>CM046444.1:19857496-20326915 GCA_025506515.1 Flaveria trinervia
TTTTTTAGTTCAATGGTTTTGGACATGTGGTAACCATGCTCGGGTTCATACCGAGTCAAAGAACAAACCAAACCGAACGCTCGTTTAAGCACTTTAAATAACTTTTAAGTGACCATGTTACATCAAACACTTTAGATCTGAGTTTTTCTTGATATTTTAGTTATTATATGGTTGATATGGAGGTGTAGAACAAATCTTGGCTTGAACCCAAGTTTCGGGTAAAAACCGAGTAAAACCGAACACCCGTTTTAACAAGTTAGTCAATGTTCAAACCACCAAAAGTTCAACCTATCTTTTTAGTTATGTTTTACTTTATATTACTCATATTACTTAAGATTTTGGAAGTGTTAGAACAAATATTAGCTCAAACCAAGTTTCGGGTAAGAATAAACCCGAGTAAAAGTCGAATTTATCGTCTTAACGAGCTAGTCACCGTTCAAAACGCCACAAGAAAAATCTTTCCTAAGTTTTTTTAACTTATGTTTCCCTTTATGTTATTTGTATTAATAATATTATGGTATGACGGAACCAAACTTGGTTTTATACTAAGATCGGGTTTAAGCGAATTTCTTTATTAATTAAAGTCTCAAACTCGGGTTTAAGAGAGTGTAAGTTGGACCTTGATGCTTATGTGAAGTCGGTTTTTGGATCGATAAACATCCGAGCATGTTCTTGACGGAAGGATGAACAACAGCACAAACCAAAAAGTCAAAGAATAATACGAACTATAATTGAATGGTTTCATTGATAAAACCTAACGATTACAAGCTCGTTACAACATAAGAATCAAGACTCTTGGCAAGGGGAAGATCGAGCATGATCTCCCCTCTCATCTGGCAGCCCTAGGCTTCCGGGCACACTCTCTCTAAAACCTTTAGAGAATCCTCCATCTCTCTACGCATTGAAACTGGTATATATAGGCCTCGGCCCATATTAGATGCGACTGGGCCCATTCGTGCGATTGGACCATGCGTATGGTTCAATCGTACGACTGGACCATGCGTATGGTTCAATCGTACGACTGGACCACACTTATGGTTCAGTCTTACGAATGTCCCAATCGCATCTATCAGTCGCGCGCCTGGTCCATTAGCATGGACCATTCGTACAACTGAGTCTCATTCGTATATGCTCCTACGAATGACCCAGTTTCATGTGTTTACAACATATCAGGTGTATAACATTAAGCCTAGACTATTCGACAAGCGACGAACACACTATATATGACTATATATGCTCCAACAAATTCCCCCTTGGACGTTGCTTGCGAATAGTAGATAACACCTCTTACAATCTTCAGTCAATCTTTGCTCTGGTTGCCAATAGAATCAAACGAAAACCATATTAGCCAACGTTGTCGATCCGTCAGGTTACACACATCTCTGAAAATGAATTTAGGCACAATAACTTTCGTTTACTTTGTAGAACACCATCATAGCAGCAAGATTCCCCATATGACTGATTTTTCCAGATAATGATATGAACAGTTTTCCATTGCTTCAATCTTCACACAGGCTAACCTGATTAACATCACCACCTGCACAAATTCCCCCTCACATTCAGCATATCCCAATATATAGACTGTAACATCTCGTATTTCCGTTAATTAAAAGTTAATTTTGTTGATTCTTATATGGTTCATTTATGTCATTTATGAAAACTTTGAGGGCTTGTTGAGTTAATTCGGGAGTTAATGAACTATTTTGCTTAACATTAATAATAATAATATAATAATAATAATAATAATAATAATATTAATAATAATAATATAAATGACAATTTTAAAAAGTTAACAAGTTAGTTTAATGATAAGCTTGAGGTTAGTAAAGAGGGCTTATTTGTCAATCTGGAAACTTAACATTTAACTTTTAAGCATAAAATGACAACTATTAAACTACAAGGGGTTTTTATGCCAATTTAGAAATTTTAATATTAAAGTTTGTGCATAAAATGAAACAATGGAAACTTCAGGGACCAAAACTGCAAAATTGCAAAACTCTTTTCTTTTCTTTTTCTTTCCCCGTTTCTCCGGCCGTTTTCCCGGCCGACTTCCGCGACCCGACGAGACTAGAAACCCTTGAAAATCAGTCGATTCGAGACCCAGAACCGTTCCCAAATCTTTCTAGAACCCGCTTCGAACTTGAATGCACAAATTAAACGTGTTTAATCATCGGTTACTAAGTGAATCGAATGCATAACCGAAACATTCCAATTACTTAGCCGTTCGAGCATTAAATCGTTGTATTAATCTAATTAAACGAACAGAACTATCATCTAACAAATCCCAAGTGTTCACAACCACCAATTACACCTAAAACAAACACAAACAACGAATTCAATCACCATCTTCGTCGCAACCTGCAACTCAACCTAACATCATCTTCCGAGCTTCAATTGACGAAATTCGCAAAGGGCTTTGCATCGAGGTCATCACGCGAAGCTTCCCACAAGTTTATTTGATTATCGTTGAGGTTTGCCTATCCATCAAGACTTCCACGTCCGCAACGTTTCTTCGGGTGTTCAAACACCAATTCAATAACAATTAGGGTAATTAAAACTATCTTTATACTCGATTTCACATGGGCAATCAAAGCCCTATGATTGATTTCATTAACAATATCAATTCGATGTTCAATTGGAATCAAATCGATTCTAGGGTTCTTATGAAATTGGGGGTTTTGTTTAAGTGTGTATTTAACAAGTACAGAGCGGATTCTAACGCGGCTGGAAGCCTTTGGTTCACTGGTAACACACACGACTCCTAGACAGGAGGTCCCCGGTTCGAATCCGGGGAACCTCATGCATTTTTTTTAGGCCTTTTTGGCCTTCAAATCTAATGTTAAAAATTTCTAAAAATTATGAAAAATCAATTCATAAACTTTGTTTCTCTTAAAATTATTTAATTATTTTTCTGTAATTTATTTACAAAAAAATAATAATAATATAAATATATCATTATAGGATTATCCTAACGTTAATAATATTACAAAATTTTTTATAAAAATGTAGACTTTAAAATTTAGTGTAATTTACACAATCTAATATTTCAAAAATACCTTTAATCTATTATTTAATTTTATGCTCTTTTTATTTAAACTACAAAATTGATCTAAACTTGTTAAACATTACAAAATTATTATAAAGGTTATTATTAATCCATAAGTTTATATAAAATATAAATCGTTTCCCCGAGAATATAAATGAGTTCTTACTTGGCAAATATGATCAACAAAACCTCAAACATCAAGTTGATTCCTAGTCCTTAACCTTATTGTAGAGCTTTAATTTTGTAAATATACATATTTAGGTGTCTTGTGACGATACATCTTGGAGCGACGCTTATTATTATACTTATTAATCGCCATTATATATTTATTGTCAAATGAGTTTTCCTTGCCCCTTTTTACATTTTTCACACCGTTTTGGGGTGAAACATGATACTTATACATCTTACACTTATAAACGTTTGAGACTTGTAAAACACATGCAATTCATATTTTTGTCATGGTTATTTGTATGTTGTAAGTGATTATATGAGATATATAGTTTGTTTACAATCATTAACTATTGCTAGCCTGGCGACGTCTTAGATCTTTGGGCCTGACAAGCCTATTTGGTGCTAAAGTCGATGTATTGCCGACTCCTAGGAGCCGTATGCTTGTGCACTAGGGAACCAAATACACTTAGCCAATCTTTTATACTTGTAATCAAGTCGAGGTTTGGTTGTAACGATATGTGTTCTATAACCTTACTAGCTTATAACCTATGACATGAATTGCTACTTGTAACTTTCTTTTTCATATTATGTATGAAAACCTTGGAAACTCACCAACTATTTTTTAGTTGACTCTTATTTTATTCATGTTTCAGGTCAACCTCAAGCTTAATATGATCTTCTTGAAGCATGCTATAACCTAGGATTTGGACCTAGTAAATGGAATAAAAAAAGTTTACCTTATGTTTTGTTGCATTTGAACTTATTTCTTGTATTAGACTTATGATTGTAATTTCCATTTCAAGACTTATGATAATAATATTTACAATTTAATATCGCGTTATGTGGCTGTGAACAATCTTAACCCTCACATCTCGACGTTTCCTCCGTTAAGGTTGGGGTGTGACAGATTGGTATCAGAGCTCATAACTATAGGGATTTAGGTTATTAGTAATGGTGACCTAGACTATAGCTTATGCATGAACCTCATAGGATAATATTTATATTCTTAGAAATATATATATTGTTACATGCTACATAATGCTATACTTTACTTATGTGCAACTTGATGCCTTAGCATAGGTTGCCTTGTAATTTTCTAAACTTTGTTACTTGTCTTCCTAAACTTAACTTTGACTCATTGACTCTCCCCGACAAATGAAACTTCTTAATCTTATTCTCGTCAACACGTGGAATCATATACTTATGCTTAAGAATTAAATCTTTAGACATATGTCTAATCTATGTAAATCTCATCATGGTTTTGATTTCATAAACCTAAGAAGTTTGTGTGACACATGGACACCTGTATTCTGGATTTCCTGGCAAAAGGCCCTCGGGCTAAGGCAAGCATATCGCATAAATCCTACGGGACTAGTTATGCTTACCTGGGGATTTCTGGGAGACATTGTGCTCTCCTTGCGTCTTCACATGGTGTATTGGGCAAAAGGTTGAAGGTTCCAATCCACAGCTGACAATATCAACCAAATCAGCATGCACGAAGATTCATCATCGGAAAACGGTTCACATCATTATTTTCTGATTGCGTCTTCACTTTCTCTATACATGGATTCCCCCTAAGAAGCAAAATTCTTTCTGTGCGGATAAATATAACTTGATTGGCCCATAAGTATTCAGATGCTCCTGATTACGCCACAAAATCAGCACCAACTGCTCATATCTTCTCTTCTTTCTTTCGTGTTCCAATTACGTTCACCTATTCTGGAAGTCCGACAAATAATGGGGTATACATCGAAATTATTTGACAAAAGAACCTCAGGGTGAATATGCTTTGCTCATCTTCAAATCTATGCAAGAAGCTATTCCAGACTCTTTTTTTTGGGTCTGGAACAAATGCGGATGAGTCAATACGGATGGCTCATTCGTGCGATTGAACATACGATTGGTCCAGTCGCACGACTGAACATACGACTGGTCCAGTTGCACGAATGGTCTATTCGCATGGTCCAGTCGTACGAATGGTCCATTCGCATGGCCCATTCACATGAACGGGTCTGCACGTAGATTTTCGGATCTGCAGCCGCCAGGGCTGCCCAAAACCCTAATCTGACGAATTCAACATGAACCGAAACAAGGTAAACATCATCAGATTCGAAAGGGTGATAGGAACGTGGTTTCGAATTCGATTTTAACATAGAAGCAACACACGTAACAAGATCTGAGCAAAACACGAAGAACACGAAGTGGGTTTAACGTCAAGATCTGAACTTTGATCTAGAAATCAAGGGCTCGGGTTGCTAAAATGATTGTTAGATCATTCCAGCAGTAACCTGGCTCTGATACCAATTGTTAGGATCTGGTATTTGACCAAACACCAACTGATTAACATGTTAAACCAAACCAAATAGTGCGGAATCCTATTTGATTGGCGATCCAAGCAGTGAGAACGCACGTAGAAACAATAATGTATTAAAACTAACGTCAAGAATCGATTGAGAATCGATGTATAGCGTTCTATGAACTTGGAGTACGAACTTGGAGGCTTCTGGACGGCTAGGGTACGTCTGGAGTCGAAGTGGGTTCAATCCTTACGTTTTCCCATGAATTAGGTGGTATTTATAGGTTAGGATTGCTCATTCGGGCGACTGAACCATTAGCATGGTCATTCGTGCGATTGGGCCATGCAGTTGATCCATTCACACTACTGAGTGTTCAGTCGTGCGACTGAGTCAGACGCATGAAGTTGTTCAGTCGCATGGCCATTCAGACGCATGACCACTGCTGGGGCGCATGGTCCAGTCGAACGCATGAGAACTTCACTTCACCAAGTTTGAGTGTATTCAATATTCTAACATTATGTATAACACTTCAAACAATCACAAACCTATATAATTAAGTCAATATGCGTTAAACAACTCATTAATGAAATATTAAACATTATAAACACAACCAAACATTTGTATTTCATTAAGTACCCAATAGTTACATAAGTGTAAGACATATTACTTTCAGATCAGGATCTAGGTACATATATGTATCAACAACTCCCCCTTGGACATAGATCTATCTATTGTCTAACATCTTTCATGATTTCCTCAAACTTTTTGTACTTAGCTTCTTTGGTAACTCCTGTGTTTATCTCAAAAACAAAACAGAGTCTTATCACCTTTTGGAACTGTAAAGCTTGTACAATATCCTGAGGGTCGTAGAACAGTGGCCACTTGTATAAAGTATAAACATCTTGTGCTGACAAGTTGGCGAGCCACATCGGGTCAAACACCCTTATGGTTTCCAATGTGCCATTCCTGTTCAAGACTATCACGGCCTCTCCCATTCTCCAATCGTAGTACCACCATTTGAAGTGTGGAGTGAAGTCCTGTGGCATCTCACGTAGTGGGATCTTAGACATTGTATGTGGTGGACTCCACTTCAGCACTACTCTAGGTTTACCAGTTATGGCATCAACCTCAGATCTTCTGATGTACCTCATTGGTTGTTGAGGTTTAAAGTTGACCCATCTGGTGTGATACTCCCTCTTTAGAGTAGCTTCAAACCAGCCTGACATCTTACGAGGGTCAGCATATAGCAAGTTTAACTTAGCTAACTGGTTGAGGTCAAAACCTAGAAGAGTCTTCAGATCATGTGAAAATCTAAAGTACTCTATTCCCTTCTCACGTTTAACTGCGTAAACGTTGAGGTCTGCAAAATATGCCCACGCTATGATCCTGCCTGCCACCTTTTGATGTTTCTTGACCTGAAATAGTTTGGTGTAGACAGTAGATGTTGTAACGCTGCATTGGGCTCTTATCTCTTCAAAACATGCTGCACATTCAGCCTTTTTTATGTTTACTTCAGCGTTTGAGGCTTGGGCCTTCTTTTTGTCCTTTTCTACTCTTTGTCCATCCTGTCCAGAGTTGCAAAAGTGTCACTGACAAGAGTGTCTCCCAGATTGGGAATAGTAGTTCCCTCCTTGTCAGTGTACTCAAGATAGTGTTGAGCCGAGACATCTTCTATCTTAATCTCATTTACATCCTGAAGCTTATCGTCACTTTCTGTTTGCACAGTTGGAGTATCTTTCACAATCTCATCAGCGTTTAGTTGGAACATTTCGGCTATCAATGTGACGCCATTTACGCCTAGCCGGCGCCACGTAGTCTTCCCGGGCCAGATGCCCAAATAATCTCCTCACAGGGGGCTTTACCTGCTTCCCCTGTAAACCTTCATCCTTCCCAAAGTGGTATCGTCCATTACCTCGAGTACCACCGCATCTTCCTTCTTCTTCGGCAAGGCAGGGAGCTTCGGGTCTATGATCATCTGCATAAAGCGAGGGCACATGCAGAAGCCCTCCTTCCCTTTCCCCTCAATGTTCTCCACCAAGTAGGTGAAGATCATTTTGGAGAAGCTGAACGGATGCTTCAACACCAGAGCAGCATATGCGTTCTGGATTTGATCGGACAGCTCATCAAAACCTCCTTTTCGAGATGCTAAGCACTTAAGCAGTACGTGCGCAAGGTACTTGAACTGTGGACACAGGTTGCTCTTGTTGAGCACCCCTGCATTAATGTCCCTAGCGCACTTGGCCCGCAGGAAACAACATCTGACAGTCAGGGGGTGTAATCGTGTTGGACATTCAACATCGTCCCCAGGCTGCAGCAGTATCCTGAGATCTTCCTCAGAGATCTCAATAGCCTCTCCAAATATCGAACTACGGATTCAATGAGGCTCTAATGTTCTATCAACTACAGCACCTTCCTAGAAGGCCTGTTGAATAGACTTGTACGGTGTGCATGGAGTTGAGATTGAGTGAGAGATCCTTGAGCATCTAAGAAATGAGATGATTCCAGCAAAGTCAGTTGCATGTCTGGATGACTAATCCAGATAAGCACAGATATTGTGCTTGGTGCTTATTGTCCACCGACTCGTCATATGTTACAAAAGAAAACTTTAGTATCCGTTGAATAAGAATATCTTGAATCACTTGGACTTGTAAATATTTCTTTTGATCTGTGGTGCGAATGAGACTGTGCGACTGAGATCTAGTCGTGCGAATGAGTAGTGCGACTGAAATCAAGTCGTGCGACTTACCTCATACGTACGACTTGTCATGCGACTGAGCTCATACGTATGTACACTCATTCGTGTATATCAGTCATGCGACTGAACTCATACACGTGGTTCAGTCGTGCGGTTTTGTCATTCGCACTACTCAGTCGTGCGACTGAAGCTCATCAACCTGTCCATTCGCATGACAGACTGTTGTTCAATTCAAATTTAAATTTTGACCAATTCTTATGATTAGATGTCGTGTTTTGATTCATTGGACTCGCAATCATTATACTTAGCACATAACAACATTAATTTTAGTTGCTTGAATTAATTGGGTTATTTAGTCAAACAAGTCTTGGTTCTTGGTTTGGACCGAACTTGTTGATTTTGTAGTCAAATTGAATGAGAGATGGTTGGATTGAACCGCATTGTACCTGTATAGTCAATGGAAATCGTTAGTGCACAAGAATTAGTGGTATAGAAAGATCTAATGAAAATTTGGCAGAGTAACGACAGTCGTGCGAATTAGGGTTAATTTGGGAGTGATGAGTCTCTGCGGCCGACTCCCCCTCTATTTATACTAAAGTTGGATTCAATCGTACGACTGGACTCATTCGCTCATTTCATTCGGGCGAATGGACTTCAGTCGTGCGATTGGATCAGTTTCTTGCCTTCAGTCGTCTGATTGGAGGTCAGTCGCGCGACTTGTTCATTCGCCCCCTCTTAATTGGCCGTATGGCTCATTTGTATAAGTCATTCGGTTGAATGGTCCATACTCATGTCCATTCGGCTGTTTAATGCATGAGTATGGCCCATTTTCATGATTGGTCCATACTCAAGGTCCAGTCGTGCGAATGGTCATACCCTTGACATTTTCCTTACTTTATGACCATTTTACTTTTAAACCCTTTTAACCTGTTAAATTAACATTATGAATATTTGATCATCTCAGACATGATCATTTTAGACTTAAACCTTTAGATCATCTCAGACGTGATCATCTTAAACTTTTTGTCACCTCAGACGTGACCCATTTACTTGTAAGCACGTGTGGTCACCTCAGACGTGACCTTTTCGATGATAAGCTCCCTTATCAACTTCTATGACATAGTCCGATACTACACATACTGAATATGACAAACTTTGTACAGAAATAAAAGAAATAATACTGTTTATTGCTTTTGATCTTTTAGCCTCATCCTCATCCTCAATAAGTATGATCATACGCTCCTCCTTGTAATATGGTAGTTTTATCAATTAGAAAGGAGCTTCATTTATTTATGATTGATATACCTCAATTGTCACTTTTATTTGCGGCTTCACATATTTGAGTTGTGGATTTTTGCCTTATATTATATTTATAAAGTCATGGAATTGCTCACAAATATACATGTTGACAAAACATATTTTATGCTATGCTACAGGTTTGATTATCGATTGATTGAAGATTTAAAGACGTTACTTTATTTTGGACCGTTAGGTTATTAGTTAAGAACTATTTATTTTCTTGTATTTGTAAGAACATGTTATGAAATGAATGAGTGGATTAAATATTGTCACTTTAATAGTGTCGTGTGTATTTGAACAATCTTAGTTGCGCCCTGGCGTGTTCCGCTGCTTTGGTCGGGATGTGACAAGTAATACTTTATGTTACGATAATAAACACACCACGTAAAGTCACACACTAATAGTAATAATAATAATAATAATATAGAACAATCATAAAGCAATCATAATAATGCATGAAACCAAGCATTAATAAGCCCTAGTCAACCTCGGTCAAAACCCTAAAAGCACAGACTCCCAAAAATTTTGTAATACTTTCTAAGTGTTTAGGTGCATCAACACTATTTGGGCGCATGAGCCCTGTTTGGATGCTTTATTACTATGCACGCACATCAGCCAACACTTAACTGCTTAAACACTTAGGCGCATGAACCATCCAGGCGCATGGACTATTCGGGCGTATGGATACTATTTAGGTGCATGGCCCTACACTTACGCGCATGGACCACTGTTCAGGCGCATGAATTACACTTAACATTTCTAAGGCATTTA
Organism: Flaveria trinervia; assembly: GCA_025506515.1. Classification (NCBI taxonomy): domain Eukaryota; kingdom Viridiplantae; phylum Streptophyta; class Magnoliopsida; order Asterales; family Asteraceae; genus Flaveria; species Flaveria trinervia. The sequence continues at coordinate 19,867,776 of CM046444.1, forward strand.
CAGGCGCATGAACCTTCTGCTCAACATGTTTCTAGGATAATTTCGAACCCAAACATCAAGCCTATTTGTTTTAAGCTTACCAAGGCTATTCTAAACATGCAAAATCCTATAAGCATCTAAAGAACATCATCAATCATGCATAATACATACGGGTATACATACATAAACATAGTAAAAACCGTTTAAATACATTTTCAGCCACAAATAGAGTTTAAAACAAGTAAAACCGGGGTCTAGAAACTCACCTGGTGCAATTTGTGTGTATCTTCCTTTTAACCCATAAGAAAATGAGTTCAAACATATAGAAACCCACCAAACACACACAACACAAACACATAAGCATATAACCGAGACAAAACCCAACATGAACACTTAAAAACCTCAAATTCTTACCTTGAATTCAGCCTCTTCTTCTTCTTCAAACTAAGAGTTTTCTGCTCTCTCTCTCTCTCTAACCAAATGAAAAAGGTGATGGGAAGTGAGGGTGGGCGGCCATTCCCACCTTTACACCAACTTCTTTGTACTTTTGTCCCTTTTTACATTTTTAACCCCTCAACTTGGGTTTATTGATATTTCCTTCTTTTATTACTTTAATAGAATAACCGGGTGTTATATATATATATAATATATATATATATATTATATATATATATATATATATATATATATATATATATATATATATATATATATATATATAGAGAGAGAGAGAGAGAGAGAGAGAGAAAGGATTGAGTCATGTAAGAATCTTTAGTTTTTGTAAGAACATTTTAACTCATCTAATGACTATTAATTTAGCATCTAAAATGGAATATTCCATTTGAATGTTTCAAACTAAATCAAGGGTATATTGGTAATTTTGGTTTGCGTTTCTTTTAAGAAGACACCGAGAACATCAAAACACCATCTCCTTTATATTTCTTCTTCAAACTACATCATCTCTATTTTTACTTCAAAATACACCATCTCTTTAATCTCCAATCCACCACCACCATCGACCATCTTCTCCATCGTCACCACCGCCACCGTTATTACCACAAGATATGAAGGTATCTACGAAGACGATTGAAGGTACCATCCACTATTAACACTAGTTTAACACCACTCTACACCACCATCATCCATCAATTGAAACCTTAACTAACATTATCAGTACATTACCATCATCATCCCTAGCCACATATCTTTATGCTTCTAATGGATCCGTTTGTCACCAGATCTTCATTTTCAATCCAACATCAATTTCTTCCAGAGATGATTCAAGTTCATACATATACGAGTGTTTTGAATATGAAAGGTTATGCCACTTTTGATTGAAGGTGAAACATGGATGGTATTGTACTATTTTTTTTACAGATATGAATCTTTTAATTTTTATTTCCTTCATCCTTAAATCTTGTCTAATGTTTTTGATGTTATGATTCTTATTATGTTCTTTGACATATATTTTTCTTGTTTATTTTGATTCAACATTAGAAACTTTCAGGTATGTTTACAAAGTAGAAGAAAACTCACAAGAGAAAATATTAATTTTCTTCAGCTTACATTGATTTACATCAGTTTACATTGAAAAAACATTAGTGGTGTAATTTTGATACAATTTAAGTGGTGTAGGTTTTTTGTTTATTTTTGTTACAGAAGTGTAATTACAGTGATGTGTTCTTTGTTATAGTGGTGTAATTTTGTTATTTTAGTTTTATTACAATGTTGAAACTTTGTTATAGTTGCGTAGTTTATGGTATAATATCATTTTGATGTTAGGTTGTTATAATCATGGTGTTATTAGGTTGTTGTAATCACTATAACAATTAGGATTTACATTCAAATATATATGACATAGTTGAATACACTTTGTTTCTTTTATTTTAAACTTGGAATGTAGATTTTTTCGGTTTATGCACATTGTTTTTTGCACAAAGGGGAATGGTAACGATGATGTACCAGGTCAAGATTTATTTGAAGCTCGGATTTCATTTTAAAAGGGATTTTAACCCATTTTATTAGGTTTTATGTTTGTAAATTTTTATATATGTTTATTCAATGTCATTTCCTATAAGTAATTACAATATGATATAATTCATCAAATGTATTAGTTGGGGTGAGCAAATCGGGTAACCGAGTGTGGTTTGTGAATACCTGACCCGACCTGATTCCCAAAAAGAGGGAAAATGAAGACCAATACCGTACCTATTGGATATAAATCGGTACTTGGGTATTTGCAAGATCAGGTATCAGGTAATGTAGGTAATACTGATGATCGACTTTTTAATGGTATGGTATCTTTGCATTAGATGCAAACAAGTTGTTTGATGAAGTGACGCCTAAAAATCATTAGGTTATATTATCAAATAAAGAGAAATTCAAAGCAAAAATCTGATAAAAGATTGATAAATCCAATTTACTTGTGAATCGATGTTGCTCAACCATAGATGTTGAAGATCGAAGATGAATTGAAACAATTATCCTTTGAAACTCGAAATATTCAATCGATCAATGGGTGGGGCTGTGGTTTTTTAAAGGGTTTTTTAAAGGTTTTTAAAGAATAATTTTTTTAAAAATGGTTGGGCCTTGATTGATCAGGTACTCTACACCAAAGCCTGATCCTGATCCCAAAACCGGTAATCCTTTTAATAGATACCGGATAACCTACGATATAATATAAACCGGGATCGGGTGTTGGGTATCACTTGGTACAGGAATCGGTTTTATTCGGGATTCCTAACTTTTTGCTCACCCCTATGTATTAGGATTTACATTTAAAGATACATTATTTTAATTCATTATAACGGTTCTATTACATTTGCTTGTTAGATATGAGTTGTAGTTGTAAGTAATTACAATATAATGTAATACGGAATGTTTGGATTTTTTTTAAACTTTGTAAGACTATATTAGAATTAAAGAGAAAAGTGAGACGAATTTTATGGTGTAATCTTTATAAAAATCTAACAATATATAAAAAAGTTATAGAGGTTTTAAAAATAAAATGGGGAAACTTTTTTTAATAAATAAAAAGAAAAGAAGAAGTATATTAAAAGAGTGTAGTTGGTAACACTTGTCACCATCATGTTAAATCTACATTTAAGTGGCTATGTTAAATGTCTAAACTATAATTTTTTTATCAAGAAAAGAATAGTGACAGATGGCATGATCTTGTAACTTTTGAAGAAGATTAATGCTCTAAAAGAATATATATATATATAATATATATATATATATATATATATATATATATATATATATATATATAAGGTTCTAATGAGAACCCTTAGTTTTTGTGAGAACCCTTTAACTCTATTTGATTCATTGATTTGTTTTGAGATAGATGATTTTATTGGTAGAAAATGACAATTTGGTCCATTAGAGCACTCACAGTGGATTCCATAAAAGTATGTGAGTGTGTTGATATATTATATGGAATGGTTTTGGGTGGTTGTGAGTGAAGGAGAGAGAAAATGTTATTATGGATTGGTATATTTGAAGAATCATTGTTCAATCCTTAGAAATTTTTTAATATTTTTTAAATGGTTGTGAGTGGAGGAGAGAGAAAAAAGTAATGTTAAGGGTATAAAAAGTATTATTTTATTGAAAAGAAGAGAGAAAATGTAATGATTTTTTGTATAATTATATGGATAAAGAAGTAGTTCAAAAAATCAGGTTGATTATAGTGCTGTGTAAGGCCCCGTTCCCGGGACGCTTACAGGTGCTCATTCATCGTACTCAAAACATAATTATTGTTATCTTACATAAAAACGTCGCAACGGAAACATTTAAAACAATATCTAATTTAAATATAATAGCTTTTGCAAACAATACTTCATTATTAAATTACAAAATTCATGTTATATTTCATTACAAAAGCCTTATAATAATGGATGTCATTCCAAAAGAACTGAGTAGTCGCCCCGTGCCATCCTCAACAACATACTTGCCAACTGGAAACACATCAAAGTCAGGGTTACTGAGTGAGTTCTAGTTTTATAATAAAACATACTTTTCTTTCGTAAAACCGTTCTTTACTTTCTTTCAAAATCGTACAGTACTTTACATTCGTTTGTGATCATACATCATACGTACATACGAATAGTATCATTATTATCTTCATCATTCGTTCATACTGTTCTAGATCTGGTCAGACTTTACCCTCTTCGAGACACTAAGCCACGATTGCTGAGGTCGAATGACAAAGATCCCGTTAGTACATTATTAAGATATTTCATTAATGTTCATTTCATATGTTCGTTCTTTCCATCATTACCTTTCTCATTCATCAACGCATGCCATACTCCCGACTCATATCCGAAGACTGGTACTGTGCCGGGGTCTTTACACAAACCCCCAACTCATGTCCGAAGACTGACACAGCACCGAAGTACGCGATTCGTTTCTCTTTCGTCTCATCTCAGTCTCACGCACTACTCCCGACTCATGTCCGAAGACTGATACTGTGCCGGGGCCTGTACACAAACCCCCGACTCATGCATAAAGACTAACACAGTACCAGAGTACACGATCCTCTTCTCATTCATCCGGATCCTGTCTCATGCAATACCCCCGACTCATGTCCGAAGACTGATATTGTGCCGGGGCCTGTAACCAAACCCCCGACTCATGTCCGAAGACTGACACAGTACCGGAGTACGCTATCCTCTTCTCATTCATCCGGATCCTGTCTCATGCAATACCCCCGACTCATGTCCGAAGACTGATACTATGCCGGGGCTTGTAACCAAACCCCCGACTCATGTCCGAAGACTGACACAGTACCGGAGTACGCGACAAGGACCTCTTCTGAGTCTGTTGCGACACAGAGTCGCTCACCTCATACATATGCTTACAAGCCTTTCATTCGTTCATTCATTCATTCATTAATGCATGCATTGATTCATTACTTTCTTGTTTTCATTATCTTCCACTTTACGTTACATAATACTTTCCTTTCATTCATTAACGTTCAACGCAAAGCCCCGGAAAGATAAACATACATAATAATAAGGAACATAAAACATACAACATCAAGCACACAGGGCAACATCGCACACCCATAACATACATCATGCATAGCATACAACGTGCACAAGCACATGACATCATCATCACATGAATCATGCGCATCACAACATCATCATGCATCATTAACATCATCATCAGCTCATTGTCATACATCATCTTAAATCCTCTATACCCATCACTTCATCAACAACCCCAAAGGTCCGAGCGTACGTCCGCGCTTAGCCAAAGTTCATACCATACCATGGTCTTTCGGGTGTATGGACCCTATTCGGTCGCATGGTCTTCCATTCATATGAGAACACTCAGGCGAATGGGCCTCGAGTTGCATAGCCTCCAATCACATGCTTCCCATGCGAATGAATCTCAATCGCATGACATCCGGGCGTATGGACCCTTAGTCACATGACCTTCATGCGAATGGTCCTCAGTCGCATCCCTTTCGTGCGAATGAACCTCAATCGCACGACTCACAGGCGTATGGACTCCAGTCGCCTGGCCTTCAGTCGCATGACCTTCATCCACATTTCCTTCACTCGCATGACTCTCATCCGCATTTCCTTTAGTTGCATAGCCCTCGTGCGTATGACCCTTAGTCGCACGAATGAACCTCAGTCGCACCTCTTTTGTGCGTATGGACCCTTGTCGCATGCCATTCGGTCGCATGGACCTCTAGTCGCATAGCCCTAGCTGTGCGCATAATGCAGTTCATCCCGAACTACAGCCGCACCTTGCGGCCTCCAAACTCTTCCCAACCTCGTTTGAGCTCAAATAAACTCCTCTAAACCTTAGGGAAACATACTATGACATCATTCAAGCATACCCAAGCCCGAAATCAAACCCCAAATGAAACATACACAAACATATACATACATAAACGGGTATTCACCCAAAAACCCGAAAAATAGTTTTCAGATGTGTTCCAGCCCCAAAATCATTCCAAAACGTGTAAAAGAGGGGTCCTAGAACTCACACAAACGTTCCCATCAAGTAGAGCTTTGATTTGACTCGCTACACGATGATTTCCACGCTCGAATCCACTCGAACCAAGCTTTTCTCCTCTTTTTCTCCTTCTCTTCTCCTCTCCTCTCTCTTGGCTGAAAAATGGCAAGAATGGGGGTCTTCCCCCTTTTATACTCCCATTCATCAAAGTTTCTCTCATTGGCGAGTTTTGTCCCTCGACTTTTGACTTTATTCTTTTTCTCTTCTTTCGTCGGCTTCAAAGAAAATTTCCGGGCGTTACATGGTGACAAGTGTCACCACCTTTTTTCTCTCTCTTCTATATATATATATATATATATATATATATATATATATATATAATATATATATATATTATATATATATATATATATTATAAAATAACTTTACATCTCATAACTTTTTTATACTATATTGTTATTTTATAATTACACCACCATTAGATTCGTATTCTTTTTCTCTTTAGTTTCCATATAATCTCAACAAGTTTTGTATACTTTAGCTAAGATGCCTATGGTTAAATCACTGTAACTAGTATTTATAACACCTCAGAAAACATTTAAAAACCAAAAACCATTTTACAACACCTAAAACTATTTTACAACACCAAATTACACTATGAAACACCCAATATTACATCAATGTAAACTGATGTAAATCAATATTAATAAATATAAATCAATGTGTAAAACAAATATAAACTAATGTCACTTACTGTTACGTTAATATAAATACGTGTAACAACATTGTAAGAACCTAAAACATCTACTTGTTGTTACTAATGTTATGCTAACAACAAAATGACATTACACCATGTTATACTAATGTAATCTTTAGCAAAATTTTAACGAAAACATCCACTTTCACTGTTAAATACATGATATTACAACACTCTAAACTAAAAGTAGCACAATCATTACAGCAACCAAACAACATTACATCAATGTAAACCAATGTAAACTAATGTAAAACAATCTGTTAAACAAATTTAAAACAAACTAATCACCACTACACCCGATATTATACCATTAAAACTTACAGTAATATCGTCATTACAAAAACCAAACAACATTAAATCATGTAACTACGCATCTACGCCACTGTAACCAAATTTTGAAACTATAAAGAAATTAAAAGACAAAACTACACCCCTGTAACATAATTAACCTAATGTAAAATAATCTGTAAAATAATATAAACCAATATGTAAAACTATTGTAATTACACCACTAATATTTTTTTAATGTAAACCAGTGTAACTAAAGAAAAAATAATATTTTATCTTGTGTGTCTTCTACTAATTTGTAAATATGCTTGTAATTACACTAATCTGTAAACCAGTGTAACTAAACCAATCTATAAAACTAGCGTAACTAAACCAATCTGTAAAACTATTGTAATTACACCAGTGTAACTAAACTAATTTGTAAAACTATTGTAATTACACATTAATATTTTTTTTTCTAAAATCAATCAAGAACATATAAAAAAATAAATTAATCCAATGTAAACCAATCATGGGTCACATTGAACAAATAGATTAATTAGAATCCAAAAACTTGTTAAAATTAAATCTAAGAAACTATAAATACATATGTAAAGAATACATATAATATGAAGTTCTATAAAAAAATGAAATAACTAAAAATTAATAGTAGAAAGGTTTATAATGTTTTAAAGTTACAAAGAAAACTAGTTTACTAGAATCAAAAAACAAAACAATTATATAAATTATACCTTATTTTCACTTCTTCTTCACCGTTACACTCACCGAAAAAGCAAAGGTTCGCCAGAGTATTATAGATCTCGATGAATAATCACTATTTTTAGTGTGAATGAGCAAATTACGAAAGTATTTTTGGTGAAAAGCGCTAGTATCACTTCAGGACTCGACCTCGGCTTTTATAGCCAAGATTCTTTGTGAAGACGTGAACCCGTGGTGAGGCGGGTGGTGGGATTGTTGACGTGGTGAGTCGGTAGTGATGTTGTCGGCATGTTAGGAAGGGTGTGATGAATTGATTGTTTGTGTTCTTGAGAAGGATATTGATGAGATCTGAAAAGAGATATGAAATTTGTTAGATAACAAAGAAATGGGCATGTATTCATATAAAGTGAGAAAGATGAGATTTGGTCAAAATATAATCTAAGAATTCACATTTTAAAGAAAAAGTACATAGTCAAAATTACCCATTTACCCTTAGGGACATCTAAGCCATTGACTATGATCTAGAAATTTTAATATTAAATGAATGGTTGTGATGAGGTTAAAGAGTTTTTACAATTTCTAAGGGTTTTCACATGATCCATACCTATATATATATATATATATATATAATATATATAATATATATATATATATATATATATATATATATATATATAATATATATATAATATATAATATATATGTGTGGGTGTGTGTGTGTGTGGTGTGTGTGTGTGTGTGTGTGTGTGTGGTGTGTGTGTAATTACATTATAAAACACATTTTATTCTTTTTATTTTGGCATATATGATACTTCTATTTATTTTTTACTTTCAAAACAAATTTACATGTCATGTTTCCCTGTTTCATTGCACAAATACCCTTTAAGTTAGTTAATGTATGTGTAACATGTTGAAATCTAGTTGTACCAAAAGCTTTAAAATCCTAAAACATGTGAGAAGAATTTACACCATTTGAACAAGGGTGACAAATGTTTAAGATAAAATGGGTGGTCAGGTCAACTATTTTTAAATGTAAGTTATGACAATAAAGATAACAAGATAATACTCAGGTTTAGTCCTAATGATAAGTAACAAGTAATGGTATGAAGATATAGTTGTTTTAGTCTTATATAAAGCATAAAGTATTTAAAAATTATAGATGTTGCTACTTGAAAAGAAAATGAAATATAAAGAGATATAATCCTCAATGTTAAATTTTCTTTTTCATTATATTATTAGAATTTTATATGTCTTATTTATTAAAAAAAGTTAATATTATAAAATTTAAATATATTTTATCTTAATTTAGTTATAATATATTCTGTTATTACTTTTTTTAAACATGTTTAATTAATGTTGATACATGTATGTCCCTAGATCATGATATGTGATGTAATAGATCTTGTTTGGTATAATTAATGAAATGATATTGATAGTTTGTTAGTTATAGTGTTTAATGTTTCATTAATGTGTCGACATTGAATTGGTTAATTAGGTTAGTGATTGCTTGAATGATTACATATAATGTTTATTAATTAATACATTCAAACTTAACATAATGGTTCTCATGCGAATGGCTCATGCGAATGAACCATACGCATGAATAACTTCACACGATTGACTCAGTCGCACGACTGAACCAGGAGACTGGATCAGTCGTACGATTGTAACATAAGTTTGGCTCAGTCGCACGACTGAACACCAGTCGTACGAATGAATCAACCGCATGCTCAATCGCACGACTGAACCATACTAATGGTTCAGTCGCACGATGAATAGTAACAACCTATAATACAACTCAATTCGTGAAAAAACAGAAGACTCTCGATCAATTACGATTCCAGACGTACCCTAGCCGTCCAAAACCTCCAATTGTTCTCCAAGTTCATAGAACACATTAGATCGATTCCCAATCGATTTCTAACGTTAGTTTCAATCCTTGATTGATTCTTCGTGTGTTCTCACTGATTGGATCGCCAATCAAATAGGATTCCGCACTATTTGATCTGGTTTACACGTTAATCTCTAGGTATTTCGGTCAAATACCAGGTCCTAACAAGTGGTATCAGAGCATTGGCTCTTGATTACGTGTGATTCAATCAAGATTGATAAAAAGTTTGTGTTTTTGCACTAAAAACGCAATCTTTTGTGTCAAAAGTGATCTTGGACGTTCCCTGCTCATCAAAGTTTGGTTTCTACGGACTTAGGCAATTCAACCTTGCGAAAGTTCGAATTTTTACGGCTAACACACGTTTAACCTAGAAATTTTCGCATAACAGCAGCTTCAGTCGCACGAGTGAGCCATTCGCACGACTGGACTCATTCGCATTGCTCATCGCACGATTGGACATAGTCGTATCTCCATTCGTACGATTGAACCGTTCGGTCGCATGGTTCATACGCATCAGATTCATTCGCACGACTGAGCTAATCACTTAGTTCAGCCGCACGATTGAACCAGTCGTAGAGTTCATACGCACGACTGAGTTCATACGCACGCCTAGTCCATTCGCACCCTTCAGTCGGCCGACTTAAAATTGCTTATTAGACTTAAAGTTATTTACAATGGAAGATCAAATGTCAGCCTTTACTGCTGGAAGGACTCTAGGATCCAGAACCTGCTGTACTTGAGAGTGAGGTGGGTAATCATAATAACCACCAAAGCTTTTAACGTTAGATGAGTTTCCCCACTGGAAACAACGTTTTGAGATCTACCTCAATGGAGTGGATCCGAATCTATGGGAGGCCATCGAGATTGGATATAGTACACCGGTGGGAGCCGATGGAGTAAAGTTAACCTTAGGAGGATGACAGACGCGCAGAAAGTCAAATATAATGCAGAGAAGAGGGTCTATGCATTGATTACACAGTCTATCCCTAAGAGATATTCCACCAGTACTCAGAGAATAAGCAGTCCAAGAAACTATGGGATGAGCTAGAGAAGAGGTACGACGGGAATGCCTCGTTGAAGGCAATCAAGGCTAAGGAGTTAAAGAAGGAATTCGACAACTTCTCATCGATGGGAAACGAGAGTTTGGACGATGTTATAGATAGATTCTACCATCTGATGAGTGAACTGCATACACATGGGGTGGCTACTACCATGGAAGAGAAAGTTATAATTTTGCAGACGGATTGCCTGAAAAATGGGTTTCATTCGTGTCTAATCTTAGACAGAATGGAATGCTGTCAAAACTGGATATTAATGACTTCATTCTTAAGTTGCGAGAAGAATCACTTAGAATGAAGTACAGAGCTCAGAAGTCTACGTACAATCAAAATCCAGCTTTATACAATGCCACACCTCAAGCTAAGACATCTGGAGCACCCTTCCAGACTGCATTTGTGTCTAGCTCATCGAGTCCTACACATGCACCGCTTCAGGTTCAGAAACGTCAGGGTCTTCTTGTACCCAATACATTGGATCTGAAGCGAATGCTACTAGACTGAAGACCGAGAACCTCGGTAATGTGACTGTGGAAGTAGCTCGAGAGCACATGGATCTATTGGCAGCAATGGTCCATTCCTATGATGAACTTGTTGCTGGAAAGATTGGAAACTGCCATCTGGCAGACGAGGACTACGAGCAGGTGGACGAAATGGAGCTTGAGAGAATGGACATAATGTGGGCCTTAGCAAGTGCTGTCCGGAGGGCAAAGAAGTTTGTGAAAAAGACTGGACAGAACTTGGTTGCTACTAAGGATACCACCTTTGGCTTCGACAAGAGTAAAGTGACCTGCTTTAACTGTGGTGAAAGGGGCACTTCAAGAGAGAATGTGTGAAGCCAAAGAAGACTGGGAACGGGAACCCGTTCTCATCCTTCACTCGTCTAGACAAGCAAACTACCAGTTCTACTTCCTCAAACAAGGACTCAAAAGCCTTGACTGCTCATGATGAAGGACAGGATTGGAGCTTTAGGTTTGTCTCACCAGGGGATCAACATTGCAAATGTTAGAAGATATTGACAGTGATTCCGCTAGTGAAGGAGATCTAGCAGTTGAGATAGCAATGTCACATAGTGAAGAAGCAACTGCAACCGAGGTCAGTTACAAGCCAAAAGTGGAGACTACCATGTCAGAGACAGAAAAGACAAAAGCAAAAGAATCAGAATCATCTGATACTGCATTGATGGCAAACGCTTCTGAATCACTCAGGTAAGTACTACTAACACAATGTTTAATAATCATGCTTGTTCTGATTGTGATGCCTTTAGGAATAGCATAGATGCTAAATTTGCTAGGTTATTAGATCATAATGATAACTTGATAAAAGATTGCATACATGCACTGAGGCTAATAGGGTTTAAAACAAAATGAGCTCAGTTATAAAGAAAAGATAGACCTTTTGACTAAACAGCTTAGGGAACCGACCGAAGTAGTTGCCTTTAATCAAGCTAATGACATTAGGTATTATCTAAACTCCCTAGAAGACACTAAGAAGCAAAAGGCAGTTCTAGAAGTAGAAGTAAATTCACTAAAACAGAAACTGCATAGTTGGACTAGTTCGTCGCACATAGTCCAACACTTAGTGAAAGAAAGGAACAACGGGGAGGGACTGGTTATAAAGTGGTTCCGCCACCACCTGAGACTTTGATGAACACTAAAACTAGACCTTTAAATAGTAATCCCATCAAGGATCATGTAGTGTCTACTCCTCTTGTTAGTGATCCAGATTCCTTATGTTCATCTATTGACACTGGAAACAAACAAAAGGAGACCACTTCAAGGCAAAGGGTATATTGCCTTGTGTAATCTGGAAAAAGAATTGAAAACATTGACTTAAAGTCAGGTTCAAACAAAGTCAAATCAGAACCTAAAAGGGCTTTTAAGGATAATCTTTCACATACTTCAAGTCAAAGACCAATTAACCAAAAAGAAAAGGATGTCAAACAGGTTAAATCAGTTAATTTTGTTAAACCAGTAAACACATCAAAGAACCAGAGTCAAAACCTAAAGTGAGTATATTACTAGAGTGTCACACACGTCTCCACAAAGAAAGTTTAATCATAAAGTTGATAGCAGGGCGTGCTACAACTGTGGAGAATGTGGACACATTGCTTCCTACTGTCCTTATTATCAGACACCTAGGAAGAAGAGTGAACTTCAGGACTCAAAACCTAAGTCTTCTAAGAGGACTCTTTAACTCCACCTAGAAGAACTAGTGAACAGAAAGTTCAATCCGTTAGCCAGTCGAGTGTTTATCACAAACAGGCATTGCACAAATCTGGCTTATGGAAAGAGAAGTCATCTCTATGTCTGGTAATGATGACAAAAAGGAACCTGAGCTACCCTCACCTTCTAAGGGTCAATGGGTTGAATTTCTGATGTGTGATGCCTCTGGGAAACCCAAGCCAGTAAAGGCTTGGGTTCCTAACCTAAACTAATCCTTTACCTCGTATGTGCAGGTTGTTCAATACAGTGCTGAAACTAACACGTGGATAGTAGACAGCGGAGCATCCAGGCACATGAAAGGAAACAGAGCTCTTTTATCAAATGTCAAACAATAAAAGGAGGGCATGTTTCGTTTGCTGAAACAAGGGAGGATATATCACAGCTCAGGGAGAAGTTGGAAATCAGAAGTTAAGTTTGATAGGGTGAGCTACGTCCAGCAACTTCAAAACAACTTACTCTCTGTTTCTCAAATATATGATAAGGAATTTAAAGTCATCTTCGACAACAAGAAGTGTTACGTACTGAAGAAAGACTACGTGATCCCAGAGGACCAAGTTTTGATGACTGCTTCAAGATATAAAGATCTTTATGTCTGGATTTGTCAACAGCTTCTACACTGGATCATGAGGTTCAGTGTTTTCTATCCAAAGCTACTGAAAAAGACTCCATCTTCTTGCATTGGAGAATGGGACACATCAGTCAAAGGAGATGAATCACTTGATTCAGAAGGATCTGGTGAGAGGTGTAAATGTTAAGAACTTTCAGCTTCCTAATTTCTGTATAGCTTGCAAGAAAGGTAAACAGACAAAGAAGTCTCATAAGGAAAAGAAATTTAATTCAACAAACTTCCTCTTGAACTTCTACACATGGATCTGTTCGGTCCAGTCAGTACAAAGAGCATTGCAGGCGACTTGTACTTTTTGTGGTCACCGATGACTACTCAAGGTTCACTTGGGTAATGTTTCTGAAATCCAAATCAGAAACATTTGAATCATTCAAGGAGTTGGTAACCACACTGGAATCTCTCTACAAGCTGAAAGTTAGAAAAGTACGCTCAGACAACGGAATGGAATTCAAGAACCAGGGGATGGGGATCTGCAAGGAAAAGGGGATTGTGCTCAATTCACTTCTGCTTACACACCTCAGATGAATGGCGTTGCTGAGAGAAAGAACAAGAGTTTGATAGAGACAGCACGGACTAGCTGGCAGACTCAAAACTGCCTATCCAATTCTAGAATGAGGCAGTTGGCAAATGCATGTTATACACTGAATCGAGTCCTGATAGTCAAGCGCCACGGAAAAACATGTTACGAGCTACTACAAAGATGCAAACCGAACTTGGAGTATCTCGAACCATTTGGGGCACCGTGCACACTTCTGAAGAAGACACAAGAGGGTAAATTTAGCGAGAAGGCAGATGAAGGCATCTTTCTAGGATACAACATACCTAACAAGCGAGTTTACAATAACTCAACAGGTCTAGTAGAAGTTTGGTGTAATGTTGATGTTCAGCGATTCACCACACCACCTACTGGCAAAGGACCCTACTTCTTTGACTATGATGGATTCTTCAAGTCCTTCAACATTCCTCTCTCTCCCTCGGATGACGAATTAGCTACACGAATGATGTATGATAGCTTGAATCCACCAACATCTAGCTCACAGGGAGAATCATCTACTCATTCAGGGGAAGTAATCGACGACAGTGACACCTCCTCTGAAAATGAAGCTGAAGAAGCTAACCAGAACAGTCAGGCGGAACAGGTTCCAGTCCTGAAAGTCCACAAGCATCTACCAGTGGTGCACCTTCGACGTCAGAGCCTCAAACTCAACTAACTCAATGAAGAACCAAATGTTCATCATCTTGGCTCTGAGGTAGCTGTTCCTACTACTCCAGGATCACGTAAAATTTATCATCCCTTAGACAATGTCATTGGGGATGTCCAATCAGGAGTACAAACCCGAAATCAGCTGTACTCAGCTGATTATGCCTCTGTTGGAAAAGGGATATATCCATGATGGTGCCTATCGGTGTTTTGTCTCACAGGTTGAGCCAAAATATGTCAGTGAAGCACTAAATGATGAGGTGTGGTGAGTGCAATGCAAGAAGAACTTCTTCAGTTCAAGAAGTTAGGTGTATGGTCTCTGGTTGATAGACCTAAAGGTGCTAAGGTCATTGGCACCAAATGGGTTTTAAAATGCAAGAAAGATGACCAAGGGGTCATTATCAGGAACAAGGCTCGACTGGGTGTTCAGGGATTTCGCCAAGTCGAGGGAATTGATTACAATGAGGTATTTGCACCCGTGGCAAGGATGGAAGCCATTCGTATCTTCCTTGCCTATGCATCGTACATGAAGATTAAAGTCTATCAATTAGATGTGAAGAGTGCATTTCTTCATGGGAAATTAGAGAAACAGTTTATGTCAGTCAAACCGAGGGATTTGAAGATCCTTATCATCGGGATAGAGTCTACAAGCTCGACAAGGCTTTATACGGGCTTCATCAAGCTCCAAGAGCTTGGTATGAGAAACTCTCGACTCATCTTGTGAAACACGGCTTTCGCAGGGGAGTCATTGACTGCACGCTGTTCATTAAAGAAAAAGATGGCGACCTACTGCTCGTACAAATCTATGTTGATGACATAATTTTCGGTTCAAAGAACGAAGAGTTATGCAAAGAATTTGAAGCAGTTATGCAGAAAGAGTTTGAGATGAGTGCTATGGGGGAGATGAAGTTCTTTCTCGGGCTACAGGTGGATCAAACACCAAATGGGATCTTTCTACATCAGACCAAGTACGTAAGAGACATTCTCAATCGCTTTGACATGGAGAATGCATCTGCTGCCGGTACTCCACTGGCTACGAATCACGACATTGCACCTGATGAAAATGGAGATCTTGTGGATGCCATGATGTACCGAGGAATGATTGGATCCCTCATGTATCTCACTGCCTCTAGACCTGATATCATGTATGCGACATGTTTATGTTCTAGATATCAGGCTAAACCTAAGGTCAATCATCTGATCGGGGTCAAAAGGATTTTTCGCTATCTAAAGGGTACACCCACACTTGGGTTGTGGTATCCTCATGATGATGATTTTGAGCTCACGGCGTATAGTGACTCGGACTACGGAGGCTGCAAGATGAACTACAAGTCTACATCAGCAGGGTGTCAATTCTTTGGGAGAAGATTAATTACCTGGCAGTGTAAGAAGCAGACATCGGTTGCATTGTCAACCTGTGAAGCCGAATATGTTGCTGCTGCAAGTTGCTGTTCACAAATCATCTGGATTCAACAGCAAATGCGGGATTACGGTTTAACGTTCCATTCTACTCCTATTTTTGTAGATAACTCTGCTGCAATTGCAGTAACTAAAATCCGGTCCAACATCCTAAGACCAAACATATCGGTATTAAATATCACTTCATACGAGATTGTTTCGAAAAGAACTTAATTGATGTGGTAAAAATTAATACTGATTTTCAACGCGCTGACCTCTATACTAAAGCCTTTGATAAACCACGTTTTCAATATTGCTAGAGGTCAACGGCGTAAAAAGAGAAGTGATGTTATTCCTGATGATGATCATGTGTAGTCCGATGTAGTTTAGTTAATTTTTTTTATTTTATTTTATTTGTTTATTTTAGTCTGTTTAAATTAATCATGTTATTTGCTGTTTATTAAAATCCTAAAATAATTAAACCAGGTTTGATTTTAGTATTTTGGGGGAGAATAAGTCAGCAAGCAACATTAAACAAAGGGAAACCGAGGGAGAAGGAGTGGAAAGCTGATACAAGGTAGATCGTATCTGTGATACCGATTCAAACCCTTTGGAATATGATAGTACACAGGAACAAGTCAAGAGGGACTTTAAAATCCTAATTTAGAAAAGATGAAAAAAAATTCAAAGTATAAGTCTGTGTAGTCTAAGCAATATAAAAGGGAAGATGATAGAAAAACTGGTAACTCCTAAGGTAACACAATGAGAGTAGACCTAGAGGTTGCTAGACCACAATTGATATGTCGGTAGATTCAACACAATAGATGATTAGACCGGACTGGTGATCTCAAGATCAAACTAAGGTGTTCAACTGACTGTGGGCTTCCATCTTATCACTGGTTAACACAATCAATAATATTCAATAAGGGGTAATGAGCATGTAAACGCCACAAATGTGTGCGGATGACCATAAATAGAGCAAAGCACGAAAAAAAAAATGAAAGAAAAATGCTATCAAGCTAATGACCTATGTTGTTGGTGCATTTGGTGCAAAATAAAAGCTGCTCTAACAAGGAGATAGGTTGTGTGCCTCTCTGCTGTGCGATGGCACTGACCTGAGGATAAGCATAACCTAGATATTCTAGAATTCATTGTTGTTTGCCGCCTCTTTGCTGTGCGATGGCACTGACCTGAGGACTGGTTTCTCTATGAAAGCTCTAAGAATAGTCTCTTCTTGTAACAATACCCGTAGACCGCTCAAAAGCTCCTGAGGGATGTTGATTACCATATAAGTGTGGGATCCACAAATGTTGTTGAATTAAATAACCAAAAAAACATCACCGGTTTGAGTCAAGAGTCTGTGTATGGATTAAGTGGACAAACATATTGACAATCATTGTGGCTGCAATTCTTGAAAGTTCAAATCAATGTGGTAATCTAAGAGTTCCAGTATGATTCCCTAAAGCTGCTGATGACTCTGGATGAACACCAAGAATTGAGCATCGAAAGATTTTGATAACAAGTCCCAAATGATTTGATGTTCCTGTATGATTCCAAAATTGAATTGGTCCAGGTGTGGTCAATCTAAGTTGAAGCTTTCGATTCCGGAACCAAATCCCGTAGATTTCCATCTTAGGGTTTTATCTCTCACAAAAAGTCAAAAACAAATTTTATTTGTGTATTTAGTTTAAGTTTCTAGTTTAATCTTTTAGTGTGTGTGTCTGTCGGACTACATCAGGAAAATCAGAATGGAATTAACTCACCTAAAAGGGTCATGTCTGAGATGGCCACATGTTTTTCAAAGTTTAAAGAGTCACGTCAGAGGTGACAACGTGTTTTAAAAGAGTCACGTCTGAGGTGACTGAATTGGTTAAGAGCTTATAATGTTATTGTCAAAAGTTAAAAGGGTCTTAAAAGTAAAATGTTCAAAATGACTGTAAACTCACTAAGTGTGACCCATTCGCACGATTGGATCATGGTTATGGACCAACTATGCGAATGGCTCCCAATCGGCCGAATGGACATGAGAATGATCCATTCGACCGAATAGAAGGGGGAGAATGAAGCAGTCGACCGACTGAGGCTCAGTCGGTCAACTGAAGATGCGAATGAAAGAGACCGAATGAGGAAGTCGACCGACTGAGACTCAGTCGGCCGACTGAATGCGATTGACTAGGCCAATCGTACGACTGAGACTCAGTCGCCCGAATGAACTGAGCGAATGAGGCCAGTCGGCCGATTGAACTTAGGTTCAGTATTTAAGGGCCTCAGTCGATCGCATGTTCCTCACCAC
Organism: Flaveria trinervia; assembly: GCA_025506515.1. Lineage (NCBI taxonomy): Eukaryota > Viridiplantae > Streptophyta > Magnoliopsida > Asterales > Asteraceae > Flaveria > Flaveria trinervia. Next base: position 19,886,160 of record CM046444.1, read on the forward strand.
ACCAAAATCGCACCCAAATCGCATTCTTCCGTTACTCTGCCAAAAATTGCTACAGATCCTGATTTACATTGTTGTTGAGTTTCTTACATTCGAGTGACGATTTTACAGGTACTCTTGAATCTTACCAAAATCAGAAGATTAAAGAACCTACATAAGAGACACTCGATTGAATCAAGAACCGAACTGTGAAATGACCAATCACCTCCGTAAACTAAGCAAAATGTTAAAATTAAGTTTAATAGGTTATTAGTGACAAGTAGGTGAGTCTAATGGACCACTAAACACTGTTAAATGACTTAAATTGGTCAAGATTCGACCCACAGGCGATCGAACAGTGGGGCAAGCGACTGGTCGTTCGAATGAACTCCAATCGCACGATTGAACCTTGCGATTGGGTCATTCGGCCGAATGAACCACCCGAATGAGTTCAGTCGGCCGACTGAACCAATCGAAGACTCAGTCAGCAGATGGAACTCAATCGCATGTCTCATTCAACTGAATGAACTCAGTCATACTTAAGAACAACGGAATGACTCCAGTCTCATGATTCATTCGCATGAATGAATCAGAATGGAAGTGAAACACTACACTTAGAACTGAATTCTGATGTATTATGTACTAATGATCATGTGTTTCGTGTTTCAGGAAAAATGGCTGACAGATGGTCTCTTAATCCAAAGCACAACATATGTGCCCATTTGGACCACACAACTCGGAACGGGGCCAAGTTCTCCGAGATTATAGCCTTCCTCAAACGCTCACGGATACATAAGGCTATATCTACACCGTGCACGCTTACAAATCACCACACCAGGCATTCTGGGAGAATGCCTCAGTGGATCGCTCTCGTGAGCCATACAGCATCCGAAGCACCATTATGGGTCAAGCTATCGACATTACCGCTACTGACATCCAGAGAATCCTTGAGTTTGGGGATGACTCCACTCACCCCACTAAGTTACATCCTTTGACAGTGAGAGGGTGTTTCCTCCGAATCAAGTATGCGGGGGACATTAACTCGGGGGTGCTAAATAAGAGCAACCTGTGCCCACAATACAAATATCTGGCACATGTGATTCTTAAGTGCATTGCTTCGAGAAGGGGTGGTTTCGATGACCTATCAGATCAGATACAAAATGCCTTCGTGGCTCTGGTGCTGAACCACCCTTTCAGCTTCTCGAATATGATCTTTGCTTATTTGGTAGAGAACATTGAAGCAAAAGGGAAAGAAGGTTTTTGTATGTATCCAAGGTTTCTTCAGATGATATTCAATGAGAAGCTGCCTCTGCTCCCCAGGAAAGTCACGATGCAGTGACTTTGGAACTTATGGATGACACTACTTTGGGTAGGATGGTGGTGTACCGGGGCAAGCAAGTGAAGCCCCAGGCAAAGAGGCTGATTGGCCATTTAGCAGATGAAAGTTATGTGGCACCGGGGAGACGCCAATGGCGTCACGAGGATAGTGACTCCGACGTGGAGCCAATTGTCCTACCACTGATGATTCAGATGATGATGATAGTGGGGTGCCGGAGACAATATGCCTGTTCCACAGAGAGGCACTACGTCTGATGTCGTGCCTCCAGCATCCGCCCCGGCTGCAGAAGTTACCGAATCAGCTGGGTTTCATCATGATTTTGTCCTTGAGACAGAAGTAGAAGAAGAAGAGTCTGATGAGGAGCCCTCACCAGGACTGTGGGAAGAAAAGTGGTTCCCACAGTACATGGGCTTCGGGTGGTTGGTGAGCACCCAAGAGACTCTGGAGAGACAGAGACCGACCCGACCTATGCTCCAGGGTCAATCGGCAGGGTAGGAGGGGGAGCATCCACCTCGAAGGGAACGAGGAGAAAACGGATGGCTCAACCCCATGGGCAGAAAACAAGAAGAAGCGTCGTTTGACCTTCATCACTACTACCTCACCACTATAGCCACCACCACCACCACTACCACCCCTCTTGACACACCATCCACCACCATAGCCACCATAGCCCCCATAGCAACCACAGACACCACCAGACCGACACCACAATCAGATCCCAGCACCACTACATCATTCACCCCTCACTCACCACCACTATCATACCCGACCTGACCCGATATTCCCACAGCCACCACCACCACCACTAGCCACCAACCGAGCCCTCAGCCTATCCCTCATTCACTTACAGATCACCTCTACCTACAGTTGCGGTAGAAGACAGTTGTCGGCACTAAACAGAATGGTAATGCGTTTGCTGGCTGCCGATGAGGAAAAGGCCTCCCAAATCCGCCAGCTTACTGACCTGACTGCTGCACAAACTCACCAAATTGCAGAGCAGGCTCAAGTGATAGAAAGGCAAGCCCGACAGATGACTGCCCAGAGCAACGAGATAGCCTTCTCCAAGCTCAAAGCGTCACCTCAAGGAAGAAAATAGAGGAGTTGGAAAAGGCTAAAAAGACCATTTTGCTAAAGCTGAAAGGATCGAAGGAGGAGCCATTAAAGATAAGGATGGGGACAGAAATGATGATGATGATGAAGACAATGATGATGATGATGAGAGTGAAACTGTAGAAGAGAAAACTGAAGAATGGCATGAAGATGATGACACTGACAGAGAGAAGCAGCTGAATCTGTCTCAGCTCCAGGGCAAGAGAAAGATCAAAGAACAGACAAGATCTGCCAGCTTCTGCTTCTGCACCTCCATGTGAAGAGCGAGGTATTCAGGATAAAAGTAATAGTAGATGTTTATGTATTTATTTACTTTTGTATTCTGTATTGAAAAACCATGTATTAAATGTTTATATTAAGTTAATGCATTCGTTTGATAGATTACTAATGATTTGAGTGTGAAATGTGTAATCAAACAGATCCAAATTACAAAAGAGATGAGTTTGATATTGCTCCCCTTCAGCAGGTCAAGTCTCAACTCACAATGGTTCTGGATCTGCAAGGGATTGTCAGAAGGTCAGTGAGTTATACCCCTAAAGAAGGGGAAATAATTCATGATCTATCAAACGAGCAACTGGCAGAAATTTTCAAGCTCAATCCTGATGAAATAGTGAAACATGCTCCGACATGTAATTCTACCTGTGATGACGAGCTAAATGACGTTGATGAAATAGAGATAGAAGATGTCACTGCAGAGCACTATCCTCAATATGCTGACAATGAGGGCAATGTGGTTCCAATCTCTGGTGAATCCCTTGTCGGTGATACATTTGAGGTGTTAGACAAAATGGAGCAAGAGTCAGAGAAGACAGAGGAATGGCCCAAGCCTCAAAGGATGATGTTGATATCCGTAAGACTGATGGGCTGCATGTTTTAAAGAAGTTAGAGCCCAACATGCTACACCAAAGAGGGATGCCTACACCAAGCTCTACAGAGTCAAGAAACATCTTAAGGTGTCAGGCAGGATTATAGCATGGGCATATTTTGAGGACCTTAACGTCTATGCAATTAAGAGAGAGAAGGGCATAGAGTACTTTAGATTTCCACATGATCTAAAGACTCTACAGGTTTTGAGCTCAACCAGCTGGCCAAACTGAAGCTGTTGTATGCTGACCGAGAGAAGATGTCAGGCTGGTTTGAGGCTGCCCTAAGGAAAGAGTACCACACCAGGTGGATTAACTTCAGACCTCACAACCTACAAGGTATATTAGAAGGTCTGAGATGGATGCCATTACTGGAAAACCAAAGATAGTGTTGAAGTGGAATCCTCCGCGCACAATGTCAAGAATCCCACTCCGGGAAATGACAAAGGATTACACACCACACTTTAAGTGGTGGTACTACGATTGGAGAACAGCAGAAGCGGTCATAGTCTAAATAAAGAGGGCCAAATGGATACAATCAGAGTATTCGACCCGATGTGGCTTACCAACTTGCCTGAAAAGATGTCTATACACTATACAAGTGGCCACTGTTCTATGATACGCAAGATATTGTACAGGCCCTCCAGTTCCAAAATGTCATAAGACTTTGCTTCGCGTTTGATATTCACGCGGGAGTCACAAAAGAGGACAAGTACAAGAAATATGAGGAGGTAATGAAGAAAACAAGACATTAGAGAGATCTAGGTCCAAGGGGGAGTTTGTTGATACATGTATGTCCCTAGATCATGATATGTGATGTAATAGATCTTGTTGGTATAATTAATGAAATGATATTGATAGTTTGTTAGTTATAATGTTTAATGTTTCATTAATGTGTCGACATTGAATTGGTTAATTAGGTTAGTGATTGCTTGAATGATTACATATAATGTTTATTATTAATACATTCAAACTTAACATAATGAAGTTCTCATGCGAATGGCTCATGCGAATGGCTCATGGCATGAATAACTTCACACGATTGACTCAGTCGCACGACTGAACCGGAGACTGGATCAGTCGTACGATTGTAACATAAGTTGGCTCAGTCGCACGACTGAACACTCAGTCGTACGAATGAATCAACCGCATGGTTCAATCGCACGACTGAACCATACTAATGGTTCAGTCGCACGATTGAATAGTACCAACCTATAAAACAACTCAATTCGTGAAAAAAACAGAAGACTCTCGATCAATTACGATTCCAGAACTACCCTAGCGTCCAGAAACCTTCCAATTCGTTCCAAGTTCATAGAACACATTAGATCGATTCCCAATCCATTTCTAACGTTAGTTTCAATCCTTGATTGATTCTTCGTGTGTTCTCACTGATTGGATCGCCAATCAAATAGGATTCCGCACTATTTGATCTGGTTTACACGTTAATCTCTAGATATTTCGGTCAAATACCAGGTCCTATCAATTAATTATGTATAAACAATACCTCATGATTATATAACGTGAGTCGGTTTTATTAGAAGTGCATGAGCCCATAAAATGTTATGTCAGCATTGTTTGTTATCGTTGTAGTACTTCAGTTGTTTTTTACGTATTACTGGAATTTATGAGACATGGGTTCCTGTACTGTACTTGAATAGAAAAGGATTAAGTTCATAAGAAATGATTTTGAATAATTATTAAAGAAAAGTTCAAATAAAAGGACCCCAAAATAAAAAAAGTATAAAATGTAATATCAATTTCTTAATCACATGGATGAAAACAATTATAAGGAAAATTTTGTTGGAGGTGTATGTTAGAAATAGTTGATTTTGGTGACTATTTATAAATTTCTTATCTTTTTAAATATTAATAACTTTATGCATGACACAATTTTTTACAAAAATTATACAATCAAAACGAGCATTTTATTATCTTTAAAATGACTATAGTATTGTTATATAAATAGATAATAATTTTTTTATGTTTTTAAGCTTATATCTCGTCATTGTATATTAGTGCACTTCGTTGTGTCTTTTTGTTAGTTATTGTTTTTTCTAAATACTATGGGTTTTTGTAAAATGAAAATTAAAAAAATAATAATGGAATGTATCTCTAATATATAAAACACAATAATAAACTAACAATTAATTAATGTATTACATTAATAAAAATGATAAATACACAAACTCTATGTAGTTTTTGATCATCATTATGTTATCTTGAACACTATGAATTTTGGATAATTAATGAAATAACATCATTGTGTACTTTTAATTTATAAAACACAATGAAAGATGAAAAAAAATATATAATCTATAAAAAGTAATGATAAAAATAACACATTGTGTTATCTACAACACTATAGGTTTTGAAAATATATATTGATAAAAGTATATCATTGTGTACATTTAATTGTGATACACAATGATATACAACAAGTTTATATAATCTATTGAAACAATGACAAAAATAATATAAAATTATCTAAATCGTTAAACACAATGATGAATTCATATAACGAATAGAACTATTTATAATTTTATGTTATTTTAATTGTTAAAAGAGTTCTAAGTATTTGTTACATATATGTTGAACATAAATACGATAATAAAGAGCCTTACATATAGATAACACACTATCTCAAATGAAAAACCGTTACATATACGTAACCTATTTGTGATGTATATGTAAAACCATACTGTAGTTTTTCATTTAACCAATATTCTTATTTATATATACATACACACAAATATAAAAGGTAATGATAAAAAAATTATAAGTTATATGATCGATTTAATTGGTTTTCTCTACTTTTCACATAATATTGTGATATTCTTAGGATCCCTTCTCTAAACTGATATTTGACACAATAAACATATAAGACACAATAAACTAAGATATTTGACACAATTAACAAAATGTTATATTGTTTGAAATAATAAAAAAACACGTGTCAAGCCAACAAATATTTTTAAACTTTCTAAATTAAGTATATCTTTTACTATTAACTTACCCTAAATATTTAAAGTGTAAATAGATGAAACACATAATATGTTAGTGGCGTTTTTTTTTAATATTTTACATAACATTTTATTTTTATTTATTAAATCTTTTACCACATTTTTTTGACAAAAGATGATATATTATTGATTACCTTTTTTGAAATTCAAATAAACCATCTTTTTGTTATTCTGGGTTGTCATATTTCAAATAGAGAGTAGCAGGGCCCGTTGTTTATTTCATTTAATCCTCATTTGCGCCATTATGTACCAAATCAAGTTGAGAAAATCAAGTTGGGAGCGCTTAGGTCAATGAGATGGTACCCCTCCATATATATATATATTTAAATCTAGGGACTATCTCTTTGTTCTTTTTCTTGGGTATTCATTCTTCATAACTTTAAAGTTTAAAGCAACCCAAGCTGTCATTTCAAAAATTATATCATTCAAAAATTAATCTAGTAAGAAATTGAGACAAATAAACAAATTAAAATTAAATATAAAAATAGATAGAATCACTAAGACATGTGTCGATTTTTTAATGATTATTTTAAAGTTAAGGTTGATAAATTAGCCGTAGCATTTATTTTTCATAAGTTAAAATTGAAATATATTCCCTAATTAACAATTAATATATGTATTTACGTGTGTTAAAACTAGAAAACCTTAATATCATGATAGAATTAAGTCTCACATTACAAATAATAAAATCCATTCTTTATTTTCTTTTAACATACAAAGATACTTAACTATATAAAATAGTAAACTACATCAATCATCCCAAAATTTCATATTCAGTAATCATTAAGAAGTTAGGCATATGCTATCAACTATTCTTTTTAAATGTTTAACTGGATCGCTTATGGACCATTAGTTCATTCGATCATCTCCATCATTAAACTTTGGTGCATTAGGCTTGCACATCACTGAAGGGAAGCTCATATAATAATTTGTTCTTAGTCCTGAATCTAATACTATGCATAGAAAAAAAAGAAACAAAAATTACCTAGGTAAGAAAACGTTCTAAACCAACCTAAAACTCTTTTTTTATCACATGTAAGATTTGAACCCAAAACTCATTATAATAATGCTTTTAAAGTAAATCATCTTAACTATTTGTGTTGAGGATCATTAGAATACGCTCTCAATTGTTAAGCCATTTATTTTTACTAACAAATATTAACACATGTCAATTTCATATGAAATGAACCATTTTTATTATTTTTCTTACTATCCGTCTCAATCAGAAACTCACTGATATAGAGCCCTCCCTCTTCTCACTCAATCTGGTACCACCAATAAAGGATGAGAGAGGGCGGTCGTTGCAACAAATTCACAGGGTCATACTCTCGATGTATATCACATAGAGGTCGACTATGGTGGTTTGAGTAGGTTTAGAGTTCTTAAATCTTTAAGTATAAAGGTAAAAATGTTATTTCAGAAACTTCAATGCCATGCACTTTTAGGAATCAAAAGCGAGACGGGTGAGTAAATAGCTGAGTCAATATGCGTAATTTCTTAACATTATTACCAAATATAAAATTTTAACTACGTATGTAAGGCCCCGTTCCCGGGACACTTACAGTTGGCCAATCATCGCACATAAAACATATATTTACATTTTACTTAAATAAACATTGCAGCAGAAACATTTAAAACGACATTTCAATTTATTATAAAAGCCTTTGCAAAATAATACATCGTTGACAAATAACAAAATACATGTTGCATTACATCACAAAAGCATTATAAAAATGGATGCCATCCAAAAAGAGCCAAGTAGCCGCCCCGTGCCATCCTCAGCAACCTTTACCTGCCAACCGAAAACATATAAATGTCAACGTTGCTGAGTGAGTTCTAGTTTTAAAATAAAACATCATTTACTTTCGTTTAAAACCGTTCTTTACAATCGTATGTGATCATGCATTATACATACACATAGATAATATCATTATTATCTTCATTATTCGTTTGTTCCATCCGTTCATTCGTCATTAAATCTTTACTTTCATTCGGACCAATGCCATGTGCTTCACCCCACCGTCATGCATAAAGCGGGTACTGAGCTTGAGGTCTTTCATAGACCCCGAACATTATGCACGAAGCTGACTCCAGTACCTAGGGTAAGCAGCAAGGATCCCATACATTGGTTAATCACAAGGATTGAACCCCAGTGTGCATCCTTCCGGGGTAGTTAACCCGCACACAGTTGAGCTAACACCCTTCATTGGGTGTGAACCTCCATACATTTGCTTAATCACACGGATCAAACCCTAGTGTGCATCCTTCTGGGGTAGCTAACCCACACACGGTTGAGCTAACACCCTTCATTGGGTGTGAACCTCCATACATATGCTTGCAAGCCTTTCTTACTTTCATTCGTTCATTAATGCATGCATTCTTTCGTTACGTTCCTTTTTTCATTATCTTCCACTTTACGTTACATAATACTTTTCATTTCATTCATTAACATTCAACGAAAAGCCACGAGAAAATAATCATACATAATAGGAACATAAACATAAACATATAACATCGCCATACAAGGCACCATCATACATGCATAACATGCATCATACATACTATCATGCATCAACATCAATCATACCTACATTGCCTATCACATCATCTATGACTTTAAAAAGTCACTTACATAGCCCCCGGGAACCTCCCAAGTCAAAGCTTCATGTCACTTTTCCCCAAAAAGTCAGAAAATATTCTGAGTCTTTAGGCGCATGAGCACTATGCAAACGCATGAGGAACACTTAGGCGCATGGGCCACATTCAGGCGCATCAGCACTATTAGGGCGCATCAGCACTATTAGGGCGCATCAGCACTATTAGGGCGCATGAGCAACATTTAGTCTATTCTGGGTAATTCTAGGCGCATGAGCACTATGTAGGCGCATGAGTGCATAGGCGCATGAGCTATCTGGGCGTATGAACACTTAGTCAATTTCAACCTATTTCTAGGCGCATGAGTACTATTTGGGCGCAGAGGTTTTGGGCACTTGGGAACACTTAGGCAGTTATTTCTGTTGGGCGCATGAGTTACTGTTTGGGCGTATGAGCAGTCTAAGTCATCCTTAACATCATAATTCAGTCCCCAAACAATCACCTATCATGTTCTAAGCTTAAATCAAACGTTCTAAGCCTTAGACACACAATCATAACAACCTCAAACACATACATAACCCAAAATCAAACCTCACCCACAACATACACACATACATACATACATACATACGGGTATAAACCCAACTTTTATAAAATGTTCATACATGCATTTCCAGCCCCAAAATCAGTTAAAAACATATAAAAATAGGGCTCTAGAACTCACCTTAGCAGCCTCTTCGGGTAAGACTTCCTTCAAAACCTGATTGCTACAAGTTCTCACCTAGAAACCCACTTGAAACACATTCCCAAACACATACAAGCATACATAAGCACACACCCGAGGATTAAACCGGTTAAAAACACTAAAAACTATGAATTCTTACCTGGAATTTGAACTTCTGCACTTGTTCTTCAAAAAACCCGAAACTTTCTACTTCTTTCTATCTCAAAATCCCAAATGAAAAGGTGTAGGCAGACAACATGGGCGGCCATCATCTTTTACACCAATTTTTCAAACATTTTATCCTTTTTGACATATTAGATCCCTCTACTTGGGCTTTATTTCTTTTCTTTCTTATTCTTCACTTTATTCTTTTGTTTGAGCCTTCTAAGCAAATAACCGAGTGTTACAAGTCCACCCCCTTATATAAGTTCCATCTCTAAAACCTGTTATTCCTCAAACAATCGTGGGTAATGTTGTCTCATCTCTTCTTTAGTCTCCCATGTCGACTCAGATCCCTTTCTGTGCCTCCACTGTACACGCACAAGAGGAACCACTTTATTCCTTAGCCTCTTCTCTTTACGATCAATGATTGCCACTGGTTGTTCCATATAATTAAGCCTTTCATCTACCTCGATATCCTCCAGTGGTACAACCATATCCTCGTCCGCTAAGCACTTTCTCAGATGAGATACATGGAATGTCAAGTGAATTCCATTGAACTCATTTGGTAACTCCAATCTATAGGCCACCTCTCCTACTCGAGCAATGATTCGGAAAGGCCTTATGTATCTTGGGCTCAACTTGCCCCGCTTTCCAAACCAAATGATACCTTTCCAAGGTGAGACTTTCAACATAACTCTATCACCCACCTGGAACTCAATCGGTCTGTGTCGTTTATCAGTATACGACTTTTGTCTATCTTTGGCTACCTTCATAAAGGCTTTGATCCTTTCTAGCTTCTCAGTCATAGCCTCGACCACCTCGACGCTCCCTAACTCTTTATGACCAATATTACCCCAACACATGGGTGTTCTACATCTCCTCCCGTATAGTATCTCATAAGGGAGCATACCAATGCTGGCATGATAACTGTTGTTATATGAGAACTCAGCTAACGGTAAGTGGTTATCCCAACTTCCTCTAAAATCAATGACGCATGCCCAAAGCATATCTTTCAGCGTTTGAATCGTCCTTTCTGACTGACCATCTGTCTGGGGATGATAAGCCATGCTAATATGTAACCTCGTTCCCATAGCATCGTGGAATTTCTTCCAAAATTTTGATGTAAACCGGGTGTCACGATCAGACACAATAGACACGGGCACACCATGATGAGTTACAATCTCTTTAACGAACAGATCTCCCAACCTCTCAGATGAATAAGTCTTGCGAATTGGTAGAAACTGAGCACTCTTCGTTAAACGATCCACTATCACCCATATGGTATCATACCCTCGCGCGGTATGCGGTAGCTTTGTAATAAAGTCCATAGTGATATGTTCCCATTTCCACTCCGGTATATCTAAAGGTTGGATCTTCCTATATGACTTTTGGTGCTCGGCCTTCACTTGTAAACAAGTAAGGCACTTACTCACATACTCCACCACATCACGCTTCATACCCGGCTACCAATAATCTTTCTTCATGTCTTGGTACATCTTCGTAGTACCAGGATGAATAGAGTATCGGTTTTATGGGCTTCATCCATAATCTTTACATGTAGATCCCCAAAACGAGGAATCCACATTCGTCCAAATCAGGTCCTCACACCGAATGTGTTTTCACCCAATTCCGCAACCAGACCTCTCATCCTTTCAGAGTTAAGATGATCTTCTTTCAACGCCTCATCTTGAAACTCCTTGACTTGCTTCATCACATCAGAGGTCAGATTAACTGGTAAGCTTTCACCCGAATCGGCTCGGGTCTCTCCTTTCGGCTAAGGGCATCCGCCACCACGTTGGCCTTGCCGGATGGTAATGGATCTCACAATCATAGTCCTTTATAAGCTCCAACCATCTCCTATGCCTCATGTTCAAGTCCTTTTGCTCGATGAAATACTTCAAGATCTTATGGTCAGTGAAAATGGTGCACTTCATCCCATACAGATAGTGCCTCCAAATCTTTAATGCAAAGACCATGGGTGCTAGCTCCAAATCATGAGTAGGATAATTTACCTCATGAACTTTCAACTGTTGGGATGCATAGGCTATAACCTTTCCTCTCGGCATCAACACACATCCCAACCCCGAGTAGGAAGCATCTAAATAAACCACCAGATCTTCACTTCCATCGGGTAACAACAAAACAGGAGCTTGAGTCAACCTCGCCTTTAACTCCGCGAACGCCTTCTCTTGAGCTCATCCTTTCGGGTCAACTTGGTCAGTGGAGAAGCAATCTTAGAGAAGTCTTGAATAAACCTTATGTAATAGCCCGCCAAACCTAAGAAACTACGAATCTCGGATGGCATCTTTGGAGACTTCCATTGCATCACCGCCTCCACCTTTTCCGGGTCTACTATAATCCCTCAGGATTCACCACGTGACCCAAGAATTGAAATTCGCACAACCAAAATACGCACTTGGAGAATTTGGCATACAACTTCTCCCTTCTCAACATCTCCAACACCTCCCGAATGTGACCGACATGCTCATCCTCGCTTTTTGAATAAATCAGAATATCATCTATAAACACAATCACTGATTTATCCAACATCAGCTGACACACTCGATTCATCAAATCCATAAAAGCAGCTGGCGCGTTGGTTAAACCAAAAGACATAACAAGGAACTCATAATGTCCATAACGTGTGCGAATAGCTGTTTTAGGAATATCTTGCTCTTTCACCTTCAACTGATGGTAGGCAGATCGAAGATCTATCCTTGAAAACCAACCGACACCTTGGAGCTGATCAAACAGATCATCAATTCTCGGTAAGGGGTATTGATTCTTTACTGTCAACTTGTTCAGCTATTGGTAGTCAATACACATCCTCATACTACCGTCCTTCTTCTTCACGAATAAGAGCGGAGCACCCCAAGGAGAGATACTCGGTCTAATGAACCCCTTATCAAGTAACTGCTGTAGTTGCTCCATCAGTTCCTTCATCTCGGTCGGAGCCAACCGATATGGTGCCTTAGCTACAGGTTGGGCACCCGGTATCAAGTCAGTCTGAAACTCAATCTCACGGTCAGGTGTCACTCCTGGTAAATCTTTGGAAACACGTCTGGAAAGTCACACACAACTGGTACGCCGATCAGTTGTGGTGTTGGCATAGCCACATCCTTCACATAGGCCAAATAGGCACTACATCCACACCTCATGCACTTTCCCGCCACTGCCATCAAAATCACCTTTGGAATTGTCATGACTCGATCACCGTAAACCGTCACTGTACTACCAGCAGGCGCTGTCAATCGAATCTCTTCTTGCGACACACAATATTCGCCTCGTAGTCCGCCAACCAATCAATTCCTAGGACTACGTCAAATCCGCCTAAGGTCATCACAAAAGGTCTAACAGGAAACTTGTGACCTTCTAGCTTTATGTCATATCCTTTTATCATCTCGGAAATCCTGGTAGACTTTCCTATGGCAGTTTCTACATCAAAGGGTGTATCTATATTCTTACTACTAACAGGCAATTTAGCACAGAAAGCAGCATAAATAAAACTTTTACTAGCACCAGAATCAAATAACATAGAGGCTAAAGTTTGATTTACTAGAAACGTACCTGACACAACATCAGGGTCCATCCTAGCCTCCTCCTATGTCATTGTAAACGCTCTTACACTCGCCATCTGCCCTTCCCCTCCAGCCTTCTTTACTCCCGATCCTTCAGCCCTCGGCTTCTTGCAATCTCTACTCATGTGGCCCTCCCCGCCACAGCTAAAACACTTCCCAACCTTACACTCCTTCGCCATGTGACCAGGCTTCCCACATTTGAAGCACACGTTCAATCCCAATCTACATTCGCCGGTGTGCTCCTTCCCACACCTGCCACACCTCTTCGACCCTGCACCAGATGTGACCACACGTCGGTCATCCACCCGGGCACCTTTGTTGCTTGGAGTGGCCCCACCATATCCAATATGCTTCCCATTCCAGTTCCGATCACCATCACCCTTCTTGCTCACCTCAGCCACCACCACCTCTCTCTCGTCATACAACCTTCCTGCAAAATCCACCGCCGATCGTGTTGGGTCGGGCAGCAATCATATGACTACAGATATCCACCGACAAGCCCTGGATGTACCTCTTGATCTTTCGTGATAAAGGTGTCACTTGATCCGGCACTAGCCGTGCCATCTCATTAAACTTCGTGGTGTATTACTGATGTGTCATCGTTCCCACTTCTAGCTGCACGAACTCTCTCTCCACTTTGTCCATCTCATGATGAGGACAGAACTCCTCAATCACCAGCCTCTTCAACTCTGCCCACTTCATCCTTCCTATCGCTCGACTACCCTTGGCTTGGACGATATTGCCCCACCAGCACAAAGCCGAATTCACGAATGAATTGGAAACAAACTTCACCTTTTGGTCCTCTCGACACTCCCTAATATTCAAAACAACTTCCATCTCTCTCACCCAATGGTGAGCAGCAGCAGCAGTGCCATTACCATCAAAGGTTGGGGGCTTGCATGTTTGAAATGCCCTATAGTTACAGCCTCGTGTCATCTCCTACACAAGCTCTTCTTCCTCCTCTTCTTCCTCGTCATCTGAGATAACCGTCTCAGTCTCGGGACGTCTCCCCTCGACCGTAGGCCTACTCCTTTCCTTCATCTCCCCTTCCCGTACAACCTTTATCACTTCGGTCACCACAAACGGTAAGATTGTATGCATGACCTAATGCACTTCTTCCATAACAGCCTCCTTCACTGAGGCTCTCAGGTTAGCACTCTCATCTCCGCCCTCTGGATGAGGGGTCTCGTGTTCTTCATGAACCACCTTCTCAGCCCTAGGCCTTCCTCTTGTAGCCCATGGTTCATCACCACATCCACCACGACCTCCACCACGTGAAGCTTTCGATGATCTACCACCGGCCATCCTCTAAGACACTATAAGATTCAAACACTAACACGGTCATTCAAGGGAACAACTCAGTTTATATCAAGTATAGTAAGTCCCTAACTACAGTGGCCAGTTGTGATTAGCCACTTACTTTACTCTTCATACCCCAAGCATTACCTATCCTCACTACATCAGTATCTAAATCTACTAACAGCACATAAACCACGTAACATGCACAATAATGCCAGTTAACATTAAGAAAATACCTGATGGCACGCAGCTACTCAGACTGACATCCCTTCCCTTTCCGTCCCATTCCTAGTTTAAGTTTAGGTTTATTTTGAAATTTTACCCATTTCACTTAAACTTTGGCTCTGATACCAACTTGAAAGGCCTCATTCTCGGGATACTTACAGCTAGCCAATCATCGCACATAAAATATATATTAACATTTAACTTAAATAAACATTGCAGGGGAAACATTTAAAATGACATTTCATTTCATTATAAAAGCTTTTTCAAAATAATACATCATTAACAAATTACAAAATACATGTTGCATTACATCACAAAGCATTATAAAAATGGATGTCATCCAAAAAGAGCTAAGTAGCCGCCCCGTGGCATCCTCAGCAACCTTTACCTACCAGCTGGAAACACATAAAAGTCAACGTTGCTGAGTGAGTTCTAGTTTTATCAATAAAACATACTTTACTTTCGTTTAAAACCATTCTTTACAATCGTACGTGATCATGCATTATACATACACATAGATAATATCATTATTATCTTCATTACTCTTTCGTTCCATCCGTTCATTTGTCATTAAATCTTTACTTTCATTCGGACCAATGCCTGTGCTTCACCCCACCATCATGCATAAAGCGGGTACTGGGCCTGAGGTCTTTCATAGACCCCGAACATTGTGCATGAAGCTGACTCTAGTACCTAGGGTAAGCGGCAAGGATCCCATACATACGGTTAATCATAAGGATTGAACCCGAGTATGCATCCTTTTGGGTAATTAACCCGCACACAGTTGAGCTAACACCCTTCATTGGGTGTGAACCTCCATACATTTACTTAATCACACGAATCAAGCCCTAGTGTGCATCCTTCTGGGGTAGCTACCCGCACACGGTTGAGCTAACACCCTTCATTGGGTTGAACCTCCATACATATGCTTGCAAGCCTTTCTTACTTTTTTCGTTCATTAATGCATGCATTCTTTCATTACGTTCCTCTTTTCATTATCTTCACTTAAGTTACAAATACTTTTCATTTCATTCATAACATTCAACGTAAAGTCACGGGAAAATAATCATACATACATAATAGAACATAAACTTAAACATACAACATCGCCATACAAGGCACCATCACCTGCATAACATGCATCATACATACCTGAAAGAATTGATCTGCCCAAGATACATATTAAATTGATGTGGCTAGTGTGATATGATCCAAGTCGGGTCATACCCAATAACCCAAACAAACACCGACAAATATTTATTTGTTGATCAGATCAAAACAAATTAATATAAACACCAATTTAGAAACCGGGTTTTCTAAATCATTGCTTTTGCAAATGAACAAGTTATATATATATATATATATATATATATATATATATATATATATATATATATATATATATATATTATATATTATATATATATATATATATATATATAATATATATAATTGTTCATATGGGATTATTTGTTCATTTTTAAATTAGTTAAACAATTACAAATAATAGTGTGTGTGTTAGTCACATAAAATTAAAATGGTTTAGTTTTACATTATAAGGATGCAAGAGTATGTATTTTTTTAAAACTTTTGAAACATGATGGAGTCCAAGGGAGCCAAAATCGGCCGCCCCTTTGTCTTGGAGATCCCCCTTTTTTTGGTTCCAAGGCCATGCAATAACTCGATTGAAGCTCTCTCTTGCATACTCTTCATTCTCACACACACACACAAGACAAGTTCTCTCTCTTTTCTTACTCAAGGAATCGGTTTTGAGCAAAGAATCCATTTTCAGCTCAGCAAAGAAGTGTTCTAGGCTGAAAAGATTCAACAAGAGGAGAGCTCTTCAAGTTGGTGTTGCAAGCCCTAGCAAACAAAGGTGTTTGTACAAGCTTGGGGTATCACTCCTTGAGGTTTTCTTGGTTGAAAACTCAGCCACAAGTCATCTTTCACAGCTCTCATCTTTGGTTTTTAGGAAGCTACAAGGTTGTATATTCTTCTAAGTTTCATATGTCCTTTGTTGTATGCATTTGTATAATGATCCATGGCTTGGGGTTGTTTATTAAATGGGTTTAATAATCATCTTATTAACATGTTTTAAAATCTAAATCCGCTGCGTTTTTCATATACAACAAGAGAATATGAATTTTGATAAACATGTTAAAATCCCTACAATGGCATCAAGAGCCACTTATACATATGCATACATGTTTTCCTCTCTTACTATTTCACGGTTTTGTGGTGCTAGACACCCAAAATCCGTGAGTTAGGGGCTGGATTTTGCCCCCCTTTGGTGTTTTAAAGATGCTTCTTTATGAATATAAGGATCTTTAAAACTCTAGATTATTAGATTCTTTTTTATATTTCTCTTACCCATTGTTCTTGGTTTATGTTGGCCAAAACATGGGCACAAAGGGGCTGCCAAAATCGATCATCTTGTGTATGTTTGTTTTGTTGTTGTTGATTATGCATAACAAAGCCTAGACCATTTGGATTGAATGATTGGTTGTCATGTTATATTCATTTGGGCATGTAATATTATTTTTATTTCAAATCTTGTTTTGTATCTATTCATTCATATGGTTTGTAATAAATAGATTAGGAGTTTATCTTTACTAGAAAAATGTATTAGGATACATATTTTGTAAGGATGCTCAAGATCAAGACTTGAAGAAAAGATGGACAAAGAGGATGCTTGAAGATATGGTTCAAGTGGAGTTCCTTTTGTCAACCATGTGTCATGTTCTTAACCCTTAGGACAAGACCTTTTGACACACTTGTTTTGGCTAAACAAGTGTGCTCATTTGTATGCTTTGTTATGCATATATGAATTGTTTGGTTTGCTTGGTTGAATGCTTATGATGTTGTTTTGTTTTGGATATTTGGATGTCATTAACAACCATCAACTAGAACAAGCTATTCAAGAAATTGGTTCTCAAATCATTAAGCTAAATAGAATGGGTCTATAAAAGGAGTTAATGGTTTGCAAAATAAAATGGGTTTTATTTAAAAGAACCAAATGGATACCATATGGTTGAATGCATACAATCATATTACATGGACTTTTCTAAAACAAGAATTGTGAAATTATAAATCCCTTTTGAGAACAAGTTAAACACCATCCTTTTACACAACACTTAGGTTACTTGCAAACTCTTAGTGGGATAAAGGTCACCTAACCACTTTGAGGGAACTTGTAACTTGAGGTGATAATGCCATGTTTGTGGGATAAAGGTCACCTAACCACTTATGTGGTGAACTCACACATGTGTGTAAGTAGGACGACTTGATTTATAAAATATATTGAATGGATCACCTATAATGTTTTTATAAAAGGTGTTGATGGGGTAAACATGCCGTTATAAACATAAGATGTTCAAACGATCCCATACCATTAGAAGTTGCAATGGTTGCAATTGTCATATATGACTACCTTGTTTATTTAAATAATGGGATAAAGGTCACCTAACCAATATTTAAATATAACGTTGGATTCTAAAATTTTTTATTAATAGTCTATGAGACGTAAAGGGTATTAATAAATGAAATATATAATTATATCAACGATTACTAAAATGGAACTTTGTAAAATCTTATAGATGGCTGATCACACCAACGCTAATAACGATGTACCAAACCAAAACAACCAATCTCTTAGGGCGATCCTTCAAAGGGATCGTCTAACACCTAACAACTTCATGGATTGGTACCGCAACTTGAGAATTGTTCTCAAGCAAGAAAAGCGGGCCTACATTCTTGATGATCCCATCCCCGATGAACCTAACGAGGAGGATGTGGAGGCTTATAATGATTGGGTTAAATATGTGGAAGACTCTGTCCAAGTCTCTTGCTTAATGTTAGCAAGTATGACACCCGAACTCCAAAAGGAGTATGAGCTCCATGGAGCCTATGACATGATCACTCAGTTGCGGGAAACGTTCTAGCAACAAGCTAGAGTGGAGGGCTTCGAAACGGTTCAAGCACTTCATGCATGTCGGATGGAAGAATCCCAATCAGTTTCATCTTATGTTCTTAAGATGAAAAGCCACATCGACCTCCTTCAAAGGCTAAATTGTCCTGTCTCAAAGGAGTTGGCCACGGATTTGATCCTTAATGGCCTATCTAAAAGGTTTGAGGCATTCATCATGAATTACAACATGAACGGATGGGACAAGAGCGTAAATGAACTTCATTCGATGCTCAAATCAGCTGAGGCGGGAATGGGTAAAAGGGTTTTACCCGTTCTCACCATTAATGAAGGTGGGAGAAGGAAGAGGTCTCTACCCCCTCCTAAGGCAAATGTTGCCAAAGGAAAGGGGCACGTTGGAAGAAAGGGGAAGATGTTTGTTAGGGCGGAACCTCCAAAGCCCAAGGAGAAGAAGCAAAAGGTTGCTGTAAACGACCCATGCTTCAAATATGGTGAGATAGGGCATTGGATGAGAAATTGTCCAGTCTATCTCAAAGAGTTAAAAGAAAAGAGGGATGCAGGGCAAACCTCAGGTATAATTTACATGATACATGTTGAGCTAAATGTTATTTCTTCTAACACATGGGTATTAGATACTGGATGTGGAACTCACATTTGCAATTTATTGCAGGGGTTCAAAAGAAATGAGCATTATGCAAAAGGGGAAATAAGTCTATTCATGGGCAATGGTGCAAAGGTTCACGTTGAAGCCCAGGAGACTACATTTTGAAGCTTCCAAGTGGTTTGGAAGTCATTTTATATAATGTATTATATGATCCTAGTTTGACTAGGAACATAATTTCTGTTTCCCGTTTAAGACAATATGATTATGATTCAAGTTTGTTGACAATGATATTCATGTTTCTTTAAATCATGTATTTTATTTTAAAGCTATACCTTGTAATGGTATTTATGAATTGGTTCATGAAAACATAACATATGATACCTCCATGTACCAAGCAACCACCAAAAGACTCGAATTAGATTTAATGATACCTACCTTTGGCATTGTCGTCTTGGTCATATAAACAAGAAACGTATACAAACACTTCAAAAGAACGGTCTTTTAAAAACAAATGAATGTGATTCATTTGATGTATATGAATCTTGTTTACAAGGTAAAATGACTAAGGCACCCTTTAGTGGAACTAACGAAAGGGCAAAAGATTTATTAGGTATCATACATTCGGATGTATGTGGTCCTTTTAAGCCAATGACTAGGAATGGTGAAAGATACTTCATTACCTTTACCGACGATTATAGTCGCTATGGGTATGTGTACTTATTAAGGCACAAAGATGAAGCTTTTGAAATGTTCAAAATCTTCAAGAATGAAGTAGAAAATCAACTCAACAGGTCAATTAAAATTCTCCGCACCGATAGAGGTGGCGAATACCTAAGTGATGTTTTTCAAGATCATCTTAGGAGTTGTGGGATTGTCTCACAACTCACTCCACCTGGAACACCACAACATAATGGTGTGTTTGAGAGGAGGAATCGAACCTTATTGGATATGGTTCGATCTATGATGGCTAGAAGCACATTACCTCTATCATTTTGGGGTTTCGCTTTGCTCTCCGCAGCCCGTATTCTGAATATGGCCCCAACCAAAAAGGTGGAAAAGACACCTTTTGAGATATGGCATGGAAGAGTTCCATCCCTATCGTACTTAAGGGTCTGGGGTTGTGAGTTTATGTTAAGACTCCCACCCCAAAAAATTAGATGTCCGATCCACTAAGTGTATCTTTGTTGGATATCCTAGAGATTCTATGGGATATTATTTCTATGATCCACTGGAACAAAAAGTGTTAGTTGCCAGAAAGGGTGAGTTCTTAGAAACTAAGTTCCTTATGGAAGGAACTAGCAGTAGAATAGTGGATCTTGAGGAGGATCAAGAAACACAGCCCGGTGCACGTTTGGTTGAAACTAGCACTCAACGTGAGGATGTTGAGGATGATCAAGCGGTTGATCGATACACAAAAAACGTTCGCAGAAGTGGTAGAACTAGTAATCCACCTGACAGATACGGATTTTTCATGGATGGATGCTATGCGGTGGATTTAGATGAACCAACCACATATCATGATGCAGTGTCCAATTTGGATTGTGACAAATGGCTTGAGCCCATGAACGTTGAGATGCAATCCATGTATGACAATCAAGTCTGGGAACTTGTTATGCCACCTCTTAATTCCAAAATAGTTGGAAGTAAGTGGGTTTTCAAGAAGAAAACTGATATGTATGGAAACTTGGATACTTACAAAGCTAGACTTGTAGCAAAGGGTTTCACTCAAACTCAAGGGGTTGATTATGATGAAACCTTCTCACCTGTTGCAATGCTTAAGTCTATAAGGATATTGTTTGCCATAGCAGCTCATTATGATTATGAGATTTGGCAAATGGATGTCAAAACCGCTTTCCTAAATGGATATCTTGAGGAAGATGTCTATATGGTTCAGCCTGAAGGTTTTGTCGATCCAAAATATCCTAATAAAGTATGCAAGTTAATGAAATCAATCTATGGATTGAAACAAGCATCAAGAAGTTGGAATCAACGTTTTGATGATGAAGTAAAGAAATTTGGCTTCATCAAAAACGCTGATGAGGCTTGCGTGTATAAGAAGGCTAGTGGGAGCACAATAACCTTCCTAGTATTATATGTTGATGACATACTACTGTTTGGAAACGACATTCCAACCATGGAAGGTGTAAAAACCTGGCTTGGAAGTTGTTTTTCCATCAGGATCTTGGTGAAGCCGCCTATATTCTGGGAATAAAGATCTATAGGATAGATCAAGACGGCTAATTGGTTTGAATCAAAGTGCATACATTGACAAGATCTTGAAAAGGTTCAAGATGGAAAACTCTAAGAAAGGTACTGTACCTATT
Source organism: Flaveria trinervia (assembly GCA_025506515.1). NCBI lineage: Eukaryota > Viridiplantae > Streptophyta > Magnoliopsida > Asterales > Asteraceae > Flaveria > Flaveria trinervia. The sequence continues at coordinate 19,907,907 of CM046444.1, forward strand.
CAGAGAGGGACAATATTGAGTACGACTCAATGTCCAAGCTCAAAGGAAGAGCAAAATAGAATGAAGGCAATCCCATATGCATCTACTATAGGATCCATCATGTATGCAATGATATGCACTAGACCAGACGTGTCATGCGCTTTAAGCATGACAAGTAGATACCAGCAAAATCCTGGTAATAGTCATTGGATGGCTGTCAAGAACATTCTAAAGTACCTAAGGAGGACTAAGGACATGTTCTTGATCTACGGATCTGGTGAAGAGGAACTCGTTGTAAAAGGTTACACGGATGCGAGTTTCCAAACCGATCGTGATGATTCACGATCTCAATCGGGGTACATCTTTATTCTGAATGGGGGAGCTATTTCTTGGAAAAGCTCAAAGCAAGAAGTCGTAGCGTTGTCCACTACAGAGTCAGAATACGTCGCCGCTTCAATGGCAGCACAGGAAGCTGCATGGCTGAAGAAATTCATAGCCGATCTAGGGTAGTCCCTTCCATTCAGGATCCCCTAGAGATCTTTTGTGACAACGAGGGTGCGATTGCTCATATCAAGGAACCTCGTGCTCATCAAAAGACTCGGCACATTGAACGGAGATTCAACTACATAAGGGATGTAGTTGAAAAAGGAAAGATATGTATTCGCAAAGTCCACACTGATAAAAACGTTGCGGATCCACTCACAAAGCTCCTTGAAAAGGCAAAGCATGAAGTCATGTTTGTGCCATGGGACTTAGATATTCTAGTGACTGGGTTTGATGTTGTTTTTTATTTGGATATTGGAACTAATGTTATTTAACTTAATTGTATGGTTATAATTTCATTGTTCTTCTATTTTAGCATGTTTAAATCCGTGAATAAATGAATATTCTCAACGTCCGTAGTCGATCATACTTGTGGGAACAACCATGAAAGACTATAATGAACTTGGATTGGTTGATATTCATAAGGTATGAATATAGAGCAAGAGGATGCTACCAAAGGTCATTGATGTCTATGGATATAGATATTGGACTGACCCACTCTCAATTATTTCTGCATGGAATCTTTCTGATTAGTCATAAGAGATTTTGAGTAAAGGAATATCATTGAATCCTCAGACCTGAGATACATATTGGGTCTTGATATTCACTGAGTATTGTACTTTGACTTAGTCCTTTGCTGTTCTGAAAAGGCAGTACATAAGGCTGAGTTCAGGTATGACATAAGGTGATTGTGAGAGACGTATGTAGTCAAGATGGAATTTGTTCCTCTTATTCGTTGAGAGTTAGATGTCTAAGGCCTGTTAAAGTTAAATCATCAGAGAATGACAATTCTGTGTCTCTTGGATTTAACATGACATCTGTAACAAAATGATAGATGATTAATTCACCTAAAACATTTTCAAGTAAGGTACTTGAAAAGGATGATGTTATTGAATGGCACTTAGTCATACACATTAGGGGTAGCAAACCGTTGCTAGGCGTTATTTGCTGCTTGCATCAATCTTCTATGAATCTTGTGCAAGTGGGAGATTGAAAGAATTGATCTGCCCAAGATACATATTAATTGATGTGGCTAGTGTGATATGATCCAAGTCGGGTCACCAATAACAAGCCAACAAACTGACAAATATTATTTGTTGATCAGATCAAAACAAATAAATAAAACACCAATTTAGAAACCGGGTTTTCTAAATCATTGCTTTTGCAAATGAACAAGTTTATATATATATATATATATATATATATATATATATATATATATTATATATAATAATATATATATATATCTATATATATATATAATATATATATATTATATATATATACATAATTATGTATATATATATATATATTATATATATATATTGTTCATATGGATTATTTGTTCATTTTTAAATTAGTTAACAATGACAAATAATAGTGTGTGTGTTAGTCATATAAAATTAAAATGGTTTAATTTTACATTATAAGGATGCAAGAGTATGTATTTTTTTTAAAACTTTTGAAACAGATGGAGTCCAAAGGGAGCCAAAATCGGCCGCCCCTTTGTCTTGGAGATCCCCCTTTTTTGGTTCCAAGGCCATGCAATAACTCGATTGAAGCTCTCTCTTGCATACTCTTCATTCTCACACACACACACAAGACAAGTTCTCTCTCTTTTCTTACTCAAGGATCTCGGTTTTGAGCAAAGAAATCCAGATTTTCAGCTCAGCAAAGAGTGTTCTAGGCTGAAAAGATTCAACAAGAGGAGAGCTCTTCAAGTTGGTGTTGCAAGCCCTAGCAAACGAAGGTGTTTGTACAAGCTTGGGGTATCACTCCTTGAGGTTTTCTTGGTTGAAAACTCAGCCACAAGTCATCTTTCACAGCTCTCATCTTTGGTTTTTAGGAAGCTACAAGGTTGTATATTCTTCTAAGTTTCATATGTCCTTGTCGTATGCATTTGTATAATGATCCATGGCTTGGGGTTGTTTATTAAATGGGTTTAATAACATCTTATTAACATGTTTTAAAATCTAAATCCGCTGCGTTTTTCATATACAACAAGAGAATATGAACTTTGATAAACATGTTAAAATCCCTACAATACCATCATGCATTAGCATCAATCATACATCAAATCATACCTACATTGCCCATCACATCATCTATGACTTCAAAAAGTTAACTTTCATAGCCCCTGGAAACCTCCCAAGTCAAATCCTTCATGTCACTTTTTCCCCGAAAAGTCAGAAAATATTCTAAGTCTTTAGGCGCATGACCTCTTTGACGCATGAGGAACACTTAGACACATGGGCCCTTTCGGTGCATCAGCACTAGTGGGGCGTATGAGCAACACTTAGTCTATTCTGGGCAATTCTAGGCGCATGAGCACTATGCAGGCGCATGAGTGCCTAGGCGTATGAGCTATCGGGGCGTATGAACACTTGGTCAATTTCAACCTATTTAGACGCATGAGTACTATTCGGGCGCATGAGGTTTTGGGCACATGGGAACACTTAGGCAGTTATTTTTGTTGGGCGCATGAGCTACTGTTTGGGCGTATGAGAAGTCTAAGTCATCCATAACATCATAATTCAGTCCCCAAACAATCACCTATCATGTTCTAAGCTTAAATCATACGTTCTAAGCCTTAGAAACACAACCATAACAACCTCAAACACATACATAACCCAAAATCAAACCTCACCCGCAACATACACACATACATACATACGGGTATAAACCTAACTTTTATAAAACGTTCATACATGTATTTCCAGCTCCAAAATCAGTTAAAAACTGTAAAAGAGGGGCTCTAGAAGTCACTTAGCAGCCTCTTCGGGTAAGACTTCCTTCAAAACCCGATTGCTACAAGTTCTCACCTAGAAACCCACTTGAAACACATACCCGAACACATACAAACATAAATAAGCACACACCCGAGGATTAAACCGGTTAAGAACACTCAAAAACCATGAATTCTTACCTTCAATTCGAACTTCTGCACTTGTTCTTCAAAAACCCAGAACTTTCTGCTTCTTTCTCTCTCAAAATCCCGAATGAAAAGGTGTAGGTAGACAACATGGGTGGCATCACTTTTTACACTCACTTTTCAAACATTTTGTCCTTTTTGAGATATTAGGTTCCTCTATGCAGGATCGGTTAAGGGTCACTTAACACTTAGTTTTTCTCAAACTCACTTGAACAACACTCGGATGAAGATGGAGTCAATAAGAGTTGATCACAATATAAGTAATACAGAACACAGAAAGTAATTTTCAAGATACTTGCATATATTGCTTCTCAACTCAAATGTTACAAGACTCTTACAAGCTTATCTTTTCGAGTTACAATGACAAACTATATATAATACTACCTATAGCCATGTATACTTTGATACCAGCTGGGATCCTATAACTAAAGCCTATATTACAAGACTATAGTTTAAGGTATCTCGAATAAAGTCTTATCTGAGATTCGGTAGTCAGGACATGTCCCTAACTTACCTTTTGTCACCAACTAAAGTTGGTAACATGTACTATCATAAAAGGTAAACAGTGAATAAAGTATGGTCAACTGCAGGCTCTTTGAGAAAACTCCATACAGTATCAGAGGTCTGCTGTGGAGTGTCAGAGACCATACTTATGTCCACCGGTTCATAGCAGTGTCTTCTGAAGGTTAAATGACTTCAGAAGAACAAGTACTTCCAAAGCCATTTATACTTCGGAAGAGGCTGCTTCTTCTAAGGCTTGGGAACTTCTTCTTTTCTTATTACTTCAGAAGTAGTCTTCTGATTGCTCTTCTAAGACTTAACCTTTGGAAGCATGCTATTGACTTCGGAAGTAGAGTTCTATCTTCGGAAGCTAATCTTTCACTTTATCTTCAGAAGAACTCTACAACCTTCGGAAGTTCCATGCTAAGCTTCGGAAGCCTTTGCATGTAGCACCAAAATTATCTAAGTGATTTGGTTTTGGTTGCACCAGCCTTCTTCTTGATCTAACAAACTCCCCCTAGGCTGATGCTACCAAAACCTCATGTGTTTCTGCTTCTCAAAACTTTCAGCACCAAGGAGAGTAGATATTTATTTGTTTCCTTGTTCTTCCCTGATGTGGTGCTGAGAAGTTTGTACAAATCTTTGGTAGACAGGAAGTCCAGTCTATCACCTTGGATGATATGTGCCCTCTGTTTTTGCCCTCTGAAAAGAGTTAGTTGATGGGAACTGTAATCATATTCCCATCTAACTATAGGTTCCAATTCAGGACCCTCTACCATCTGTAGAAAGGCAGTGCCTTTGGTAGGAGGTCTTTCCTTGTCTTCCTGTCTTCTCAATCTCAATCTTCTTCAATCTTGGCCTTTGCAGCTAGCTCGGCTAGATAAGACTGTTGAGATGATTTCTGAGAGAGTAAAGCAGCTTCAGAGTTGGAGGGGTTGGAGAATGGCTCCTCTGCTAACTCAACAATATCAAATATGCGGGAGTGTAATAGAGAGGTTGCATTAAGTCTGTTGACTTCGCCATTCTCCCTCTCAACAACAAAGTTATGAGAAGTTTCATCAAACCTCCACCGGATTATTCCTTTTCTAGGCACAAGAGACTGACTGGGAATCTTGTCCTCTTTCTTAGTATCCAGCAGAGTCACCAGTTTCCTTCTAAGCTTCTTCTCTTCATCATTCAGTGAATCTGAGTTGAGACCTAGAAGTCTAGCTGCCTGGTCCAACGTTCCTCTAGGTAAATCAAGGAATTGATCTCTTGTGAGGGAACAAGAAGATCCATCAACATAGGTAGTGTTGACAGAATCTTCATCACATGAGAATTCGCTCAAAGTTATGCGGTTGATGAGCTTGGTCTTGAATACCTTGAACTCCTCAAGAGAGAGATGTTGAGAAGGCTGAGAGGATGGTTGTTGGGTAGGTTATGGTTTAGAGGTTTTGGGAAGTGTTTTAGGTTGAAGGAAGGGAAGTTTAGGTGGTTGAGGTGATGAGACGGGTGAGGGTAAGGATGTGGGTTTAGGGTGAAGGGCTCAGTCTTGATAGTGAAGGGTAAGGGTGTGGGTTCAGGTTGAGGTTGAGTAATGCAGTGAAGGTCTTCCCTTTTACCCTTTTGTACATCTCTTTTCTCTTTCCCAATCAGATGTCAGCCTTGATTTCGCTAACAATCCGTTGGAGTGTCCTCTCTAACATGGGACCCACTTGCCTTCCAGAGAAGCCATGAGCCCGGAGATAGTCCTTCATCCAAGCCTTTTCACTGAGCTTTCTGGTTGCAGTGGTCTTTGCTTCTTCCTCCTTCTTCTTTTGTTCCTTTAACTTTTCTCTTGCAGCCTTTCTTCTCTCCTTCTCCATTTGATCCTGCTCTTTGTTGTAGAGCCAGAGGATTGTTTCATTATCGTGTGGAGAGAGTTCTTGAAGATTGAAGCCTCTGGAGATTAGGAACTCTATCCTAACTCTCCTCTTCTGCAAGTCAGCCTCCTTCTGTTCTTCTTCTTTCTTTTTTTCTAAGGCCAACCTGGCTGCTTCTTGTTGTTTCTCAAGTTGCAGTCTGGTTGCCTTTTCCAGTTCCACCAAATCCTCTAGTGGTAGTAGGAATGTTTCTTTATTGGCAGCTCTCAATTGGATGAGTTGATCAATTATCTCTTCTCTCCTTTTATTATTGACATCCTCCTGATTGGTTGCAGCTGCTTTTGTACTTGCAGCTAGCAACTTCTCAGTTGGAAATCTTCCTTTCTTCTTTAATTTCTCAATCTTCTCCTCTTCCTGAAGTTCTTTCGTAGTCATTTTCCTTTTCCCTTTGTTATCTTTTGAAGATCCTGACTGTGGTAGTTCTTGGAGAGTGGATTCTAATTGTGGAAGAGGCAGAGAGGGTGTCTGGGATAGAGGTAGATTCAGAAAGTCTTCACTGTTCACCTCGGATTCCATTTCTAGGATTGCATCTGTGATGATCAGCTCCTCGAACATCTTGAACAGTCCTTCTGCAGCTTCCATTTCAGCTTTGAAGACTCAGCTTGTTCTTCCAAGGCTTTAACTTCAGCTTCAAAAGTTTGAGGAGATGCAGTCCCTATTTCCCATTCGAAATGAATCTTAGGTTCCATGTGGACCTTAGGTTGACCAACTTCTTCCATAGTGGTAGAAGGTGCAGTTAGCCTCTGAAGCTCTTTAGTTCCGAAGTAAATCATTGCAGCATCTGGGCTTGGCTGATCAGTAGAGGATCTCAACAGAAACTTTGTGAAGAGTCTGTAGAGATCTTTGAGCATCTTTGGGTCGATTTGAAATACAACTTGAGATGGCTCGGAGAAAGTGATGACATGAGTAGAAGATGTTGAGGTTGAAGTATGAGACTGTGGGTTCTCAAGTGTTTGTCTCTAAACATTCTCCCCCTTTTTGGTACTATTATCTTGAGAGCTAGATGAGCTAGAGGAAGAAGTCAATGAGACCTGAACATGTACATGCCTAACAGATCTCTCAGTCTGTTTCTCAGCTAGTTGAGGCTTGAGATTGTCAATCTCAAGTTGTTGAGTGGCGGACCTTTCTTCTAAAGTCCTAACCAAGGATTCAAGGTTTGAGACTTTAGCCATAAGGTCTTTTATGAGGAGTTTCATGCTTCCCTCATCTTTCTTTGGAATCACGGGGAGATGTAACATACCTGGTATGTTCACCTCACCACCAGATGTGGTTTCTTAGCACCCTGGTTTCCCTTGCTGAATGATGTCTCTTTTAGAGTCATCAAACAGCATGGTTGCCACAGATTCAGTCTCAGATATGTTACCTGTCCATAGGGTCCATTAAGGCACCTTCTGTAGTGGCAACTGAATCTGTATGAGTCCCCTCCATATCAGTGGGACTCACCTCAGTTATGGGTTACTGATGGGGGCTAGAGATAAGGGATTTCTCTGGGCTCTGTTGATCTTGGAGAGGGTGTTGTAGATCAACTTCATTGCCATGGAGAGATGTTATCTCTTCATCAGTTTTAAAGAGAAGGTCAATGAAAGATAGGGATGTTAAGCCTACTGACCCTGGACCTTGGTCAATGTCTACATGCATTGAGCCTTTGTGGGGCTGTCCCTAGTTGGCTACTCAGAAGAGTTTAAATACTCATCCTGAGGGCTGTTGGTTTGGGTGTCGGGCTCCTGGGTTTGAGACTGAGGAGACTCAAAACCCAAAATGAGGTCGAATGAGAAGGATGGTGAGACCTCAGACTGAGTGGGAGCCTATGTTTCCACTCTAGTCTTTTTGGATTGAACAGGAGGTGCTTTTCAATCAGAGTAGATTGAACAAGGGTTTGTTTAGGGCGTCTCTGGTAAGTGATGGTGATGGGTGGAGAAGGCAGTGTTGGCATTGTGGTGGTTGTTGCTAGTGTGGGTTCATCACCTGTGGGGTGAACAGGGATGTCACAAGGAGCTATGCGCTCAATCATACTTGGAAGTAGAGAGAAGTGTACCTTCCAGTGAAGTTGGTGGACACCTTCTTCAAAGTCTTGAAGATGGTAGGCCTCATGTGAGGGACAGTCAGAGCAGCTGCACAGACAAGCATACTATGTTCCAACTCACAGTTGATTATGTGTTGAATGAATCGGGGATACATAAAGAATGTCTCCCTTTGAAGATTTCCAATCAGATTGGTGAACACAAATCTTGAGTAATTGAATCGCAGGCCTCTCACCAATCCATGAACTAAGCATCCTAGTTCATATGGGATTTGATCCCATCCCCCAGACTTGTTTGATAGGCAATGGAGGACAATATGCAGGAGGAACTTCTAGTTGTAAGAGAAGTTGTACTTGTAACTATCGACCTGCTCACGTCTCCACCATATCCCATGAGGATATAAGTGTTGTCTAAATTTTCTTTGGGGAATTCAGTAGGAGCTCCTTCATCATGAAGCTCAAGATGCTCCCTGATGAGTTGTTCAGTAATGACCAACTCCTGTCCACAAATGCTGGACCTTAGTACACGAATCCCATTTAGGGTTTCGGCTTGACCATTTCCCTAAAATTCAGCCATTTGGTTGGAGTAAATAGTTGGGTTAATGGTAAGGGCTGTGTAGTAAGATGATTGGGTGAGAAAGGAGATGATTTCAGAGAAGTCAGCATCTCTTGATGAATCAAGAAATGAGACTTGGTTATGCTGAGGGTTGAGTGCCATTGGAGAAAGGTGAATGAGGATAAATTTGAGCTAGGGTAAAGTTGGAGTGAGGAGAAATTTCGAGGGCAGTAAAAATTGCAAGTAAGAAGATGAACTTGAATAGTCGAGATTATTTAAATGAGGGTGGAAAGGCGGTAATGAGGGTTAGGATAAGATGATGTGATGTTTTAGTGGAAGAAATGACAGTGGCGGTTAGGTTAAAATCAGTTAAAATCCAACATCATTAACAAAATCTTTGCTTTTTACAGTGTGGGGCCCAAGAGATTTCCGTTACATAGTAAAATCTATCTTCCGAATATAAAACATTTCCGAAGGTAATTTGTCTTTCGAAGGCAATTCTTAGTTCCGAAGCAAAGACTTGGCTTCCGACGGTCAGGATTGCTTTCCGAATGGAGAGGGTGTGTAAGCCTTGGAAGTAGATCTTATATGAAAATAATCGCGTCTTCCGAGACGAAAAACTCTTTCGAGAAGAAAATTATCCTTTGAGAAATTTTGCTTCGAAAGATATGAAAATAGCTTCCGAGGGTTAATTTCTCTTCGGAAGAAATTTATACTTAGAAAATTTCAGAGAGACCTTCTGTAACAGGGCTTAAATTGTATTGACATAGAACATTACATATTAAAAGGTTTTCAAAGAGGTAATATAATCAATGTTTATCATCCCAATAGCTGTTATGAAATACTTAAATCTTTGTTCATCAAAAGCTTTGGTGAACAAATCAGCATATTGTTCATTTGAGTCAACTTTGATTAGTTTAATCAGATTTTTCTCATGAATATCTCTAATGAAATGATACCTGATATCAATATGCTTTGTCTTGGAGTGCTTCACCTGATTTTCAGTGTTGGAGATAGCACTGTTGTTGTTAATATGGATAGGAGTATTCATAAAGTTGAATCCATAGTCTAACATCTGATTCTGAATACATAGCAGTTGAGCACAGCAGCTAGCACAACAATGTATTCAGCTTCAACAGTTGATGTAGAGATACAGGATTGCTTCTTGCACTGCCATGAGATGATCCTTCCACCAAGAAATTGACATCCTCTTGATGTGGATTTCTTGTCAATGTTGCAGCTGCCATAGTCACTATCAGAGTATCCATAGAGATTGAAATCCTTGTTTCTAGGATACCAAGACCTAGTTTGGGTGCTTCTTTGAGGTATCTGAGGATTCTCTTAACAGCAGCTAGATGAGGCACCTTTGGAGCAGCCTGATGTCTTGCACAGATGCAGTAGCAAACATGATATCAGGTCTACTGGCTGTAAGATACATCAGAGAACTAACAATTGCCCTATACTGATGTTAATCAGTATCCTCCCCCTCAAGGTAAGGACAAAGATTGTGGTTTCTAGGTATGGGTGTCTTGGCAGGCTTACAATCTTTCATCTCAAATCTTTCTAAGATGTCAGAAACATACTTAGATTGATTAATGAAAAACCCTTCTTCATTTGCTTCACCTGAATCGCAAGGAAAAATTCCATTTTTCCCATGGAACTCATCTCAAACTTTTTCTTCATAATGCTTTCAAAGTCCTTACACATTTGGTCATTTGAAGAACCAAATATGATGTCATCGACATAGACTTGAACAAGCAAAATATCCTTTCCAGACTTTTTTATGAAGAGAGTCCTGTCAATGGTACCTCTAGTGTAGCCATTCTTCAGAAGAAACTGAGACAAAGTCTCATACCACAGCCTAGGCGCTTGGTGCAGCCCATATAGCTTTATCCAATTTGCACACATAGTTGGCGTGTTGTGGGTCTTCAAATCCTGGAGGTTGGCACACATAGACTTCCCTATCTATATCCCCAAATAGAAAGGCACACTTGACATCAAGCTGGTAAACAGTGAAGTCCTTGGATGCAGCATAAGCAAAAAAGATCCTAACTGCGTCAAGTCTTGCAATAGGTGCAAAGACATCAGTACAATCGATTCCTTCCTCTTGAGTGTATCCTTGAACTACAAGTCTAGCTTTGTTCTTGATGATCAAGCCTCTATCATCTCTCTTGTTTCTGAAAACCCATTTAGTGCCTATGGGTACTTGACTAGATGGTAGCGGACATAGGTTCCATACCTTCTGTCTCTTGAATTGAAGTAACTCATCTTGCATTGATCAAGCCAGCTACTATCTTTCAAGGCATCTTCCACCTTTTTGGGTTCCATCTGGGATAGAAAGCATAAGTACAAACAGACATTCCCATGATGAGTCTGCCCACTTGTTCTCACACCTTCAGAGACATCCCCTATGATGTTCTCAGTTGGATGAGTGTTATGAATCCTAAGACGAGGAATCACTTCCAGCTGCAGAGATAGATCCAGATTGGACATGTTCTGCTCAAGAACTAGTATACTCAGTCCAGCTGTTGTTTCAAAATCATTCAATGGGGATTGATTGAATGAATGAGAAACATCATCAGTGGTTGGCTGTGAGGTAGTATTAACAGTGCATGTTCCTTCACAATACTACTTCCTTCTGCCTGGTGTTGTGGTGGATCACCTGATGAGTTTTGAGGCTCAGCAAGTGATTCACTTATTAAAGCTTCACTATTCCTTGATATGGTTAAGCTGTCAGATCTGTGAATGGTGGAAACTTCATTTATTGCAGTTCTTGCAGAGTTTGGAAGAGGTTTGGGTAGCTCAAATAGTTGATCATCAATAGCAGTATCAGCATCATTTTGAGCACATGTTCCAACTGAAACATTCTCACAAGATGGTTTAGAATAGTTTGTAAACAATTCTAAATCAAAGATATGATCAGGGCCATTCCCCCTAACACAAGGAGTGTGCTCATTAACAACTATATTGGATGACTCCTCAAATTGTTGATTCTTAATGTTGTATACTCTATAAGCTTTGGAGCTAGAAGAATATCCAACAAAGATAGCATCATCCGACTTTTCAGCAAATTTTACCAAATTGTCTTTTGTGTTAAGTATGGTACACCTGCTGCCAAAGGACCTTAGAAAGCCAATGAACGGTGGCCTCTTATTCCATAGCTCATAAGGGGTTTTACCATGTGGCTTAACTACAAGAACTCTGTTCTGCACATAGCGTGCAGTGCTAACTGCCTCTGCCCAAAATGTAAGAGGCAATTTTGAATTAGCTAATATAGTTCGAGTAGCCTCAATAAGTGTCTTGTTTCTCCTCTCAGCAACACCGTTTTGTTGAGGAGTTCTGAAAGCATTGTATTGTCTGGCAATCCCTTTTGAGTTACAGAATGAGTCAAGAACAAAGTTCTTAAACTCAATCCCTTGATCACTTCTAATAATTTTAACCTTGTGATCAATTTGATTTTCTATTTTAAGAATAAAAGATTTTAATGTTTCAGCAATTTCATCTTTAGTTCTTAAAAAGAATACCCAAATGAATTTTGTAAAATCATCAACTATCACAAGGCAGTATGATTTCCTTCCAATGCTCATTATACTTGTGGGACCAAAAAGATCCATGTGCAATAAGTGTAATGGAGTAGTGATAGAGTTAACACATTTGGATTTATGAGAGATCCTGTATTGCTTCCCTTTCAGGCATGCAACACAGTTATCTTTGCAGAAAAACTCCTTTTTAGGCAACCCATGTACCAAGTTATTTTTAGCCAATTTATTCATTGTCTTAAAATTTACATGACACATACGTTTATGCCACAGTGTTGACTCATCACCATCAGCCTTGGAAAGAAAGCATGATACTTCACCCATTGGGGAAGCATTGTTCATATCCAGCTTGTACATATCCTCTTTCCTGGGAGATCTAAGAAGCACCAATTCTAGAGGAATGGTCATCCCTGGTTTGAGGATAATTCACTCATGTTCTGTGAAAAGCATCTGGTCTTTTGATCACAGAATTGAGAAACACTTAATAGATTGTGTTCAAGCTGTTTGACAAAGTTAACTTTGTCAACTTTTAACTTACCATTGGATATACTCCCTCTTCCAGAAATATATCCTCTGGCCTCACCTCCAAATTGGACAGGACCTCCATCATAGTGTTGAAACTGTTGAAGGAGAGATTTGATCCTGTCATGTGCCTGGAGCATCCACTGTCTACAATCCAGACATTTTTGTTCTTGCCATATGGATGTTCCTGCACATAAGATGAGATAGTTAGTTTTGTTTGGAAGCCCAAGCCTTGCTGGTCTTGGGTTCTTCCAAAGAGACATAATTGAACCAAAAGATATGCATGGGGTTTTAATAGAGGTCTTTGAAGAAGAGGTTTGGGTTGCAGTATCTTCCTTGATCTTCCAGTCCGTCCTTTGATCAATCTTGGAGGATGAGCCTATAGAGGCTTTTGCAGCATGGCCTTCTTCCGAAGCTTCTTTCTTTTCGGAAGAAGTCTTCACCACCTTTTCTTTCGAAGCGGTCTTCTTCTGAGATGGTTTCAAGGGAATCTTCTTGTTCTTCCGAACTTTAGCAGCATTTGCTTCAGATGCCATTTTCCCTTCGGAAGAAACAGTTTCTTCCGAAAGCAACCTTGCTTCCGAAAATAGCTTTCCCTTCTTCAACACTTGAACCGTTTGTAACGGTCCAAATGTGAAACCTTTCCTGACTCCTTCTTTCCTAGCATTATTTGCATAATGTGTGCTTGCAGGATTGTAGTAACAATCTTTTGCCATATGGTTGTGCAGACCACACATTATGCATGCAATGTTAGTCTTTTGGGACTGTGAAGGTTGTTGTTTCTTGGGCTTATTCTCTTCATCAGCAACCTTTCCCTTCAACTTCTGATTCTTTGGCAGGGCAGGAGTGCTGGTATTACACTCTTTTCCTAAATCAGAAGTACCTAACACTTGGAATCCAGCTGAGATAAAGACACATTTCTGCTTTGGGTCAATCTTCAGCTTAGACTCAGTCACTTTCTTGGTAGTTCTTCTAGCAGCTTTAGCTCTGCTTCTTCTGGCCTTAGTGGTTAGGATTTGGTCTTCACAGGAGGAGATGGGTACATCTACCTGTTCCTTCCCTGTGGTGGCGGCTATTGTTGCTTCATCCTTCAACTCTAGTGAGGAAGGGTCAGCAGTTGGAACATCTTGCTCCTTAGTACCACATCTAGGCTATCTAATAGACTCATAGGAGTGTGGTGGAGCAATTTCATGGTTCCTACCCTTCTTTGTTCTGATAACAGAGTTTGTAATGGGAGGATGATGCAAGAATAGCTTGGAAGTTCTGCTCAGGAATAGCATGCTTCCTGGCCTAAGCCTTAGTAGTGACAAGCTGGGCTTGAGCCTCAGACAATTTGAATATCAGATCCTTGATTTGAGTCTTGTAGTTGGTATGTTCATGTTTTAAAAGAGACACAGTTTTCTCTAACTCATCAATTTTCTTTTGATAGTCAAATTCAGCTCTCTTAAAATCATATTTTAAAATATTTAAAGACTCAATATCAGATCTAATTTCCATATTGTAATCTTGATAAAGTTTAACTTTAGCTATACAGGCTGGAGTACAGAGATGTTCATATACCTGAGTATCATTTGTTCCTGCCATGAGAGCTTGAGCAGGAGTCACATCCTGTACCATGAAGCTCCAGTCAACTTCTTGAGCCATTGCAGTTGTTTTAGTTGACTTTCCAGTGGGCTTTGAGGTTGAGGGATGTGTGGAGGCCTGTGGGGTTCCCGGATTGGTTTTGGGAGCATTGCATTCCCTTGCAAAGTGACCGAGTTGGTTACAGTTGTAACACTTTGCTTTGGTCTTGTCGAACCCAAATTTGCTGGTAGTTGGTTTTTGAGGGAATTGCCTTCCAGTTCTCTTAAAGGACTTCTTCGCTCTACAAGTTAAAAGAGCCATCTGTTGGACAATGTCCACATACTCTACGTCATCTGGATTGAAACACTCGGGCTCGTCAAAACAGTATTGAAAATCCCCGGAGTGTCCACTTCCTGAGACAAAGGCACAACTTTCCTAGAAGGAATTGTGTTGAGCCTGTTGAGACCTTGGAGTCTCAGGAAACATGATGTAAGGTCCAGAAGAGCAGGATGGCTGCTGGTAAGTCAGGTAGTGCTAAGGTCGTGGGGGTGTTGAGCCTTCTGCAACCATTAAAGCTTTACTAGCAGGAAGATTCAGAGGACGGCTTGCTTGGTGGCCCTTCTTACTTTCCATCTCTAAACGATATCCATCAAGGATGCCGTAAAGTTCAGTCATAGTGAGAGTGTTCAGATTCTTTGTCCTCTTGATAGAGACACAATAAAATATCCACTCGTTTGGAAGAACACTCATGAACTTTCTCGTGAGATCTCTAAGTTCAGGAGTGATCTTCATAGACTGAAGAGAGGAGATAAGATCCATATACCTAATATACTACTGGCTGAGGGTCTCTCCAGCAATATAAGTGAAGTTCTCAAACTGCTGCTTCAGTGAGTCCTTCTTCGAGTCGTTGGAGCTTGAGTACATCTGAGCCAGAGCATCAAACAATTCCTTTGCAGACTTACAATGCTCAAACCTCACCATAATGGAGTTCGGTATTGCAGTCATGAGGATTGTCGTAGCATTGCTGTCGATGTCTATCTTCTTTCGGTCTTCATCAGAGTAGTCTTCAACAGCTTTTTCGATCATGGCACCATTTCCACCAGGCGATACCACCTTTGGATTATACGGGCCGTTGACAATGGAGTTCCACATCTTGCTATCTTGGTCTCTGATGAAGCCTTCTATTCTCCTGCTCCAAGATCTGAAATTTTCAGGAGTAATGATGAGAGCCTTTGTCATGGTTCCATCTCTACTTCGGACTTATTAAGGGCCATTTGAGTGAGTGAGTTGTGGGGAGGAGTGAAAAACAAGTTGATTTGGATGGTTAGATCACACAATCAAGAGCCTGAGAAGCTCTGATACCAATTGCAGGATCGGTTAAGGGTCACTTAACATTTAGTTTTTCTCTCAAACTCACTTGAACAACACTCGGATGAAGATAGAGTCAATAAGAGTTGATCACAGTATAAGTAATATAGAACACAGAAAGTAATTTTCAAGGTACTTGCATATATTGCTTCTCAACTCAAATATTACAAGACTCTTACAAGCTTATCTTTTCGAGTTACAATGAGAAACTATATATAATACTACCTACAGCCGGATATACTTTGATACCAACTGGGATCCTATAACTAAAGCCTATATTACAAGACTATAGTTTAAGGTATCTCGAATAAAGTCTTATCTGAGATTCGGTAGTCAGGACATGTCCCTGACTTACCTTTTGTCACCAACTAAAGTTGGTAACATGTACTATCATAAAAAGGTAAACAGTGGAATAAAGTATGGTCAACTGCATGGCTCTTTGAGAAAACTCCATACAGTATTAGAGGTCTGCAGCGAAGTGTCAGAGACCATACTTATGTCCACCGGTTCATAGCAGTGTCTTCCGAAGGTTAAATGACTTCGGAAGAACAAGTACTTCCGAAGCCATTTATACATCAGAAGAGGCTACTTCTTCTAAGGCTTGGGAACTTCTTCTTTTCTTATTACTTTAGAAGTAGTCTTCTGGTTGCTCTTCTAAGACTTAACCCTCGGAAGCATGCTCTTGACTTCGGAAGTAGAGTTCTGTCTTCGGAAGCTGATCTTTCACTTTATCTTCGGAAGAACTCTACAACCTTCGGAAGTTCGACGCTAAGCTTTGGAAGCCTTTGCATATAGCACCAAAATTATCTAAGTGATTTGGTTTTGGTTGCACGAGCATTCTTCTTGATTTAACACCCTACTTGGGATTTATTTCTTTTCTTTCTTATTCTTCACTTTATTCTTTTGTTGAGCCTTCTAAGCAAATAACCGGGTGTTACAACGTATATAAACACCGGTTTATGTGCTCTATATATTCTTTTTTTAAAGTTTGTTGCTTTTTTGTTTTTAAAAAGTATGTTTTTAATTTTAAAAAAAAAATATTTTTTCAATTATTAAATTATATATTTTTAATTTGAAAATTGTATGAGTAATATTATTAGTATTCAATATTAGTTTAATAATAGAGAGAAATGAGAATTGTAGTATGATTAAGCTTACGATTACGTCACGTTTTATATTATTTTTTCTTTATAGATGTATAGATAGACAGGTAGATAGATACATAGATAGATAGATACATATATAGATAGGCTACAAATTCATTTATTAAACAAATTATGTTTAGTAATAAAAACAAAGATTTACAGTATGATATTTTAATATAATATATGAATTATATATACGTAATAATTCAATAAAATAAACCAATTATATTATTATTTTTAACTCTTTTCTTTAATAGTTTCATTTTTAAAATTTCGTTTTAAGATTCTTTTATAAAAAAATTACTATTATAAAAATCTTGTTTATTAAAAATTGTGGTTTGTATTTTTTTCTTGTTGTTTTAATAAGATTGTTTTTAGAAAAGTTTACTTTTTATAATTAAAAAATAACCGATTTAAAATATTTTGTTTCAAAAAGGTTTAGTGTTTTTAAATTTCATATTATATAAAAATTTTATTATTAGTTCTATTTTACTAAACAGATGTGATTTTTTATTTTCTTAGTAAAATCTAATTTTAAAAATACACACTGGATTTAAAAAATCTAGATGAGTGAGATAAATATTGCCATTAATAAATTTGTTTTTTAATAAGAGAGAGAAATGAGTTTTAGTATTTAAATTATTATAATACCATTTTAGAGGGAAAAATAATTTAAAATATCTAAAATAATAACATGTGACAAAAAATTGGTCAAAAGAATGTCAAGTGACAAAGCAAACCTTGTTTTATTATATGTTACAGATTAAACGGTTGAAATATATGATTTGTTGATAACATTATTATTTTAATTACTTTAACGCTGGCCTATGATATTAAGAAATATTTAACAAAAAAAGTTACTAATAACCCTTAATCTATTTTGATTCAAGATTAGGGAAGTAATTTATTTTAATTGTATTTACATAACTTTTACAAAAAGCATGTTTATAACATATTACGTTATTTAATTCTCTTAATGCTTTCAAAACGAAGCTAATCTTTTCATACTAGGTTAGTATCCGTGTATCACACAAGTTAAATAAATAAAATATTTGTAGAGATTATATGAAGAGGCTCATGCAACCCAAACACCCAAAGTCTCTCCTGCATGCATGCACATGGGTACTAAAGAAGAATGCTTCAGAAGTTTCACACAAGCAACAAAAATATTCTAAGTGTGAAATCTTTCGAAGCCAAGACCAAAATCTTCCGAAGCCAATACCAAAATCTTCCGAAGTCAAGACCAATATCTTCCGAAGCCAAAGATGAAGTCTTCCGAAGCTTCAGAGACGAAGTCTTCCGAAGCTAACACTAGAAGATAGATTTCTTTCGAAGACTTTTAACACATGCTTTATCTGATGTACTTTTCCTAAAAGTTGGACCCCTTTCCGCTACACTCTAAAAAGTCACCAACTTACATTTGTTTGTGAAAAGGTCATTGCTTTTAGTAACTGTACATTGAGGTCTTGAGTCTGTAACTTCCTACTTCATGTACTTTATCCTTTTTGTAATATATTAGGATGTGAGCTATGGCATTTTATAGTCACTAGTCAAAAGACAATCTGTCTGTCAATTATATCCAGCTGACCTTCAAAGTATGGCCGGCTGTAGGATGTAATATAAGTATCTCATGTTCTTGTAACTTTTTGAATATGCTTTGTAACATTTGTAATAGAACTTGAGAAGGTAATATACTGCAATCTTGAAAACCATCTCCTTGTGTATTTTGGCTATCTTGTTCTGTCTCATATTTACTTGTGTTCTTAGTATCATCCTTAAAGGTTTTCAGTCCACTGTCTGATTTGTTAAGTAACTCTCCTCGTTGTGTTGTTGTGTTGTAAGTATCCTTCACCGGTCCTGCAATATTAAATAATTAGTAATGAAAAATTATTAATTATAAGTAATATAACAATGATATTTTTTCAGTTTTTGTTTTATTTTTATTTTTTATCTAAAAAATTTAATAGTTTCATTTTAAATCAAATTTTTTTAAAGAAATTTCATATTCTAAAATTTACTTATTATAACTTTTGAATTTAGTTTTTGTGGTTCATAAAAAAATTAATTTCTAAAAACACTAATTTTAAAAAAAATTATTTAATAAAATTTGATGTTTTATAAATTTTATGTTATACAAAAGATTGTTTTCTTTAGAAAATATATTTATAAAAAGAACTCTTTCTTAATTTATTAAATACTATTTTATTCTAAAAAATTAAATACTATAATTTGTAGTTAATATAAATATTTAATATGAGAGAGAAGCGATAAAATTAGACTTAGAAAGCCTAATATTATGACAAGTGATAACTTAAAATCTTCTTTTATTAGAGTGGATAGATTACTATCACTTATAGGCATTATTTTTATGTATTCCAAATTTAATATTTTCTTTTTATTCTAATAAAAGGGTAAATAAAGGGACATGTGGCAACAAATATTCATCCGGAAAATTTTTTTTCCGTTTTTTCCTCCTATTAAATAATCACACTAATTGCTAATAAGTTTATTAATTTTTTAGATTAAAATAGTTTTTATTAAATTAAAAATTCTTTTACTAGTATTATTTCTTGAAAATTAAATTTTCATAACATAAGAATTTTTTTTAAAACATCAAACTTTTTTAAAAATACGAATATTTTAAAATTGATGTCTTAAAAAAGTAAAATTTATATAAGAAATAATTAAAATCGGGAGATATAATAAGAAAGTCTTTAAAAATGAATCTTTTTTAAAACATTTAGTTTGAAATAAAATGTTTAAATTTTCTTGGGAAAAACAAAGAAAAAAGTTTAAATACAAAATATTAAAAAGTTGATATAATTTTTTTATTATTTATAGTTTTTACTTATACGTAATTTCAATAATATATTATTATAGAATATCCTTTTATAATTGATAAATTTTCATTTGATTTTGATATCTTATTTATTAAACCTGTTTAATACATGAGTTTATCAAAGCTAATAATATATTTTATACTTTATGAATTTTTTTACCAAATAAGATCGTAGTATATTGATATATTATTCAACAATTAAACCTATCTCTATCTTTCATAAATAACCAACTCATACCGTCATGTATCAAAATTTTAGCGAACCGATATTCTTTTTGGTCGTCACAAGTTACAATTCTAGCTCTTAAAATTCCTTTTTCTTGCTTCTTTTCTTTTTCGGTATTCTTTCTTAATTTCTTACTTGAAACTTAACTATCATCTCAAATTTTAAATCTGCATTATTTATTAAAAAATTTCTTTATTTGATCCGTTTATAATACACTGGTTCTTAACTAGACTAACTAATAAACTAAGAAGACAGCTCAAAATCCTGTTAGCATAAGTTTATTTACACTAAATGCAACTGCCATAAAATAGATTAGCAAGAATAATGGGAAAAGAGAGCGCAGCCAAGCAGAAGATGTATGCAATACTTTAACGATAACAATAAAATAATCTTGGAGCTTTTGCTTTTTCATCTTCTTTCAGAGGACAGCTAACCATGATTATGTTATTCCCATTCTAAATAATTAACAAAATTTTGTAAATATAAGGAACAAAACGAATTATATTAGAGAGCAACATGAAATTACTACTATTGTTAGGATAAAATTATAAACTTCTAATCTGACTACTATTTATTTATAGATAATAAGAAACATAATAATAATAATAATAATAATAATAATAATAATAATAATAATAACAATAATAACAATAATAATAACAACAATAATAACAACAATAATAACAACAATAATAACAACAATATAACAATAATAACAAGAATAATAACAACAACAACAACAACAACAACAATAATAATAATAATAATAATAATAACAATAATAAAAAAATAATAATAACAATAATAATAACAATAATAATAATAATTATTATAACAATAATTATAACAATAATAATAATAATAATAACAATAACAATAATAACAAAAATAATAACGACAATAATAACGACAATAATAACGACAATCATAATAACAATCATAATAACAACAATAATAACAATAATAACAATAATAATAATAATAATAATAATAATAATAATAATAATAATAATAATAATAATAATCATAATTTATATATGAGTAAGAGACTAATAAGGAAGTTTGCATATGACTAGAAGCTACACAATTAAGAAGATTAACAATAATAATTTCTTTTACATGTTCTATCAGAATGTTGTCTAAGAACATGTATTGTTAAATGATAGTCACACTAAAATTCTAATCAAGAAAATGTCCAGTACGTGGGATCATGTAGTTGGTTAAAGGAAAAAAATCTTAACAGTAAAGGGGCAAAACGATGAGAAAAATTGACGCAATTCGCGCTGGATCGTGGGACGATGAATAATTGAGATGGTTGTTTACTTGTTTTGAAAGAAAAGCCGTCGCAAAGAAGCCATCACAATTTCTATTGCAAAATAGGTTTTCAACTCGAATTATAAAAGAAAAAATAGTTTCCATATTTTTGTATTAATTATGTTCCTAATTTTATAATTAAAGAATAAGTTAATTACTTATCAAAACTGTGCACAACACACTGCCCTTAGCCCCACCGTGCCATCCTTTGGAAGGGTTGCGTTGTGCAGACCAATCCGTCCTTTACCTGCCCTTTGTCAAGGACACTCCATGAATGTATTTTGTGGGACCCACATCACCAGAATGTGTGTTACTTTGTTTTTTTATGGAATTTTTAATAGTTGTTTGTGGAAAGGATGATATTATGAGTAAAGGTTTATTGTGAAAATTATGGATGAAAGTTAATAGAAAGCTAATATGAAAAACTGATGTGATATGTTGATTAAGAGCCCCTCTTAGCATTGTGGACGGTCTAATTCCATCACAAAATATGGTTTAAGTAATCATAACTAGACCTAGTAAATCTCATCCATAACAAAACTATTAATAAAAGTTAAAGAATATGAGATGTAAGTAAACTTTATCCGTATTATAATAGATAGGCAACGGCTTTTGACAAGTCCCCCAGCTCCAATAAGACAATCGGACCAAAACATGCAACAAGAAGAGAACACTATGTCTAGTAGACAATAAACATATAGTCAACTACTTAGAAGCATACCATGAGCAACAATATACAATAATGAATCAAAAGCATACAACCGGAATAATCAATTATGCAACACAAAGTAGATACAATAAGCGACATTATATAGCAAGAGCAATAAGCAATCCGTATAAAAAAGTAACAGTATGAAACACACATTGTGCAACAATATATATGATTAAGAAGAAGCAATTAATGAAATTAAACAAACATGTACTAGCCTTGGTGTACAAGCGGAGACACATTTAAACCCTTCTCATTTGCTTAACTTTAATCCTACATCTTCTCGTACCTCTAACCCGGATCATATCCTTTGAAAGGTGCAACTCTAGCATGTCTAGTCTAACACAGTTAAGGCTTTTTTCACCTCCTCCTTTAGACAGTAAGGGCCTTCTCTACTCTAACTAGCATATGAATTGACTCATTGTCACATGTCTTGATCTCTTCTTTTTTATCTTATTAGCTATACTAGCTACTTTTAACATAATTCACAGAACATTATATCTTATCTACTCTAATCTTCTGTGACACCCGGTCAAATCAGGTCAACGCTCGAAACCGTTTTAATAATAAATTTACGATTATTTATAATATTATACATGGTTAGTTTAAAAACCCATGCATTAACGATTCTAACAAACCTTGAAATCGGTTAACCGTTACCGTGGAAAATTATAAACAAACAATACTAATAATAATAACAACATAATAATAATAATAATTGTAATAATATAATTAAGAAAATTAATAATAATAATTATATTGGGTGCAGAGTGCATAGATGACAACTAAATCATCCAACTCTACAAAATCCCTACACACACTTCACACCTACACATAACCTTTCATATCCTCACTCTCTCCAATTCTCCACATCACCACCACACACCCATCGGTCACCACCACCCCACTGTCGCCTGCACCCCACCACCGCCTGCACCACACCACCAACCCACCGTCCATTACCATACACCGCGACCATCAACCACCGTTGCCATCATCATCACCATCAACCAACGTCGCCATCACCATTACCATCAACCACCGTCGCCATCACCATTACCATCAACACCGTCGCCATCACCATTACCATCGATCACCGTCGCCACCACGAGCACCATCACCACCTCCGCGACTGACAACCCCCCTCTCTCTCTCTCTCTCGGCCACCACAATCTGACCACCACCTTTAGAAACTTTCACTCCTCTCTCAGTGTATTCTCGTTAGATCTTAGGCTAGAACCCGAGGTGTTTATCGAGAGACAAAGTTTGTGCTTACATTGTGTGGGGTTACAATTCTCTAGTTGCTCAAGGTATTGCATTGGATTGTTAATATTTGTTCATGCATGATAATCAAGATGAAAATCTTGAAAAACCCTAGTTCACCCACTTAAAGGTTGTATGAAAATGGTTGTTTTAATGATTTGGAATATAAAATGGGTTTTTAAATGATTAAATGAATCTAAAATGTGTACTGGTAATGATTTTAGTTTGATAAAATCATGTTATTTGGATGATTTAGTTTGTAAGAATGTATATATATATATGTATATGTCGCGTATGTATGCATGTATGTATGTATGTATGTATGAACATGAAAATGGAAGTTTAGTGGATTATGGCCTTTTAAGGAACAATTAGGTGAAAATATTGGAAGGATAATTGTTGTGGATGTGATGACTTAGGAAAGTGACTAAGTTGAGACTTGATGACATTACTAATCAAAAGTTAGGACAAAGTGAAAGGATCAATAAAAGGAAAACGTTAAGTACTTAGACACATTATAATTAAGAATAAAGTTTGACGAACAATAAATCAAGAACTAGAACTAAGATATGGACCGTATATGGGAGTAATGCGATGTTACGACAAAAGGACACGATTAGAACAACAAATAAAGACTTTAGATTTTCTAAAAAAATAATAAAGTAAAATAGATTTAAAATGGGTTTCATAAAAATAAATATCAATATATTTTTATTGATAAAATAATCTCAATGATTATAACAATGGGTTTATAAAAGAAACTTTATATAAAAATCCACTATTTAGCAAAATAATAGGTAAAAATTATCATTAAATAGGTCAACTAGAAATATATAATACAAAATAGAAAAGTTAAGACTTTGTAACTTTAGATTAACTAGTTAAGAAATACAGTAAATAAATATAAGATAAATATGATAGTAATAATTAAGTGATAAACATTAAGAATACGTTAGGGTTAGATCTTAGTTTATAGGGCGGATGTGTAATAATTCATATATTTCTTTAATGAAAGGTAAATAAATTCTTATAAGAAATTAACCTAAACATTTTAATATAATAAAGACATTTGTTATTCTTAAAATAACCAAATAGATTGGGTGAAAAACATTCTCATAAGCATAAATTATCATATATTGGCCATGATGCATATAATTAGAGTTTAATTAATCAGAGTCTAGCACGTTGGCTTTTCACTAATCGCACTCAAGGTGAGTCATTCTGTCCCATTTTAAATATTGTATTTATTTAACTATTTTGGGAGAAACTATATTTCAGTGTATATGATGGTCAAAACGGATTAATATATTTTATGACGGTACAAGTTGGGTCAGTGGTATAGATGTATACTATTGAGCTCCTAAATCTCCCCATAATCACTAACCTCGGGAAGGCCACAAACTATATTGGTAGATCTATCAGGTTAGAATGGTCCGCTCTCGCGACCAGTCGCACTGGTCACATTGTTGCAAGTGAATTTATATGTTTGGACTGTTGAGGGGCAATGACGTGTTTCTTGGTTTGATTATGGACTTATGACCTGAATTAATCATAGTACCTAGCTAGTCTATATTAAGTATATTATATCTCATTTCATCATATTATTTTTGAAATTGATTGTTTATAAGACTGAAAACCCCGATCGCTCACCAACTTTATGTTGACTTTTTTACCTTTAATGTTTTTCAGGGTTATAGGTAAGCTCTGTGTGGAATTTTCAAGCTAAGTCTTTGGAGAGTCAAATGTTTCAAATGTTCTTAAGTATTATTAGATTAATGAATAAAAGACAATGTATTGCATCTAATCTCGAGTTGTACAAGTTTTGATAAAATATTGTCATGGCTTTGTTTATAACGTTAAATGTATGGTTTTTGCATAACCGATGGTATTATTAATCATGTTTGACTATAATTGTTGGATTAACTCCAACTTCCGTTATCACCACGTTTCGTGACCTTCCGCTGTGATTCTCGGGGTGTGACATCTTTCATGTTGATGCATCCACCTCAATAGTCTCATCCCTATTACTTTTATAATGTGTGCATGTATCTTCTTGACGATCAAATAGTTGTTTCATATAACATAGCCGGTTGGATCATAATTCAATAGAATTTACATTTTAAGCTAATTAAAAAGGTCTTATCACATAACACCCCTAAAGTCACTCTCCACCTATACCAACTTGCATGAATTTTGATATGTGACATCACTATCTATCTCCTAATCACATTTGACTTATGATCTTGAATACTTGAATGTAGTTGAGTGCAACACCATATGGCCTTTAATGGTGGTCTAGGTACATCATCACCTCTCTTGTATAAAAATCTTCCAATCAACACTCAAACATTGTTTACTTTTGTTGATTAACACAATAACATCTAAAAAAAGTGTGCACCGTAAAACTGTCTCTTACGTTGACTTTGACAACTCATCCAAAATTACCACAAACAAGAACATGCTCAACGTGAACCTTTAGTGGAGGCCAACCTCGATACAAAAGGAATTAGTATGCCTCACACACGCACAAACTCTAGTTTGAGTTCTAAAATAAGTATTACTTTTCGAGTTTGTATACTTCCAAGGGAGCTAGCCGCCGAGCCTCTAGAGTATCCTAAATCAGGCTACGATGCATATAATCACACGTCTTTTCTAGGTTAATGAACTCCATATGTTGATCCTTTTTCTTCTACATATTTTTATTCACCGACTACCTAATATTTTAATTCCTTTATAATTCTCATATCATTTGGCATCTTTTTTGTTCTTATAGAGGGGAACTATGAAACTAGTCCTCCATTGATCTAAAATTTTATCAAATTTTGGAAATGAAGTTAAACAAGGTGGTTAGCCATCAAACTCTTTCTTAACCTAGACAAATCCACACCTTAATTGGTATATGTTCTCTAGGCTTTCTGGATTAGCCCTTTATATCTTCATAAGTGTTATCATTACCACTCCTTACGTGATACAAGTAATAGCAATTATTTTGTTCTCGCCTTGAGGAGTATGGTTGTCCTTTTCTTCTTGGTAAGATCTCATGCAATTGAAAAGTTGTGAACTAAGTTTTCCATCTTAACTTGATGTCTTGTTCTTTGATTAAAACGCATCTATCCTCACCCATTATAAACCTAACTACCCCTAGATCATGTATCATGTATCCGTTGCTTTAGCAATCCTAAAAACAACATGCTCCATCTTCTTTTTTATAGTTGTACTTACGTTTGTCTATAGGTTGTGTTCTTTATGTCACTGCTTTCGTTTTGGTCGATTTTAATTTCTTTGTCAGTTACACGTGGTCCCCTCATTCATCATTAATCTTCACCTTTCAATCCCAAACATGCGTCCAATTGGATGGTGTTCCCCATAGGTACTCTTGCCACATGTCTCTTACCTTTTTGATACCAAAACCACTCCCTTAACCCTTATAATGGCATGTAAAAAACACTTTTGATTCTATAGACGTATGTAATTGTGAATCCAAAGCTCGCAATCAGGAATTATCAGTGGTTATTGAAGACAAGTCAATGTTTGCGAAATCAATGTTAACTTGGTTTAATTATTTGTATTAATTTCAATATCAATAATGATTAAAGAATAAGATGAGCATAATGAATGAAACGCAATTAATGATCAGACAACTATTCAATTCAAACTGTATTTCATTAAAAACATGTTGATGATTACAGTTGAATAAACTATGAATGAACGAATTATATTGATTTTAGTGTTTGATGATGTGACGGCTGCTAGGGTTTTGATTTGTGTGATTTGATGTGATATTTGGTGGTTGTAATGTTGCTACTTGGATGTTTTCCGTTGAAGTCGTATATTGATTTCAAACCTAGGATCCATATTTATAGACAATAATGTTTCTGTTCAAAAAACACCGGATCTCTTGGGATTTGGAAATGTTTCTGTTAAGGGATCACCAGATTTATTGGGATTTGCATAACTACCTTGTTGACTTGTAACACTTGTATTATTAAATACAAGTGTTTGGACTCCGCAGGACTATGGTCTTCCGTAGATGTTTGTTCTTCCGCAGGAGTCTTGTTCTTTTGAGGGAATCATGTTCTTCCGAAGCACTTGTTCTTATGAGGGAATCCTGTTCTTCCGAAGCACTTGTTCTTATGAGGGAATCATGTTCTTCCGAAGCACTTGTTCTTCAGATCTGGTTGTTCATCAGCAGAAGATTTTCGGATGTATTTTACTTGTAAGAAACATATCTACGGAAGAACAAAATGTTCATCCGTAGATGTTTCTTACACTTGGTCAATTTCAGAAATTCACTAATTATAATATTTTACCTGCAAACATACATAAATCAACACACATATATATGGGTTAACCTATACATTTAATGCATACACAATAATAAATTACAAGTATTTATTACAGATATTAATTGAAGTTCTAAGTCTATACAAATGGACTGGATCTATTGATCCTAAACTAACAGTAATCCTTAACTAAATATGCATATTGTGTCCAAGATACTTTGTACAAGGCAAGAGTGGAGGATCAATCTATTTTGTTTAAATGGAAAGAGTGGGCATTCACTATGAAGCCTCCTACCTTTAAGATAACAAAAAAGATAAACAAGACTCCCCTTGTCAAAAATCAAAGAAGTTATGATCATCAGAGTGATTAGTAAGGGAAATGGTATGATCGCTTGTTTAGCACTATGAAATAAACTAATTCACACTCAAGTTCCAACTCGTAACATTAGTATGAAGCTATAAAATTTTTAGACATTGTTGTCTTTTTTTTGTTTTCCCATTAGTCTTATATCTATAGAATAACACTGTGAACTATGTTAACATGAAAAACCATTTCGTATTTGGAATGGCCCATATACATGTACATATGTACATACATATACACATATATAGACACATATCTATATATAAATGTATGTGCAGACATGTAAAAAAATTGTGGTTTTATTAAGAAGGATTATGAATCACCGAGTAAAAAACCAAAGCTTAAAACCCAAGTGGAGTGAAAAAAAAAGAATTGGAGGAATTGTATGGTATTATTTCAAGGAAAAATTGAATTTAATTAATCCAAACTATTATTTATTAGTCGATAATAATCTATCTATTAATTTGACCGGTAACACACTCAATTTTCAATTTTATTATCAACAATAGTCACAGTAAAGTAATTTTCATTTTTTTATTTGATTTGGATTCGATTCCGTTCACAATAATGATTATAAATGAAATGAAAAAATATACAAGCTAAACTGAGACTAAAATAAATACAAATCAAACATAAAAATTTGAAAATTATGTCACCGAAACTGTTGTGAGTAATAAAAGTGATATTTGGAATGCTACCGGTCAATTTAATAGTATGAGTTATTATCGACAAACAAATAATAATTTTAATTGCTAAAATCCAATTACCATATAATTGTGTTATATTTTACGTGTGTAAATAGACACAAACATCACTCACTCATAAAACCATCAATGCACACATCACACGTTCTAACCTCTTCCTTTTCTTCTTATGAAACTCACTCTTTACTTGTTTTTCTTCTTTCTTTCTTTTATAACAAAACTAACGTAAATTCATATCTTATCCACAATATGTGTATAATACCATTCACGTAAATTTCCAGCAAACATGTCCGTTAAAAAAAAGTTTTCATCATTGACAAAACAATTCTTTTTGGTAATTCTTTTTGGCCACTAGTTGATGGTTCTAAAATCTAAGATACTCACAAATTGTGAGTATATGTTATTCCTTTATTGATGAAAATAGACGTGTGATATATATGTGGATATCAAGATTATAAAAAGATTTAATTTACGATAATATATGTATGTATGTATGTATGTATGTATAAACCTAAATCCAAATAAAAAACTAAATATATATAGAAATTCAACAATGGGTTGAAAAAACCGCATGAATCCTAGTCCCTAGACAATTTGTTTTTTAGAATATTGCAATATCATAATATTAAGTTTCAAAAGTAAGAATGAACTGATCCAAATGTGTCCCCAAACCCTAGAAGTGTGCGACTTTCTTTTTTTCTTTGTTTCTTTTAGGTTTATTTCTTAAGTATCACATCAAACCCCAAATTCCATACCAACTATAAATCATGGGTCTTCCCTCATACAATTTCAACCAATTAACCAGAGGCACATACATCTGATTGTCTAAAGAGAGAGAAAGCAAAAGGTGAAATATATATACAAGAAGATCAAGAAACAAAGCACAACAATTCAAGAAAGATGGGTAGAGCACCATGTTGTGACAAAACAAATGTGAAGAAGGGTCCTTGGTCTTCTGAAGAAGATGCTAAGCTCAAAGATTACATCGAAAAGTATGGTACCGGCGGTAACTGGATTGCGCTTCCTCAAAAGATCGGTATGTATTCTCTTGGATTAATTTGTTCATGTTAACCAGTTTTGTGTATCATTTTGGTAATTTCTTGTTAGATGTTCTTGTAGTTTTAACCTAAAGAATTATTATTTGCAGGGCTCAAGAGGTGTGGAAAGAGTTGCAGATTGAGATGGTTGAATTACCTTAGACCCAACATCAAGCATGGGGGATTCTCTGAAGAAGAAGACAACATCATCTGCAGCCTCTATATTAGTATTGGCAGCAGGTTTTACTCTCTCTCTCTCTCTCTCTCTCTCTCTCATGTGCCATGTTCATTTGTCAAGTTTTAACCAAAGTTACTTGTCCTTTGCATTTGTCCATCAAGCTTTTGGTGTAAGAATATACATCCCACCAGAATCAAATTTATTGTTAAATTGATGTTCATTTCTGACCTCTAATCAAGCACTAGCAATTTATTTTATTGTTTAATGTCTATATGATCTGATTTTGTGTCTAACTTGATGAAAAACTAAATCATATAGGTGGTCAATAATAGCGGCTCAACTGCCGGGAAGAACAGATAACGATATCAAAAACTACTGGAACACTAGGCTGAAGAAGAAACTACTTGGAAGGCGCAAACAAACTCACGCAAATAGACTCCCCGGTTCGAGCCAAGACCCAAAAGACAGCACTGGTATAGAAACCCTAAGCAACTCAGCCATTGAAAGGCTACAACTTCACATGCAACTCCAAAGTCTTGAAAACCCTAATTTCCCTCAGTATGACAACCCCCCCTTGTGGCCTTGTAAGTTGAACCCTATTCAAGAAAAAATGATGCAAACTATTCAACTTGTAAATGAATCCTCTAACCCTTTGATGATGCAAAACTTCTCACCTCCAACTCCTCAAAACGTTGAATACTATCCACAACCCGATAACCGCGTCCCACAAGAGTATTCCCCTATGAATACTATGATGATCAACGGAATGGTGAATCCCATGGGAAACACCATTCCTGATTCATCGTCATCTCTTGTCCCAGAATCAAATGGCACAAAACAACCACCAAGCATGGAACTACAACAGTGTTGGGCATTTCAGGCTGAAATCGATGAGCTTTTAAGCAACAAAGGAACTACACCACTTGACGCGCAGCAGATGAGTACCGAATTCGATTGTTTCAAAGACATGCATAGTGGGAAAGACAACATGACTTGGTGGTCTAACGAACTCTAACCAAATTCAAACTCTTGGGGGATCACCTGGTGTTCTTGATCATAAGCAGACAAACATGAAGCACCAAGAAGTAGTGATCAGACATAACATACAATGAGATAACACACACTACGTACGTTCTATTGTGATTCATCATGTTTTATTCAATTTAATTGTCATGAAATTAGGTATAAGGATAGATACTAAGTGATCGAAGAAGTAGTACGTAACCAATAAGTAAATAATGTGTACATTTGTGTAATAACGTGGTGTCAATTTCTTGTTATGTTTGCCGAATATACACACTTCTAATGCGACTATGTCATGTATATTTCTTAGTTTCCTTTCAAAGTAATGTTGTTTCAACATAAATGGTATATAGTGCTATATATATAGTCGTGAGTTGAAGTAAGTAAAGTGCTTGACAGAATCATGACACAAAGTCATGTCACATGACATTTTGATACATCGTTGATGATCGGTACACCGTACATAAGAATAGGAGATTTAGCGCTGAAAACTCTTCCCCATATATTGATAGAAAAAAACCTTGAAATTTGAAAAGAAAAGTGAGTCAGTGATGGTTGAAACTTCATTGTCGGAAAATTTTGTTTTATTGAGAGAATATGATATCCATGGTAAAGTTTCTAAAGTTCAACCTTTGTGTTTAATTAATGAGTAATTATTATTTGTGACTTTGTGTAATGCAAGTTTTGTAATATTATTCTCCTATGACTTCGATTACTTATTTTATGAATTGAGTGAGATATAATTATATCTTGTTTAAGGATTATATACGTAGTTTATAGATAATACACATGGATGCTAAACAAAAACTTTTACGCATGGATGTTAAATAAAAACTAAAAAAGAAAAGGAAAATATACGTTTTTTAGTATGTATATACTAAAAAGTTAAACGCTCGTTAATTAATGGTCAAATTATGTTGACCAAGTGAAACTAAGTTAATATTTAGCGTAAACTAGTATTAAACCCCGCGTTGTGGTGGAGCATAAAACCGTGCTAAGTAGCAACAATGACACACTACCGTTAGCGACCGCCAATACCCAAAAACTCACATCGAAAAAGAAATAAAAGACAAAAAATAAACAGAATGAAAAATAGACGTAAAAATATTAAACCACGCAAACAAAACATAAAATATAAAAAACAATAAGTAAGATAGACCAGTGCACTGTGACAAGACCGTTAAACGGAGGAAAAATAAGTGTACAAATGTCAAACCACACAACAAAGTTGCGACGTGTTAACTCGCAACATTTAGATTGAAACATAAAAAACAAAATTTGTATATATGAAAAGTGTAGCTGACCAAATTTGAAAATAAAAACTATTAGGACTAAATTGCAAAAATATGTAAAAGATAATGGGTTAAAATAAAAAAATTAAAAAGAAATATATAAAAGCAAAAAATGGGTACAACCCATTTATTAAGCATGATGTACCATTCATGATGGATACAAAACTTGCAAATCTATATAAATTAAAATATCTCAAAAGCTTGTGCTATATGTTTTAACACTTGTCACGTACGATCGATTTAACATAATGAATAGGTTTGTGTGAGGGCACCGACCTTCACAAATACCATACATATGATAATATAATAAAAATGACTCATAACATTTAGACACAACAAGTTGCAGTTACACTGGTTAATTTATATACGTTTTTTAGTTTAATATAAAAATTACTACAAGTTTGTTTTCACGACAAGTGTCAGGATATGTGTGTCTACGAAGGTGATAACCATAACGATGACACTTGAGACCTATAGCTACAAGCCTATAGTCACAATATCTATAAGAAAAGAAAGTCGTCAGGATAGGTCCACGTATCCTATATCGACAACATATTATCAGGAAAATCTATAATTATATAATCTTCGTGACTATTTCTCATTCTTGTCATATATATGACTACTATTGAACATAAAGTAAAATAAACATATCAACTACACTCATTCGCCATGTCAAACACATACATATTTAGTGATGAAAATGTAGTTAATACTTAGAAATAGTTATATACAACAACAATAATATAATAAATATAATAATAATAATAATAATAATAATAATAATAATAACAATAATAACAATAATAACATAATAACAATAATAACAATAATAACAATAATAACAATAATAACAATAATAGTAATAATAGTAATAATAATAATAAATATAATAATAATAATAATAATAATAGTAATAATAATAATAATAATAATAGAAATAATAATAATAATAATATAATATTATTATTATTATTATTATTATTATTATTATTATTATTATATTATTATTATTATGTTTATTTTTTATTTACATACATTTATTAAAGTATTTGGTTTTTTTGACCATATTTCTTAACCCTTTGATTTTTTTTACACATCTGTTTCAAAAATATCAGCCTTTTTAAACATCTTTGTTAAATTATTTATTTTTTCAGGGCTAACTTTACAATGCTTCGTTTTTTGAAGTATTTAAATCGTTTTGTTTTGAAACGTCTTTCTTTTTTTTCTTTTTTTTACATTTCTCTAAACTTTCCGCTTTTAAACATAGTATCTTGTAATCGTACGTTTTTAAAAATTCAAATGGTTCTAAAACAAAATGTTATGAAAAACCAAGAAAAATTAAAACAGAGCATTGAAAAACCGAACATAATAAGAAAGACATTAGACAACCACGGTTTAGAAAAGGACGTTTAAAAGGAATGGGTTTAAATAAAGATGTTCAAAAACTAAAAAAAAAGATACAGTTTATAAGCATGATTTAAAAAGTCAAAAAATGTTAATAAAGACATTATAAGGTAACTCCTATGAATGTTACATGTGGTAAAATGATTATTTTAACAACTTAACATCTCTAGCTGTTAATTAACCAACTCAAAGATCATGAATGATCAAAGAGATATAGATTGCTAAGAATTATATGCGTAATTTTTAAATTTTAAAAACCAAATCGAAAACTTTAACCATAACATTTATAGGAACTGGTTGGAAATGCCCGCGCGTTGCGGCGGTACGGTTGTTGCATGATTTTTTGGGCAATTCGATTTTAGTCGGTATTGGCTTGGTGCGTTATGACGTAAACTAAAAAATCAAAACAAAATTATTGAAAATTTTGAATAAAAGACAATAATTACGTATATTACAAAAGTCTTTAAAACAATTATATTATCCCAATAAGAATAGTGAAAATATGGTGGTATTTATAGTCGAAAATCACTTATTACCTAGATTTTAGAGATGTTTATTTTATGAATGTAGGTTAGAGTTTTATGATCATCGGAGTTAGTTTTTGGTGATGATTTGCAGATACCAAAGAAAATTAATGGAGAAATTATCACCACAAATTATCATCTTGATTGTTATTGAGCTGTTAACAACTGATAAAGGAAAGGGGAAAAGGGATTATTGCTCAATCACAATATATAAATGACAGTGAAAGTAAATGGCAATTTTGTGTTGATCACGTGTATATATTTTAGCATTTGTATTATAAGTAATCATATATTATACCTTATTGTAAGGGCATAAATGAAATAAAATGATTAATTTTTTGAAATTTAAACATTACTTTTCATATAGGTGTCTTAATCCATATATAAAATTATCATTCTATCATTATCTCATTTTTATTGTAAAAAATATAGATAAATATTAAAATTATTAAACTTATAATATGCCCCTAGAATAATATTAGTATCATAGTTATTATAAATATGAAGATTTATATAAGTTATATACTTAAATATTTAAATAAAATAATATACTTAATTAAAATATTATTTAGTTATAATAATATAATTAGTAAATATAAATTTAATGTCAATTTATAGTATAATAAATAAAATAAAATTTAATGAAGTGAATTGAATAATATCATATTATTAAAAAATATATTAATAATGTTTATTAAATACATGAAAGAGACAAGGGCAAAAATGTCAAGTTTTTTATTAAATTTAATGGATAAATTTATCATATTACCCCTAAAGTGTCTTAAAATTTAATCAAATTCTTATTCTACCCCAAAAAGATGTATTATAAAGTAGTATAGATATTCACCTATTTTTTTTATAAGTCCACTAAGTTTTGGGTGTTTCACTAACAACCTAGAGCTACATATGAAACAAATACAATAAAACATAAAGACAAATAAATAAAAAATAAAAAATATATTATACATAAATACATTGTTAGTAACATTGTTTGTTGACTCTTGCATTCGCAAAGAGTAGGCATATTTGAACATTCTAACTCCTTCCGCAATATTCGGTTGCAAACCCCAAGCGAAGAGATTAATATAATTCATGTTAAAATTATATATTTACGTTTTTATATCCTATCAATTTAAACTATTTATATGTTTTTTTTGTTTTGTTTTTGTTTTTGTTTTTTTTGTTTTTGTTTTTGGAGTTTTAGGCTGGAAACAAGTGGGTTTGTAGATGGTTAGTGAGTGGGCTTATAACTGGTTTGTGGATCATGGTCTGAAGACCTGTGGGCTGTGGTTACCCATTTTGTTTCTGCAACACGAGGATCTTTATTGTGCATGGGTTGATTCATGACTTGTTGGAGCTTATTTTTCATAGAACCCCAAATTTGGGAGGTCTCACCAGTCGGTAAAACGTAGGCATTCAACATAATTTTTAACTGGTTTATTAATTAAAGTCATAACAGCGGAAATCTTCTTAAAAGTCCAAAGTGGCAATTCCATAACCAACTTAAAAATGTATAGTATTAGAAGGAAAATAAATGAGGGGAATGCCAATCTTCAAGTAGTAAGGTAGCTCCATGATCCATTCAATAAGTCATCGCATATACTTATCAGTTGTCACGTAATAAAAGAGCATTCACAACCAGTTCCCTATATTTATGTGAGTGTATTTCCTATATTATATGGTATGGTTATAAGTGGTTGTGAGTAAAGGATATGATAAATTTACTGTTCAATATATATTTTGGGGAATCACTGTTCAAAACCATATAATGGTTTTAATATATTTTAAGTGATTGTGAGTGAAGGAGAGGGAAAAAATAATGATAAAGTTAAAAATGAGAGAGAAAAAGTAGTGATTTTTAGTGTAATTTTATAGATAAAAATAAAAAATGACTTATGAATGCTCTAAAGTGTGCAAAGCTAAGTGAGTTCTGGGTTTGCTTAAAGAAATTTTATAACATCTATAATCACAATTATCATACATGATATAAATCATCATTGCACATGTATTAGGGTCCAATAATTGCTTTAATGGTAGAACAAACATAAAGTCATGATACAATTATGGGACTTTATTTATATCTCACAAAGAGAGTTTACATTTATGTTTTTATTAGAGGACTTCACGTCTTAAAAAAAACTTGAGTAAATTACATGATTGGTCCATATGCTTTACCCATATTGTAATATTGATCTCAACTTTTGAGAAATTACATGTTTGGTCCCAACTATTTACCTAGTCATAACGTATTTGTCTTTAAGTTAGATGGCCCTCTATTTTGGTTGTCAAGTCACCTTATGTGCCCTTCACGTGAGGGTAAAACAATCATTTCGTCTTGAAAAAGTTGTAGGGTACTTTAATTCATTATGCATTCCAATTTTTCAGTAGATGAAATTTCCACCTAAAAATTGTCTTCTTCTTCACTTCCACCATTGTTATCCTCCTAATCTTCTGTATCATAACCCAATTGCTAATGAAATTCCTTCTCTAACCTAATGCCTAAGTCGTGGGTAATATGGAGAAAGGGGGAGGTTTTATATCCTGATCGAGTAGACCGTAAGAATTTGAAATCTAAACAAAAGAATTAGGCTTTTTCTAATGTTCTTTGTTACATCTATATAGAGGGCTACCTAGGTTACTTATTCATCAAACTTCACTATGGAGATGTGTTCAAGAACTTCCTAGGGATAAGATATGCTTATGGGGCTACTTCGTGTATAAATCTCTTGGACACTAATGTGTTTTTTATGTTTGAAATCGACTGGATGATTTGATAACTACACATTTATCATCCAACAACCCAATATTTTTGCTATTTTCTAATTTCTAATGAAGATTTGGACTTTGGTTTAGTATCTATAGGTAATGATTCTGATGTTAGGGAAATGGAAAAGTATATTACAGACAGTAAGCTGATTGATGTTTTTATTGAGGTGCGATGATCAAGTGTTGATAGATGTAGGCAATTGAGAAAGTCATGTAATGTTATTATTGAGGACTTAGAAGATGTGGATGGTTATGTTAATGATCTAGGCAGGAGAAAAAAATTAGTTATTAGGAAACTCCTTCTAGATTGGAAATATGAGAGTTCTAGTTTGAATGATAATGAAGGGGTAGATGTTAATGGTAATAATGGTGTCAATAAGGGTCTTGATATGAATATAGGTTTTGATGTTAACGAAGGTCTTCATGTGCATGAGGGTGTAAATGAAGTTGAAGGTGTGAGGTAGGGTATAGATGAAAATGAAGTTATAGATGTCAATATCAATATAGTTATAGATATGAATGACAATGAAGGTGTCAATGTTAATAAGGGAGTTGATTTGAATAATATCAGGTGTTAATGAGATGTTGGATATGAATAAGGGTGGTCA
The DNA here is from genome assembly GCA_025506515.1 of Flaveria trinervia. Taxonomy (NCBI): domain Eukaryota; kingdom Viridiplantae; phylum Streptophyta; class Magnoliopsida; order Asterales; family Asteraceae; genus Flaveria; species Flaveria trinervia. The sequence goes on from CM046444.1 coordinate 19,945,010, forward strand.
AATTAATGAGGGTGCATATGTGATGCATGGATTAGATGTGAATTAGGGTACACATAAGAACCAAGGTTATATGTGAATGAGGGATCATGTGTGTCTAGTTATAGGTTTGATGACTTTAACTTTTACAATAATTTAGGACGTAGTTGACAAAGATAATGATTTAAATGAGGTGGAATTGGGTATGAGGGATTTTCAAGATTATGTGGATATGGGGGTAGAGCTTGGAGGTCAACCATGCATAGAGCGTTATTGGTAACCATGAAGGTGATAATAGTGTTAAGTTGTTAGCTGCTGAAAACTTGAGTTATGAGTCATTTGATAGTTTATTAGACTCCTTCATGGATGATTTTGAAAGCATGAGAAGTAATAAATTAAAGGAAATTAGAAGGAAAAAGAAGGTTAGTTTTTTTAGTTCTTAAACATGCTTTTATTTTTGTTATGAGTTTTATGTTAAACTTCTGTTTAATATAATGCTTTATATATATTGTAGACACTAATCCAAATACAAAGGTAACCTTTTATGTGCGCTAACAATTTGGTAGTTCTAATGAAGTCAAAGATCTTGTTAAGAAGCATGCTATTCAGACTCAAAGACAATAATTTTTATGAAGAAATAATAAAGTGAGGCTAGGGTTGTTTTTGAGGTTATGTCTCTAATTATATTCAAATTGGACCTAAGAAAGCCAATGGTATCGGTGCAGACGAAATCCAGGAAACTTATGCAAGTGGGGCAAATCCTGCTAGAAATCGTAGGGAATTTTTAAAGGGTCCCATCTCCAATAGAGAATCCAATGAAAAAAGCATAAAAAGTCAGAAAACCTAAACTTTCTCAATAGAAATGTATTTGGGTTTTATATTTTGCAAGACAAAACACCAAGGAAGCAACTTGGATCTACAAAAACATATATCCGTAACCATACATGTTTACAATCCAAAAAGATTCATCACTTTACTTCTAGTTTTGTGGCTAAAGAAGACTGGGTTGTGAATCAGGTTGAATTAATCCCAATATGTCAATAAAAATCAGACAAGATGAGCTAGCTAGATAGTATGAAGTAGGTGTATCAAGAATGAAAGCTTTTAGGGATAAGGTTCAGGCTTCAAAACTAGTCCAGGGAGACTACACAGAACAATATACACGGCTCAGGGACTACATTGTGGGAGCTTAAATTAACAAATCCAAGAACAATAACAAAGATTATGGTTGAAACTGAATGTAAGCCTGCTGCGAATTCTAGGGTTTATAAGAGAATTTATATATGTTTAAGTACATTGAAGGAGCATTTAAAAGCATTTGGTAAAGATTTATTGGGGTTAGATAGAGCATTTATGAAAGGACCATACCCTCGTCAAGTGTTAACTGCACTTGGTTTGAACCCTAATAATAGAATTTTTCCCTAGGCAACTGTTGTTATTAAGGTTAGGAATAAGATTTCATGGCTATAGTTTTTACAATGTATCCAAGATGGTGTTGATCTTCCAAAAAAAATGCAAATTTCACTTTTATTTCTAAACAAAAGGCTATTGTATCAACATGAACCAATTTTCTATTTAGTAATGGATTTGGATACTCTTAACCATGTCTAACCTCATATTATAAAGCATAATTCCAGTCATTTCATCTGTCTTTCTAGCTATAGAGCATAGGGTTCTATCTAAGGCATATTCATCAAAATTTGAAACAATAGTTTAGAGGTAAAGCATACAAAGATTGCTTTTGAAGATGTGCCATGGCTACAACAGGTAATTATGTCATAAATTATATATGTCTAACTTGATTGACATTTTGGCTGCACTTCTATCATGGTTTCATAATTTCAAGTTCATATGGCTTGATTGAAAAGGTATAACATAGAGTGTTATAAATGATTAACTTGTATACCACCAACTTGGCTAGGTCTCACTTTTTAGGTAATATATAATGGTTAAGATAATAAATTTTTAGAATATAGATTGTTGGATTGTACACCTAAGCTGACACTTCTTAGATTGTATTTGAAGAGCATGATCTGATATTTTGTTAAACAATATGTGTGAGGTCTTAAATACCAAAATGGTGGAGGTAGAGACAAAGCAATCATGTAAGCCTTGGAGTATATAAGAGCATGCTTGATAAAAAGGATAATGAATCTCATAAAGGCTATTGGTAAGTGTGATGGACCACGAATACCTAATGCAAAAAAAATCCTTAATGTGATAAAAAATGAGACAACAAAATGCACGGCCATATGGAGCGGGGGTGATAAGTGGCTAGATAGTGGACCAATAAAGGAATAGGTGGTGGTGGACGTAGTTGCTAAATTATGTAGTTTTAGGAGGTGGGAGTTATGGGGATCCCTTGTAAGCATGTTGTTGTAGTGAATTGGAATATGGTTGTTAATGGGCAAGAGATAAAAATAATATGCTAATATTTGGTGTACTATAACTAATAACTATCATATTTTCACTAGTTGGACCACCTGAGTCATGGGTTAATGCTTATTATTGATTGGAAACATCAAAAAAGGTTTATTCAAACCATATAAGCCTAATCAATGGTGCTAACTTATGGCCAAAGTCTCAATGTCCCACTACATTGTACCTACCATTGTATCACACCCCTATTAGAAGGCCAAATAAGAAAAGAAGAAGGGTCTAGGTTAAGGTTGAAGATGAGTTTGAGTGAGATGGAAAGTTGGTAAGGAAGTGGAAGACTCTCACATGTAACAATGCAACAACAAAGGCCATAAATCAAGGAGTTGCAAAGGACAGGGTGGAAGATGAGCTTGTTCTATGATATATACATTGGTGTCATGTTTCTTATGGAAGGTTCTTTTTAGATATCATGTTTATACTATAATAATATTCACCGGTGTTGGCTTGTTCTAGACAATTATTATGTTTCTTTTGGTAATATATTTGACATATGGGTGGTTATTATGTAATGGACATCTTTGTAGTTTTCTTATTGAATCACTTATCTATGAAATGGTCTTATGAATGGTGATTGAATTGAGTCAATACAGGTTGATCTTGAAATAGGGTCAAAACATGTTGTTTTTACAATTGGGTAAAAAACAAGTTGATCATACAATTGGATCAAAACATGAAATTTAATGTTAGATGTTTATTGTATGGTTGTTTTGTAATTGTAATTGGTTATAATGTCTTTCAAACTGTGCTTGTTTGAATTGTAATTGCCATTGGATGCAATTACTTTCTAATTGATTGTAATTGGGTCATAAAGACCCTAGAATTATGCTTGTTTAAATTGTAATTGTCATTGGCTGCAATTACTTTCTAATTGACTTCAAATAAGTCATAAATCCCTAAAACTATGCTTGTTTGAATTGTAATTGTTATTGGCTGCAACTACTTTCTAATTGACTTCAAATGGTTCATAAAGTCCCTAAAACTATGCTTGTGCAAAAATGTACACTAACTTGGTATCCCTATTTACATGACATTTTTTACATTAACACAGCTTTATACCAAACTTTAGCATTGCATAAAGATATAATAACCATAAACTTAATACTTCTATAACTTCAAACCTCATTACATTGCAGTTGATCATTTAATCTTAGCAGTATTTTAACATCAAACACATCAAAATATTCTTTAAACCAAAACTATACAAACACCATACTAACTAATTACACAAAAAACATCATTCAAAATACAATACAACCATAACATTGATCAACCAATCGCAACCCAAACCACAAACTCTATCACTAACACCAAAGCACAAATGAGTAAATCCTTCTTCCTAACTTGAGCTCTAAGTTTAACAATCTCATCTTCAAGGTTGTTCTTGGACCTTAGGAGACTAGGGATAATGTCCAACGCACGAGGGCACATAGGGGGTAAACCCACCCTAAGAAGCACCTGCAAGGTCCATCTTGTGATGGTTTCTTCATATTAAACAAGAAAACCAATCACAATCATAACAATCTCCGTGCTATATGTAAAGTAATACCTACATAGGGCATGCGTAACCCAATGGTCTGGGTTCTAATCGGTCCATGATGTGCACACTATTGCAAATCTTCCATAGTTATATATCACCATTGATGAAAAAGGATGAAAGTTAGAATGAGTTCATTGAGAGAGAAAGAGGGAAACCATTATCAAATTTACTTTAACATACAAAAGGATACGAAATGACCATTTTACCCTCACGTAGAGGGCACGTGAGGTGACTTGACAGCCAAAATAGATGACCGTCCAACTTAAGGACCAATAATGTTACGACTAGGTACACAATTAGGACCAAACCTATAATTTCTTAAAAGTTAAGACCAATATTGTAATATGAGTAAAGCATAGGGACCAATCATGTAATTAACTCAAAAAAACTTTATATCTATGTCTCATAAAAACACTTTACATCTATGACTCATAAAGACAACTTTACATCTATGCCTCAGAAAAAGAGCTTTTATATTTGTTGACCTGTGCCCAAACACGATCATTGAAACATTCATTCAATTGTTTAGATTCATAAAAGGAGCATATGTTCCTCCCCACATCGTACTTGAACCAAACTTTAAGTATATTTACATATTACAATTATGTGGTAACTAAATATATATAATTTTCATATAAATCAATATATTTATTGACAACTCATCTAATATATAGTGTTTTCTCATGTGATGCAAAAGTGTAAAAATAAGGACCATAGGAAGTCAAAATGCAATGCTCTAGTCCTAAAGCATGAGCAAAGCGTACAGAAGATGAACAAATACTAGGACGATTTATAACTTGAGCGTGATTAGTGAAAGGACAAAAATCAAGTTCAAGCTTAACAACAAGGGATGATTTATAACCTTTATGGCTTTTATTTCTCTAGTTATGGAGCTTTTGTGTTTTGACTGCCTAGGTTAATCCCTCTTTTTAATCTATACTTCGGTCCTTTGGCAATTCCCACCCCATTCTTTCTTGATTCCAGTTAAATAATGATTTAAAAAAGCTAAAAAATCGTTAATGTTTTTACAACTTACAATATATATAACAAGACAATGACATAGAATTAGAGAGAGAGAGAGAGAGAGATAAAGAGTGTCACACCCCGACCGACGGCGGAATAATCGGAGCGGACGAATGGGAGACGATTGCTTATAGCACATGGAACTAATAAGTTTAAATAATATTAAATATCATTATTCATTAAACATTACAAGTCAAATAAGTAATTACAAAACAATCAAGATACAAACAGAAACATACCACTTTTAATTATTTTAGGTCCAGGTCCTATATGAGCACAAGAAAATTCTTCAAGCATCAAACCTGAAACATGTTAAAAATAAAGGATCAACTATAAAGTTGGTGAGTTCCCATGGTTTAAACACACGCATAAGTATAAATATGTAACGGGTTACAAGTAGCAATTCATGTCCATGGTTACGAGTTAGCAAGCTCATAGAACACATACAGTTACAACCAAACCTCAACTTGATTACAAGTATATAAGGTTGGCTAAGTGTACTTGGTTCCCATGATGAACAAGCATACGTCATCAGGAGTCGGCAATACAGACTTTAGCACTAAGTAGGCTTGTCAGGCCCAAAGATCTAAAATGTCGATAGGCTAGCAATAGTTAATGATTGTAAACAAAATATGTATCTCATATAAGACTTACAATAACACAAATAACCATGACAAAAAGGTAAAGATGAATTGCATGTGCATTTACAAGTCTCAAGATGTTTACAAGTGTAAGTTTATAAAGTTAACATGTTTCACCCCAAAAGGTGCAAAAATAAAGTAAAAAGGGGCATGAAGAACTCACTTGAAATAAATAAGATGATGATAAGAAAATAAACGAGGCTTCAACGATTTCTTTTACAAGATACCTAAACGTATATATTCCAAGACCAAGTTCGATAATAAGATTATCAATTAGACATGAACTACGGTTTCAATTGGGATTTGGGGGTTTAAATAATTAAATAAAATAATGAATCGTTACGTTTTGGTTTAATAAAGATAATATAAATCAATTAACTCCAATAATGATTAAAAAGGTCTCAACATTTTAAGTTATTGATTTAATAAAAATTAAGTATAATATGTGAAAAGAAATAATTAATTTAATAATTAATTATTTGGTAAAGAGAATTTATTAATTACTTATTTAAATGATTTTAAAATTATTTAAAATCATTTTATAAAGTTTTGAACTTTTAAAATTATAAAAAATCTTATAATACCAGATTTTAGTAATAAAAATGAAGTATAATATATTGTTTTATAGGTTCCAAGAGTTTAAATAAAAGTTTAGAGAATATTAACTAAATATGATATAACTTGATTAATGGATAATTAATTATTTAAATATTTGTTTAAATAATCATTAATATGATTAAACATTTAAAGTATTTGTAATATACAGATTTGAAGTGTTTTGAAATAATCCAAGTTTGGACTATAATGTATTTGTAATATATAAAAGACTTAATAATGTTTTTATAACCTTTTTATTCTTTTAAAGTTTATTAAATATATGAGTATAAGTTTATAAAACCTTTAAAAAATTAATTTAATAATTTCTGAAATATTTTAGTTAATAAGGTAATTATAATTCTAACTAAACAATATATTAAAACTTTATGTAATAAAAAAACTAAAATAACCTAATGATTAAAAGGGATGAAGGTCCCCGGGTTCGAACCCGGGACCTCAAGTCCACATAACACGCTCATTACCAGTAAACCAAGGCTCTAAGCCGTGATATGTATCAACTTTTAATTGTTATAAACAAGCTTCTATCGAATCCCCAAATTCCATATAAACCCTAGATCAATTGGACCCAAAACTGAACCCCAAATTATTGTTATCAACCAAATCAGGTTTGGGGCTATTGTTTCACATGTCAGAACGAATGTATTGATGTATGATACTTACGTTATTGAGTTCGATTGATGAAGATGGTGACAAGGATAGCCGCGACTATGTTGAAGTCGGTTTGGTACACAAATGTTAATGTCAAGCAAATTAACTTTGCAGAAAGCTTTTATGGTCGAAGTTAATCAAAAGCCCTCTATCAATTCGGGTTAATAGAGCTCCGAACATGGATAAGGACAGTGTTGCAGGTCGCGAATGGGGGTGATGGTCGAACTCGATGTTTGTGTGGGTTTCAGATGAAATTGAGTGTTAATTACCTTTAGAGTATCGATTAGATGTTTTGCCCTCAATTATAACAACTTAATTTGACAAGTTTCGAGTCGATTGAGTTCGTGTTTTGAATGCAGGTTTCGGTTTCTTTTGTAACCGTCTCGGCCACATATTAACTCAAATTATAATTGAGGTTAGGATCGAAACCGATGCAAGAAGCTTAACAGGCGGTTTATTGGAGTGTAACAGGCCATTTTAGGCTACTTGGGTGTCGCCGGAGGCTTGGCCGGAGTCGGCCAATGGAAATACGGGGGGTGGGGGTCGGTTTGGGTTCTTTAATTAATTTACACTTGGTCCCTGATTTTTCTGATAGTTATTATTTCATGGAAAAGCTTTTAAATTAAGTTTTAAGAATCACACATTCAACCCTTGACTTTGTAACACTCATTTAATTATTTATTAAACTTTTATAAACTTATAGACTTTATAGTTTAATTATTTAATTTCAAAAAAACTAAAAATTATATCTACTAATTAAGACTCATTTCATAACTTAATAATTTTTAGTAAGACTTTTTCATTTAGTTATTTATTTGTAAAATGAATAATTAACGCTTTATATCTTTACAAAAAGAAGTATTATATCATCATAAATTATTACAAGTTATTTTAAATAATTAGTAAAAAAAATTAACAATAAAGAGAGAGAGAGAGAGAGAGAAAATGAGAATTCTTCAGCTTGTTTCCCCTCTCAATTAATTACTATACCTCACCAATAAAAGAATTCATGGTTGTAAGCAACACGTGAGTCACATTGCATACATAACATAATCAACGTTTTTTGAAATACATCAGAATTAAAATTGAAATTTGAATTTAAACAAAATTTAGATGGAATTGAAGTTGAAAGTAAAATATTAATAATTAATATGTAATTTTTAATATATTTTTGCTTTGTCCAACACAATAAATCATATATCAATAGAAAAAATAAGATAAAAAGGAAAGCACACGTCAAAAACATTTAACATCATATCACATACCCAAATCACACAAACTAGTATGTTTTTCTGTAATTACCCGTACTATAATAGATTGACTGTTTGTTGCTTGTTATCCAAGAAAGTATCGCTTATTCCTCCGTTATCTACCTTGTCACTATGATACCTCATCTTGTGTCACGGAGTCATAAACTCTTTGATTAGCCTTCTTTGCCTACAAATTCAAGAAAGCAAAATGCATAATTACATAAATGAATATTACACACGAAATAGACCGGAAGAATGACAAAAGGAGAATCGTAACGCACTTCCTCTTCCCAATTCGTGCACAAAGTCAAAATAAAAAGAAATAATGCTTGAGCTAACAATGCTGCAATGATACCGAACCATAATCCCTGCATAATCAACAAGAGTTGCATAAGAAGAAACAAAAATAAAATTTTAAGGTGAAGGGGGTGATCTCATCACACACACCACATCATATCATATACACACCAATCATATTATGTCATGTCACACCGTAACACACCACACTATTAAATTTGGCGGCAACGGTGTTGCCACATCATGTCACACACACCACACCATCAAATTAGGCAGCGGAGGTGTTGCCGCACCATGCCACACACACCACTATATCATACACACACAAGAGTTCACAATACGAGTTTGCCGTGTTACACAAAAAAATTAGGCATAGGGGGCCCGGAGGCGGTATTGGCGCGTGATGTAAGGTGCCGCGGCGCCCTCACAACGGATAGCCCTCCCACCCTTAATATATGTTAGAACTTGGTATATCATATATTTATCAAATAAAATATAATCATAATATCATATATAGCTATTTTCAAACTAAAAACATTTATAGTACCCTTTTGTTATAACTTGCATTATGACATGAGAAAATGGATTGTAAGGAGAAACAGAAGTTATAACTTGCAATCATGCATTATGACATGAGAATAAGTCTTCTAAGGAAAAAACAGAAGTGTGTACCGTACATATTATGAATTGTATTTAATAAAATTAATAAACATAAGATTTAAATATTTTTCACGAGTGTATTTTATTGGTTGTATATGTATAATCCTGGGCCGAGACGAAAACAAAAAATGGGGCCTACGATACGACGTATAAAATGTATAAACCGAATAACTTGTATATAAAAAAAATTATAATAGGATGATGATTGTTATAACAATATATAAACAAAATGAAAGTATTATAACAAAATGATATAATTTACTTATTAATTTATGATATATAATATATAAAAATATTAAATGTCCCCCTCCCTAGAGACCAGACCCTAGGCGGTCACCTGCTTTTATGAAAGTTTCGGGTTTACTCCAAAAACAAACAGAAACATGAGATCGAAAAGACAAAAGTTACTACCTTCCCTCCCATATGAAGTACAAAAGCAAACAAGATCGCCAAAGGAATCCCAATCAAATAATACGCTCCCAAGTTCACAATCGCGCCTATTTTTTGTCGCCCGCTACCTCTAACGGCCCCTAAATATCGTAAGTACCAAAAGAACTGATGTTAGAACTGTAAAAGAGTGTATAACAGTTAACATTTTTGTATATATGCTTAAACATTTAGAATTATAACAAATGAGAAGTTCACTGGTTTGTTGTAACCTGAAAGCACAGACTGGATGCCATCAACAACATGAGATCCTGCAAGAAGCAGCATCATATGTGCAATGTAACTCACAACTTCTTCTTCATTGCTATAACAGTACCCCCATAATTTTCGCCCCAAAATCAAGATCAATGCACCGAAAATGCCTTCGGTCATTACAGAAAACATTGAAACACGTATTGCTAAACGTGCTGCTTTTGCCCGTCCAGCTCCCAATTCATTCGAACCCTTACACTGCAAACAATTTGGAAGAAATGTAAACAGAAGAAGTACTTGAATTTTAAGTTTTAACAACCTCAAGTACAAAAAATCAGTAAATCACCTTGTGGCAGCACTTAGACCAAGAGGAATCATGTAAATCATTGAGCATGTATTGAGGCTGAAATGAAAGTTGTTAATTAACCAGATTAAGCGGACGAAATGCAAAATAAATAGATCAGATATTCGGGTTGGATTCCATTGATTAACCTTATAGAAAGAACTGAGGTTTCTAGTTGTGGATTAGGAAGAAGGCCAGATAGCAACACCATCATCTCGAACGACCAAATCTCCAAACTACGAAAACAAACACGAGTTTTACAAAAGGGTGTTGACCAAAATTTTATTAAAGTTCAAGAAAAAGAAAATCTTGAATTACCAGACCATAACTGCAGAAGGAACTGCAAGTTTCAAAAAGGTTGGAATATTATGAAAAGCCTCTTTTGAGAAACCAGTCCAAGTCTTCTTACAAGAAGGAGAAACGCGAACATATATCGCTAACAACAACACATTGATCCAAAGAGAGACTGCATTAGCCAGTGCTGCACCTCTACTCCCGAGGCCCGATTTAAACACCATAATCCAACAAGTTAAGATATGAAGTAAAGTTGTAATCCCAGTGCTTATCATCATTGGAAACACATTGTTTTGAGACTGTAGAAACCGAACATGACATTGAAGTAACGCGTTTGCAAACAGACTAGGGATCATGAACTTTGCATAGACGCCAGCTTCGGCTGAGATCTCAGGATCTTGGCCTAGAAATACAAGCAAAGTTCCAGCATTTGCCCAAATAAAAGCAAGCGGTATGCTGACTGATAAAAGAACTATCATGGCTCTTTGCATATGGATTCCTAGCAGATGATACTGTTTGGCCCCAAAAGATTGTCCACAGAATGTGTCTAAAGCACTTCCCATTCCAATCTATTCACATCAAAACAAGAATCGTACTTTAAGAACTTCGCAAATCCGGGGAACCACATAGAAGCTTTTGATAGTAATATCGTAATATGCACATATAGGATCATCTTACTAGTGTTGTTTAAAAAGCTTGCGGCTCGCTTGAAATTGGCCAGTGTATAAACGAGTCGAACTGGACCAGCTCGGTTTGTAAACGAGTCGAACCCGAGCCAAAGTCGGCTTGTTAGCTGGCTTGTGAGCACGCTCGTTAGCTCGTTTAAATTAAAACTTAAATTATAATTCCAGATTATCACATATATTATTTAAAATTATTCATACACATATGGTTATTTGGACAATTTTATATAATTATTTCAACAAATTAAGATAAAAAACTGTAAACGATATGATTTTTTGTATATGAATATACAAATATGGATAAAAATATTAAAACTGTATTATAAAAGATAAATAAGTTGGCTTGTGAGCCAGTTTGACTTGACTCGTTTATAAATGAGCTGAGCCCGAGCTCACAACTTGAGCTCGTTAAAAAAAAAACGAGCCGAGCCTGAGCCCAAGCCCAAGCCCACCCTTGCTAGGCTCGAATCATTTACAGCCCCATCGTTTACATGTAAATAATCTTTACTACTGCCATCTAAACATCTTATTATGATTATGATTCTTCTTTGTCAGTAATAACTTTCAAAACTCAATGCAAGACACTTGGGAAAACGAAGTGAAGATGTAACATCTACAAGTGATAGTCAGAAAATGAACTAATTACCATTAAACTAGTACCAGTGACAGAAGCAAAAGAAGTAGCCATTGAAGCACCAGAGAGAGCGAGCTCACCCAAATGACCCACGAACATCACCGAAATCATCGATAACCCACATATCAGTAGATTAACTGTCATTAACGGTCCTGCTAAGTACAACTGTTTCTTGAACTCACTAAAGATCTCATCTTTGCTGTACGACCTCACCCCCTTTACAGATTCTTGACCCACCAATGGCGTTTGAAGCCCCCCTTCCTCCATTTCAACTGTGTCTCTTTGCAAATATCAGAACTTAATGAACCCAAAATCACTACAAATAAAGAAAGATACACAGTTTATACTTTGGGTCAGTAAGAACAATCATGTTTGCATTATTTCATTGGGTGATCTGTGATTAAGTTGATGACAAAAAGATGCGGAACTCTAGGAAAGTGACAGGATAATTTTACACATATTTTTCATTATGTGATCTTCGTAGTTGCGATGCAGAGCATCTTTTTTTTTTGGATGACGACAATCACGAGGCCCAATAAAACGATCTAAAAGCGTTCTTGATGATTTGTTTTCTTTTGTGATTATACAAAGTTTTAGCAGTCTTTGTGGAATTATGAGTGATTAAAGTAAGTTTTTATGGTTATATATGTTAAGATCTTTTGTAGACATGTCGAGTGCAGGGGACAAGTAGAAGGGAAAGGTGATTTGATTTCGGTCTCTGCTTGAGAAATATAATATTCTAAATATTTTGCCTTTCTGTATGATTGATGAAGCTTTATTATTGATGCTATAATGAGATTTTTTACACGAGATAGCTTTAGGATGCATTAAAGGAAGCCTTTTCAGTTTGTGAAGAACTCATAGTTGTTGTTTCTTGATTGATTTCATATTTTCATGGATACTTTCTGAAATGTGTGATCGCTTTCAGAAAATATTGTTCGTTAATAAATGGAATTCTTAATTAGATAAACAAGGTTAATTCACATACACTAGTATAAAATTTATGTGTGAAATCTAACTAAATTCAACTTTTATATACAGTTGAATTGTGTAATAAATCATTGTGTCCCTTCATAGTTTAGAAATTACATTTGACGTTTATAAGTACAAGTCAAACGTTGGTCGTTACATTACCAACCCACTAGACATCTAATTGTTCAATTGCTACTAACCATTACTAGTAACGATCCTTACCAAGTCAAATTGCTACACATCATCAATGTTGTTATCATTAAAGTTGTTACCTGGCTAAGTCAAACTATTATCGACTTTCGGTTAATACTGAAAATCATTTCTGCTACCAGTGATAATTTTTGTTATTAATAATCAATTTTGCTATTGTTCATCAGTTTTGCTATAGATATATCATTTAGTAATGAAAGAACAAAGTTGAGACTGATAATTGTTGCTACCGATGATCAATTTTACAGATTCACAATTACAATCGAAAGAATAAAGTTGTTACCGATAATCGTTTCTACCGAAGATCAGTATCAACTTATGCCAATGCATCAATTTTTTCAAATCATTTACTTATGACATTCTTATCTATCAAATCATAGTATATAACAAATTTGTCAAATAAAACTTATTGGACTAACTTGCTTGCTCGATCTCCAGTGTGGTATTTGCCATTGACCCTACCTACTAGGGGTGCTGCTTTGAAATCTTGTTGTCAAGAGGGTTGAAATAACAAGGTTTCTTTATACCAGAAAAAATATAGTCTTGTCATAGTGTGCACATCATACATCTTACCTCAAATCAATATAATTTATAATGTCTCACTATTCATGTAGACAAATTTGATATGTTTTTGTTCTCATTTTCTAATAAATAAATAATTAACTGGTCTATAGTAGTTTTTTTATCATAAAATACACCCACTTGCTTCTATCTTTCTTGAAAAAACTTGAAAAAAGTTGTTTGAAATTGGTTTGGCTCATCTTGTAAACATGCCGAACCCAAGCCAAAGTAAGTTCGCTCATGGCTCGTTTCTTTCTTCATTTTAACAAAAACCTAACTTTTACATAAATTTTAAACCAAAAATTTACAGTAGTATCTAAGCTTGAGTTTCACTATCAACACAATATTATAATAGACCTTGGTAATTTTTCTTAATAAAATATATATATAAAATCATAGAAGCTTATGATAGTCTATAAACTTTCTTGTATAATTGGTTCAACGAATTTATATAAAAATAAAAAAAAAACACTTTACTTTTTGTTCGTTAAGATAAATAATTCGAGTCAGTTTGGTTAGGTTTGTAATTCGTACCGGCTCGACTCTTTTGTGGCTACGGTTTATCAAATTGGAGAAAACTATTATTTACTAACATCTGTTATGGAGAATTAAAAAATTAAAAGTTCTAATAATTTAGAAAAAGTGGAAGTATAAAAATGTGTGTTTAAATAACCAATCCATTGAAAGCTATCACCACACGCTTCAATCTTTCCAAAAAATCACCTTTTCCGATACATCAGTTAAATAAAATATCTTTTATATTATTTTAATAGAATTCCAATAAAATCTCACTTCATTATCCAAGATTGGACTCTCGACCTCGGGTGCAATAACCGATAATTCACAATCACCAACTTTCTGCACCATTCAGTGCTTCTTTTGGCCTTTTCAACCCATCATCTTTCTTCCTCCTATCCTGCTTTTGTATTCTAATACCCAATATTTGTCTATATTTTTTTGTCTAAGTTTTTATGTGTGATATCTACTTATGTATTTAGATTTTTCTGCACATGTGGGCTGGATTGTGTTTATAGGCTGGAACAAAGCTGGAATTGGAGTGGACCCTTTGTGTTGCTAGTGACCCGCAAATGACCCATTTCTTTTCTAAAAGTGGTGCGTGTCTTGGACGATTCGAGGGTAGAGTCGAACAAAATAACCGGGTCCATACCCGACCCGGCATACCCGAACCGGACCTGGGTACAACCCGATAGCGGGTGTACCCGGAAAAAACCGGTGGGTTGTACCCGGAAAAAACCGGTGGGTTGTACCCGGAAAAAACCGGTGGGTTGTACCCGGAAAAAACCGGTGGGTTGTACCCGAATCGACCGTTTTTTTTTAACTAGCCGTTGGGGACCAAATTTGACCGTTTTTTTTTTGTTTTTTTGCCTCTAAAATAAGTATAAATAGGTGTGGGTTGATATGGTAAGGTATCCAAGCTTCAAACACAAAAAAACATACACAAAAAACGCAAACAATACTCTCGTTTACTCTAGTTTATTCTCAAATCTCAATATGGCTCACTCTCAATCTTCCGTTGGTCAAGGTTCATCGAACTCTCCAACCGTCGTTCGTGTTCTTCCACACAATCGTAACATGGATGTTTGGTGCAATTGGGATATGGTTGAGTTGAGTGACAGATCTGTAAAGGCTCGTTGCAAGTTTTGTGGAGCTTTACTTGCTAAAGATTCTAACACGACTTTAAACAAACACATTAGCAAGAAGTTTTGTAAGTCGTTGAAAAATAATCCGGATTCGCAACAAACACAATTGAGTGGAGGCGGTGGAATCTTTAATTACAACGTTAATGAGGTTCGAGATTGAATGACAAAGTTCGTGATTCAAAAAGCTTTGCCTTTCAATCACTTCGACAACCCTCGGTTAACCAACTTAATTAGAGAGGCGCTTCAACCTCGTTACACTCACGTAAGTCGTACTACACTTAGACGTTATTGTTTAAAGTTATGGAAGCAAGCAAAAAATGATTTAATTATATTATTTGAAAATATAAATACCGGTGTAAACTTAACTAGTGACGTTTGATCGGCGCCACACGGTTTGCCCGAATCGTACCTTTGCGTCACTGCTCATTGGGTAGATCCCAGTTCATGGCAAATGATGAAACGTACGATTGCATTTGATCTATTTCCGTATCCACACACAGGAATTTATGTTACTTTTTGGATAATGTAATAACTACTTTTAATTTACAAAATAAAATATTTTCAATGGCATTTGATAACGCTTCCAACAACACAACCGCGGTTGAAAATTTAAAATTAAAATATCTTCCGATTGCAAACGGTGATTTTTTTCATACTCGTTGTGTTGCACATATTATTAATTTAGTAGTACAAGATGGTCTATCCGTACCATTTGTTGATAGCTTTATAAAAGCTTTTCGATTTATGTTACACGATGTTTTTAAAAAAAGTAGAAAAAGATATCAAGATTATAAACAACTTTATAAAGATACAGAATTTAGATTTTTAGAGCCTAATTGGGATGTACCTACTAGGTGGAATTCGACATGTCATATGTTTGATTATACTTTAAAACAAAAAGGCACTTTAAAAACTTTTCATAATAGTCTTTCGGATAATTGCGAAGCCGACCTGTTTCCGGATTTGGGTTGGAAAAATATTGAACATTTATCCGAATTTCTTGAAGTGTTTAAAAACTCAACTACAAAATTATCAGGAGTTTATTATCCCACTAGTTATTCAGTGCTTCAAGAATTATATTTCATGGCTTTGAATTTAAAAAAATTTCAAAATAAAAATAGTATGTTTAGAGAAATGATTGAACCAATGAAAGACAAGTTTAAAAAATATTTTCTTGAGTTACCACCCGTTTTTACTTGTGCCGTTGCTTTAAATCCTTTTTTAAATGTTGCGGGGGTAGAATGTTTAATAGACGAGATAAATGACAATTTAGATATACATGACGAAAACCTCAAATTTTCAACCGAGGCAAAAGAAGTTTTTAATAAAAGTTTGAAAATTATTTATAATTTTTATTTAAATAAATATGGACCTAACGTAAATATAACTACGCCAAGAGAATCAACCTCAAGTGCTAGTACCTCGTTTAAAGACCCCGTTATGACTATGTTGAATGTTGTTCGGGATGTGACGGCTAAATGTCAAAGGGGTAACGCCCCAACAAGCGAACTTGGTATATATAGTACACGATGAAGACAAATCTTGAAGACGAAATTGCAATCGAATGTAAAGTACACGATGAAGAGGTAGAAGAAGAAGTATCTTCTGGTATATCCGACGAAGAATTAGTATTTGATGAAGCTTCTCGAAGAAAATAGTTGATTACTTAAATAAAAAATTAATATGATTTTTTATTGATTCGTTAATGTATTTTTTAAGTTATTTTAATAAATAAATAATAAATTAATGAGTTATAGATGTTTTTTTAATGTTGTTATAATAATAATAATAATAATAATAATAATAATAATAATAATAATAATAATAATATAATAATAATAATAATAATAATAATAATAATAATAATAATAATAATAATAATAATTGTAATAATAATAATAGTAATAGCAATCATAATAATAATAATAATACTACTACTAATAATAATAATAATAATATTAATATTAATAGCAATTATAATAGTAAAAAAAAACCCGGTTGTACCCGACCCTAACCGGGTAGGCCGAGTAGGGTTTTAAGGATGACCAACCCGACCCGTACCCGAACCCGGGTTCATCAATACCCGGTCCCAAAAAAAGCGGCCGGCCTGTACCCGGTTCCGGGTCCGGCCCAATACCCGGTTTGCCCATCTCTATTCGAGAGGGTGCCCGATTGTGGATGGAGCTTATAAGTTTAAGTGAGAGAGAGAGTGTGACGTAGAATATTAGCTCATTCACTCTTTGTAATCCTTCTCTACTTTCATACATGCAGAATTGTTTTTTTTATTGCTTCGGTTGTTTGTGTTTTCTTCATTTGTATTCAAAGATTCTTCGTTTGAGTGTAAAATTCGTATTGTATTTTTTTACATCTAAAATTTGGAGAATTAAAATATCTTCTAGGAATTAAGGTTTAAGAATTGTCACGGCAAAAATATTGTATTAAGCTTTTAACTGAGTTTTGTTTGGGTGGTTGTAAACATGTAAGTACATCAATTGAACTAAACTATGTTATCATGGCAAATTGTAATTCTAAAACTGGTGAAACTAGAGATCGAAATTAATTTGAAAACTTGTTTACTTGTTTTACAATTGAGCATATTATTCTTGTATTGTATACTAACTTTAGTAACCACGTGTATTATATGAATAAAATATTAAATAAAATAAAAATTATTAATTATAAAATAACATATTAATACATGATATGATTGAAATTATGTATGAGTAATAACTATAAGTAATAAAACAATAATATGATTTTTTTATTTTCTTTTTTCAAAGATAAATTAAAATTTTGTTTTAAAATAGTATTTTAAAAATTTTTCATTTTAAAAAAATTTCTTACTATAACTCCTTATTTTAATTATTTCTGTTTAATAAAAAATTACTTTAAAAAACCAATTTTGAAACATTACATAAAAATATTATTATTTACTTTTTTGAAAAAAACTCATTTTTAAAAAAATTATCTTTATAGAAATAACATTAATAAAAAAATTCTCTTTCTTATTTTTATTAAAAAGCTAATTATAATGTAAAATTAAATAGATAAATTATTAGTAATTAATATGGTTATTTAATAGAAGAAAGAAACGAAATTGTTTTGATAAAAATGAATGTGATGATGACAAGTGATATACCCATTTATCCTTTTATTAGTTTTATTAAAGTAAGAAGATTTTTAAATTCATGTTATAAACAAGCCTGCTCAGAATCATTTACATAGTGCTATACGTTTATTTAGGTATTTAATGAAGCACAGAGATAAGGGAATTAATTAACAATGACATGAGTCTTGAGTTTTTTGCTTATGTTTATTCTGAATGGCTAATTGCCTAGGGTCTAGATGGTCTATTATTGATTTTTATGATTTTGTAGGAATATCTTTGGTTTCTGGGAATAGCAATGATCGACCAACCGCTTCTTAGTCCACCATTGATTCAGAATAGTAGTAGATGTCTTCACTTACATGTGAATTAATGTTAGGTTGTGTTTGATTGGTCTGACCACACGTTTGACTACTGACTGGCTGATCCGGTCACCCAGTCAGTGCGTTTGTTGCAGCTGATTGGGACATCTGACCTGGAAAATTGGTCTGATCGAGTTCTCTATTTTAACATATCTGACCGAGTCTTCTTCTCCAAGCCCTACTCTTCCCCCTCTTCTCCACAATCGGCCGCCTCCCCCCTCCCCCCCATCGCACTCCCATCCGACACACTCCCCAGCCGGCGCTGCCTCCCATCCGCCCCCTCCCCCCCATCGCACTCCCATCCGGCATACTCCCCCCAGCCGGTTGCTGCCTCCCATCCGCTCTCCTCCCCCTGTCGCACTCTCATCCGACGCACTCCCCCAACCGCCTGTTGCCTCCCATCCACCGCCTCACCCCCTCCCCCCGCCGGTTTCCCTACTGCCGCATTTCCTCCCCCGTTCACAGCCGCCCTTCCCCTACCGGTTTCCTCCCGCCGCCAGTTTCCTCCCTCCAAGGTAAAGTACCTACTACTTCGTTATTGAACCGCCATCTTTGTTGTTACGATCTTATGATTAGGCTGCAAAGTTAGGGTAGAAGTTATTAGTGGTGATATGATCTTATGATTAATTACTAATTTGCACAATTTCTAGTTATTACTTGTATACTTGAGGCGGTGTTTAGATGTGTGTATTAGTTCTTCATGATTGGGTAAGAAGTTTGGTTCGGTTCGGTTTGATAATGGTTAAATGGTTTATTGATTTCATATGGTATTGCTTATATGGGTTCTTGAAATCGGTTTTGATATTACTTCTTGATTATTTACTTGTATCTAGACATGGCAGAAAAAAGTAGAGTTATTTGGAAGTTAGAATGTATTGATAAAACTTTTCTTGAAGCATGTATACATGAGGTAACAACTAATGGTCGAGAGGGTAGTAGCCTGAAAGGATCCTCATGGAAAGTTGTTGCGAAAAAGCTGAAAAATGATCATAATTTCATTGTTGAACATAAACAAATGAAGAATCGGTATGAATACTTGAGATCAAAGTATGGGGCTTGGGTGAAACTGAAAAACTAAACAGGAAATATTTATGATCCTATAACCAACACTTTCAATATGACGATAAAGAATAGGAAGCGGAGGCAAATGTATTTTTTTAATATGAAAACCTTTTTAATAAAAGATTATTTAATGTTAGTAGCTTGATTATAACTATAAAAATTTTCTAACAGTTGAACAAGTTTGTGGGAAAGTTGAGAAATGCACCCCTTCCTTGCCCTGATCTTTGTACGAAATTGTTTGAGGGGGTGACCGTGACTGGCATTTTTAGTTAGGGGCCATCATCCACACTACCTCATCATGATGAGGGTTCTTCTGAATATGATATGGATGATGTTCAGTACACTAAGATGGAAACAGATCTCCCACCTGTAAATGAAGAATCCTCGGGTCGTTCAAAACACAAGGCATGTACTAAAACTAGCAAAGAAGTTTGTAGAAAAAGAACAGATCATGATTTAAGAGAAGTTGGGAATGAAATAATCAATCTTGCAAAGTTGTTGGTGGAAAAAGATAATGTTGAATGGACACATGCATGGAGAAGCTAGAAAAATGGAATGGGGGAAGAAGATCCGAGATACAACACGGCTCTTTTACTATTTGGTGAAAGTGCTGATATTAGAAAAGTTTGGTTACGTCTTAAACCGGTGAGTTGCGAGTCATGGGTGAGAAATGCTGGGAGGAAGTTTGGATTACTTGGTTGACTTTTGTGTTTTTTTATTTAGATGACTTGCTTATGACTTTTGTTATGGATATTGTATGACTTTTGTTAGACATTCGTATGGCTTTTGTATGATTTTTGTTATGGATATTGTATGACTTTTATAAGATGACTTATGTATGGCTTTTGTATGACTTTTATAAGATGACTTATGTATGGCTTTTGTATGACTTTTATAAAATGACTTATGTATGACTTTTGTATAGATATTTTAAATGACTTCTATCAGGTCAAATATGTATACGCATGGTGAAATTTTATCATTCTTTCTACTTTCATGGTATTGGTTGATGTTGGCCCGGAAAAGGAAACAAGAGGAAAGAATTGAAAGAATAAGAGATAATGATTCTGCTTTAACCGGGCATGCATATACATATGAATTACTACATGGATCTTCTACATAATGTCAAGAAATGATGAGACTTTCACGTGAGGCATTTGTACTATTATGTCATCATTTTTCACAACTAAATTGGTTGCGACCTAGTAGGACTATAAGCATTGAAGAGAAAATGGCTATGTTCCTACATATTATAGGGCATAATGAACGTTTTCGTGTGGTTAAACGACGGTTTCAACACTCCAATTAGACAGTTCATAAATGTTTTCACGAGGTTTTGGTTGCAATGATGTGTTTTGCTAAAGAAATTATAGTCCCAACATCTTCAAACGAAACTACAGATACCTCGGAGCGACTTCAAAGGCTAAGATGCATATTTTCCGGAGCAATAGGTGCTTTAGATGGAACTCTTGTACATGCAGTTGTGCCCGTTGATCAACAAACTTGTTTTAGGGGAAGAGGAAAAGGTGAATGTTATCAAAATATGCTAGGAATATGTGATTCTGATATGATATTCACCTTTGTATGGGCTGGATGGGAAGGCGTAGCACATGATTCACGAGTTTTGAGAGAAGTTGCAATTAATCCGAACTCTGGATTTCCATTTCCTCCGCCATGTTTATAATATAACTATAAATTTTATTACTAGATATATTATTTGTATTCTTTATATAATACATGTCACACTCACATTTACAGATAAATATTACCTTTGTGACGCTGCATATACCAACACTCGTGGATTTATGACTCCCTACCGCAATACAAGGTATTGGTTAGCCGATTTTCGACGGTGAAGGGCGTTAACTAAAGAAGAAAGATTCAATCATGCTCATCTGTGCCTTAGAAATATTATTGAGCGTGCTTATGGTGTATTGAAGGCAAGATTCCTAATCTTAAAACAAATGGCTCCTTATCCTTTTCGAGTGTAAAGAGACGTAGTCATTGCTTGTTTTGCAGTCCATAACTTTATAAGGAAATACAATATTCAAGACGAATTATTTACAAACTTTGAACTGAACACTATGGTTACTCCTGATGGTGAAGGTGGAGGAAGCGATGGTGAAAACAACATGGAGTGGGGTTCAGAAGGCATTGAATATATGAATGCTTTGCGTGACCAAATTGCTAATCAACTACTTTCAAATGCTTCAAGTTAATTTGTATGCAAACTCTTGCAATATGTTTGAAATTCGGTGTGTTTTAGTCGTATTATGTGTGATTTATGTTTAACTTGTATTTTGTATGACATTTTGAATTTTAAGCTATTATGTTATTTAATAAAGTTCGGTAATTCTTATTGATTACATAACACAAGTTAAAATACAAAGGCAAGTTTCAGTCAGCAGAGTCAGTCAGATATATAATCAAACACCCAAGTTTCAGTTAGCAGAGTCAGTCAGATACATAATCAAACAAGCAAGTTTCAGTCAGATGTAAACTCAGTCAGAACTTATGACTGGGTCAGCTTCTGATTCAGTCAGCTCATACTGGGTCAGCACAATCAAACAACCCCTTATTGTTATATGTTTTAAAAGAGCTGAATATTTTTGTTAATTTACCTTTAATCTGTTTTGTGACAATGTTACAATTTCTATTACAACAAATCATGTTTCGACACAATAGAAAAAACATTTTCAAAATCAGTTTGTTCATAGTTCAAAAAAAATACTCTAGGATGATAAAAGTTGTTCCAACAAAATAAAAGAATGAGATTGCTGATATGTTCACAAGATGTAAGGCCGTGTTCCTGGGACGCTTACAGCTGGTGATTCATCACACATAAAACATATACTTTACATTTATTCATCAAAACATTACAGTGGAAAACATAAAACATATGGCATTTCATTTCATCCTAAAAACTTTTGCAAAATAATGCATCATTTGTCGGTTACAAAATTATATCGTTGTATTACATCACAAAAGATTTAAATAAACGGATGCCATCCAAAAGAGCCGAGTAGCCGCCTCGTGCCACCCTTAACAACGTTTACCTGCCAACTGAAAACGTATAAAAGTCAGCGTTGCTGAGTGAGTTCTAGTTTTATAATAAAACATACATAAAATCGTTATTTATTCCTTTACAGAGTCCATACTATACGTTTCGTTCGTTCGTGATCATACATCATACGTACATACAGATAACATCGTTATTATCTTTCATTATGTTCGTTAACCTTCGTTCATTCATTACATCTTGTGACATGTACAATACCCCGAACATTGTGCATGAAGCTGGTTACTGGGCCTGAGGTCTATCATAGACCCCGAACATTGTGCACGAAGCTAACTCCAGTACCTGAGGCAAGTACATTCACCGTTCATCTTTTCATTTCATTCTGGATCAATGCCATATGCTATACCCCGAACATTGTGCACGAAGCTGGTTACTGGACCTGAGGTCTTTCATAGACCCCGAACATTGTGCACGAAGCTGACTCCAGTACCTAGGGCAAGCGGCAAGGATCCCATACGTATGGTCAATCACAAGGATTGGACCCTGGTGTGCATCCTTCTGGGGTAGCTAACCCGCACACAGTTGAGCTAACACCCTTCATTGGGTGTGAACCTCCATATGTTTGCTTGCAAGACTTTTTACGTTCATTCATTCGTTAATGCATGCATTCATTCATCATGTTCCTCTTTCATTATCTTTCACTTTACGTTACATAATACTTTCGGTTCATTCATTAACATACACGTAAAGCCATGGAAAGATAAACATTCATCACCATAGGAACATAACATAACATACCATACATACATCATCACAGGGCATCATACATACATAACATACATCATGCATAGTCATGCAACATCATCATCGTCATCATCATCATCATCATCATCATCATCATCATCATCATCATCATCATCATAACATGCCCATCATACTGTTTATGACCCCAAAAGTCAACTTATAGTCCCCCAGAAATTTCCCAAGTCAAAGCCTACTTTACACATTTTCCCCAAAAATCAAAAAAATAATCTAAGTCCTAAGCGCATGGGCACTATGCAGGCGCATGGACACTATTCAGGCGCATGGGGAACACTTAGGCGCATGGGCCACTTTCAGGCGCATGGGGACTTCTGGACGTCTAAACACTTAGTAAATTCCAGCCCAATCTAGGCGCATGGGTACTATTCAGACGCATGAACACTTAGGCGCATGGGCCACTTAGGCGCATGGGCACTATTGGGGCGCATGGCCCTACCCTTAGTCATCCGACTAACATTTCTAGGCTCATGGGCCACTGTTCAGGCGCATGAGCAGAACTTAAACATATCTAAGGTAAATTTTGGGTGCATGAGCTACTGTTTAGGCGCTTGACTTACACTTAATTCTTTCTAAGGTAATTTCAGACGTATGAACACTTATCTAGGCGCATGAGCATTCTGTAATCATGTTACTAGGATATTTTCAATCCTAATCATCGAATCCATCCATTCTAAGCATAATGTGGCTATTATAAACATGAGTAGCCTATAAACCATCCAGAACTAACATCCAACATACACATTACATACGGTATTCACATACACTTTGTAAAAATCATTTTAATACGTTTTCAGCCCCAAAGATAGTTTAAAACATGTAAAAACCAGGGTCTAGAACTCACCTGGTGCAACTTGGGTGTTATTCCTTTTAACCCGCTTGCAAAGAGTTCAAAACACCTAAAAACAACATCCAAAAACACATACACCCGAGCACAAACACAACCCATAAGCATACAAACACATAACTGGGATAAAACCCGACATAAAAGCATAAAAACCTTGAATTCTTACCTTGAATTCGACTTCTCTTCTTCTTCCTATCTTCAACCGAGAGTTTTTCTCTGCTTTCTCTCACTCTAAAACCGAGACAAATGGTGAAGTGAGGTGAGGGTGGGCGGCCATGCCCACCTTTACAGCAACTTTTCAAAGTTTTGTCCTTTTGGACACTTTTGGTCCCTCCACTTGGACCTTATAGCTTTTCTTTCTTTTATTTTTAATATTCTTGTCTTTTAGAAAAATAACCAGGTGTTACAATTTAACCCCCCTTATATAGGTTTCGTCCCCGAAACCTGTTATTCCTCGAACATATAAGGATAATGCTGCCTCATCTCCTCCTCAGTCTCCCATGTAGACTCGGATCCCTTCCCGTGCTTCCACTGTACATGCACAAGAGGAACCACTTTATTTCGCAACCTCTTCTCTTTATGATCGATGATTGCCACTGGTTGCTCCATATAATTGAGCCTTTCATCTACTTCGATATCCTCCAGTGGGACAATCATGTCTTCATCAGCTATACACTTTCTCAGATGAGACACATGGAATGTCGGATGAATCCCACTTAACTCATCCGGTAATTCCAACCTATAGGCCACCTCTCCTACTCGAGTAATGATTCGGAAAGGGCCTATATATCTTGGGATCAACTTTCCCAGCTTCTTGAATCTGATAATTCCCTTCCAAGGTGAGACCTTCAACATAACCCGGTCACCCACCTGGAACTCGATTGGTCTGCGTCGTTTATCGGCATACGAATTCTGTCTATCTTTAGCTGCCTTCATGAAGGCTTTAATCTTCTCAAGCTTATCCGTCGTAGCCTCGATTACTTCGACGCTCCCCAATTCCTTTTGACCAATATCACCCCAACAAACGGGTGTTCTGCATCGCCTACCGTATATCATCTCGTATGGTGGCATGCCAATGCTGGCATGATAACTATTGTTGTACGAGAATTCAACTAACGGCAAGTGGTCATCCCAACTTCCTCCAAAGTCAATCACACATGCCCGAAGCATGTCTTCCAACGTCTGAATGGTCCTTTCTGACTGACCATCAGTTTGGGGATGATAAGCCGTGCTAATATGTAACCTCGTCCCCATGGCATCGTGGAATTTCTTCCAGAATTT
The DNA here is from genome assembly GCA_025506515.1 of Flaveria trinervia. Lineage (NCBI taxonomy): Eukaryota > Viridiplantae > Streptophyta > Magnoliopsida > Asterales > Asteraceae > Flaveria > Flaveria trinervia. The sequence goes on from CM046444.1 coordinate 19,970,592, forward strand.
AGACGTAAACCGGGTGTCACGATCAGACACAATGGACACTGGCACACCATGACGAGTTACAACCTCCTTGATGAACACGTCAGCCAACCTCTCAAATGAATATGTCTCGCGGATCGGTAGGAAGTGAGCACTCTTCGTCAAGCGGTCAACAATTACCCATATGGCATCGTAACCTTTCGGAGTACGCGGCAGCTTCGTAATGAAAACCATGGTGATGTGCTCCCACTTCCATTCCGGTATATCCAAAGGTTGGATCTTCCCATACGGATTTTGATGTTTCGCCTTCACTTGCAAACAAGTAAGGCATTTGCTACATACTCCACCACGTCACGCTTCATACCCGGCCACCAATAATCCTTCTTCATGTCTTGGTACATCTTTGTGGCACTGGGATGGATAGAGTATCGGGTCTTGTGAGCTTTGTCCATAATCTTTACACGTAGATTCCCGAAATGAGGAATCCACACCCGTCTAAATCGAGTTTTAACACCAAGTGTTTTCACTCAATTCCCTAACCAGACCTCTCATTCTTTCAGAGTTTAGATGATCTTCTTTTAATGCCTCCTCCTGAAACTCTTTGACTTGCGTCATTACATCAGAGGTCATGATTAGTTGGTATGCTTTCACCCGAATTGGCTCGGGCCTCTCCTTCCGGCTAAGAGCATCAGCCACCAAGTTAGCTTTCCCTGGATGGTAATGGATCTCACAATCATAATCCTTTATGCGCTCCAACCATCGTCTCTGCCTCATATTCAGGTCCTTCTGCTCAAAGAAGTACTTTAAGCTCTTGTGGTCGGTAAAGATGGTGCACTTCGTGCCATACAGATAGTGCCTCCAAATCTTTAGTGCAAAGACCACGGCCGCTAGTTCCAAGTCATGAGTAGGGTAGTTGACCTGATGAACCTTCAGCTGTCGGGATGCGTAGGCTATAACTTTTCCTCTTTGCATTAACACACACCCCAACCCCGAGTAAGAAGCGTCTGAGTACACCACTAAATCTTCGCTTCCATCGGGTAACGACAAGACAGGAGCTTGAGTCAACCTCGCCTTCAACTCCTCGAATGCCTTCTCCTGAGCCTGACCCCATACATACTTTACATCCTTCCGGGTCAACTTAGTCAGTGGAGAAGCAATCTTAGAGAAGTCTTGGATAAATCTCCTATAGTAGCCCGCCAAACCCAAGAAACTACGAATCTCGGATGGCGTCTTTGGAGACTTCCATTGCGTCACTGCCTCTACCTTAGCCGGGTCCACCATAATCCCATCGGGATTCACCACATGACCCATGAACTGAACTTCGCGTAACCAAAATGCACACTTGGAGAATTTTGCATACAACTTCCCCTTCTTAACGTCTCCAGAACCTCCCGAATGTGACCGGCATGCTCAATCTCACTCTTTGAATAAATCAGGATATCGTCAATGAACACAATCACCGATTTATCTAACATTGGCCGACACACTCGATTCATCAGATCCATAAAAGCAGCTGGTGCATTGGTCCCAAACGACATAACGAGAAACTCATAGTGACCGTAGCGCGTTCGAAAAGCTGTTTTAGGAATGTCCTGCTCCTTCACTTTTAGTTGATGGTAACCAGATCGAAGGTCTATCCTCGAAAACCAACTGGCACCTTGGAGCTGATCAAACAGATCGTCTATTCTTGGTAGGGGGTATCGGTTTTTCACTGTCAACTTGTTCAACTATCGATAGTCAATACACATTCTCATACTACCATCTTTCTTCTTCACAAATAATACCGGAGCACCCCATGGAGAGATACTCGGTCTAATAAATCCCTTATCCAGCAGGTCTTGCAACTGCTCCATTAACTCTTTCATCTCAGTCGGAGCCAACCGGTATGGTGCCTTGGCAACGGGTTGAGCACCGGGTATCAAGTCAATTTGGAACTCAACCTCACGATCTGGTGGCACACTGGGTAAGTCTTCTGAGAATACGTCCGGAAAGTCGCGCACCACTGGTACTTCAGATAATTGCGGTACTGACGCATCCACATCTTTTATGTATGCCAAGTAGGCACTACATCCGCGTCTCATGCACTTTCCCGCCACCGCCATCGAAATCACCCTTGGGATTGTCGTGACGTGATCACCATAAAGCGTCACCTATTTCCGCCAGGCGTTGTCAATGGAATCATCTTCTTGCGACACAGATGTTGCCTCATAGGTTGCTAACCAGTCCATCCCTAGCACTACATCGATCCACCTAGGGGTATCAAGTGAACCTAGTAGCAAACCTATGGCCTTCTAGTTCTATGGCACAGTCCTCTATCACCTCAGTAATTCTAGTGGACTTACCAATAGCAGTTCTACGTCGAATGGCTCACCAATACAGTTAATCCTATTGGGAAACTTAGCACCAAAGGCAGCAGAAGTAAAACTCCTACAAGCACCAGAATCAAACAACACAGATGCAAGAGTTTGGTTTACTAGAAACATACCTGACACCACGTCGGGGTCTGTCCTAGCCTCCTACCGAGTCACGTGAAAGCTCGGGTGCTTGCCTTCTGCCCTTCTCCTGGCTTCTTCACCTCGGAACTCTCGGCCCTTGCTTCTTACACTCCCTGCTCATGTGACCACTTCCCCCGTAGTTGAAACATGACAGGATCAGTGATCACAAGTTTGACGTATCAGAATATAAAGCAGCGGAATACACACAATTAGACAAATTGTAGCAAGCAACAATATATGTAAGCGTTAAGATCGCATACGGTTATAGGGAGAGAATATGAATTTCTAATTTCTAGGAATGTTATAGATGTAGAATATTTCTAATCAAATCAATCAATCATTCCATTCAATTGCTCATATCGCTCGCTGATTACAATGGGTTGTCACTCCTTATATAGAGTGCAACAGTCACTGCTGTTATCACGGAAAGTGACAACTGGCAGATCCAATACAGAAATAACTAATTCTTAACAAACTACTGAAATGTTCACAACTACTGAGAACATATCAGCAAGTTAAGTACAAAATATAAAACTACTGAAACTACAACGACTGAAGAACAAGCTCTTCAGTCGTTTTACAAAACTACTGAAACAAAGAAAAAAATAAAACTACTGATATCACAACTACTGAGAAGTACTCTTCAGCAGTTGTGACAACTACTGAGGCTTCAGTACTTGATCTTCAGACTTTGACCTTCAGGCGTTTCATCAGCTGATGACTTCAGTAGATATCATCAGCTGATGTCTTCAGTCTTTGTCTTCAGACTTTGTACATCAGTTGTTGATCTTCAGCACTTGTGAACTCTTCAGCTGTTGTACTTCAGTACTTTGGTCTTTCAGCTTCAGCACTTGTGTTCTTCAGTTGTACTTCAGCACTTTGGTTCTTCAGCTGTTAGGTCTTCAGCACTTGATCTTCAGCTGTTGAAGTCTTCAGCACTTGTCAAACTACTGATGAGGCTTTCAGCAGTTGTTGTGATACCGTGTGGGACTTAGAGGTTTTCTGATCTTGGCTCATTGGTTCTTTTGGTCCAACAAACTCCCCCTGAACCAATGCAGCCAAAACCTCTAACTTATTTATACTCCCACTTATTGATGGCAAAAATGTTGGTCTTTTTCCTTCTTGATCAGTAGAGAAGATGACCCATGTACGCTCCGGCCTGGGAAGAACCTCAAATATTTGTTGGCAGAGTATGAATGGGAACTCTGTTTTGGGGAACTGGACACAGAGTTGTTATCCCATTCATGAGATTCACTTCCCCATAATGAGTCTGTACGACTCTCTTGTGTAGGCCTCAAGGAAGGTGATTTGTTCCTCCATGGTTAGCTCTTCAGCACCTCCTTCAAATATGATTCCGGCCCATAATACTCAGACAGGTATTTGGCCTGTTTCCCATTTTAGCTCCACAGTTGTTATTACTCTGTAAGCAAACTCATCCGGGTGATTACCCTCTAGGAACAACTGGAGCTCATTTTTCCTGACTTCCTCAAGCCTCTTGTAAACTAACCCTTTTTCACTATTTTGTTTTCCAGCATCTTCTGAGGGGTAGATTAGCTTTGTAGGCCTTCTTGAAGTCTTCTAGGATTTCCCAGGGTGAAACTACAAAGACCAGAGAGATCACTTCATCTACGATCTTTTTCACCTGGCCAATGTATCTCCGAGGTATATTGTTCTTATGAATTCTGTGAGAGACCCTGGGATCAGGCCAAATCCTCACTCTTTCCTTTTGATATTGAAAGGTATGCCTGAGAGTGTAAAGTCTGAGGGCTTGCTCCTTCATATTGATGATGGAAGATGTGGCTGCATAAGCTTTGTCAACTCTCTTCAGCAATTCCTCATCATGCTGTTTATGAAGCTCTTCTTCTTCTAGCTTCACTTTAACCATTTGTCTCTGGACTTCAGGAGTAATTGCTGAGGAGTGACTTGTGGCCTTAGGCAACTGAATCACAGCTGATAGCGGCAGCCTGTCTTCATCATCTTCTTCATCTTCTAGCCTCAATATCCTTCTCTTCTTCTTCAGGGTATATCATCGGCTATGGGTTTGAGGGAAGGGAGTTGGTTTGGTGGGTTGTGTTTTGGGTGGTTTTGGTGTGGGAATGTTGACAGGTTGTGCTAGCATCCTTGAGGTGAGTGTGGCTTTTGATTGCTTTGCTAGCTCAGTCCTGCTCCCAGCACCCACTTCATTCAAAGCTTCAATAACAAGCCCCTTAGTGTATGCTTCAGACGAACAGATCTTGGTGGTGATTGCCAAGATACTGTCCCTGGACCAAGCTTTGATCTCAATCATTGATCTTCCAAGATATTTTGCAATAAATCTTATCATGATTTCTAGCCTTTCTCTTTCTAACACTTCATAACTTGCCCATCTATTCTGGATTTCTTCAATCTCTAGTCGTCGAATCTCAGAGTCAAGTTTTTGGTGTCATGGCCTTGCCTAAACAGCTGATCAATGATGTTGTCCATTGATCTACTGTGTTCGGCATCAGCCTCTATCAGTAGCTCCAAGGCTTTATCTTCAGCAATGTGCTCATCAGCACCTTTCTTTCGCTTGTAGGTGAGCATTGGTTGCTGTTCTTTATCCTTTTGGGCTTGCTTTGCTTCCTTCTTTTCTCGGATCTTTTCCTCTTCTGTTCTTTCACTGCAGGACTCTCCCCCTTTTTGGTTGCATTGGAGGAAGGGGTTGAGACCGCAGAAAGAGTCTTGTGGACAGCAGCATCAACCAAGGGCTGTAATGTTGAGGAAAGCCTCTCATCAAGGGCTTTGATCACTATATCAGTGATTAGGGGGTGATGAGAGGGAGGGAATTTTTGAGTGCAGCACCTATTTGCTCAGGAGGGTTCTGTTCCTGAGAAGTAGGGCCTGAAGCAGAGGCGGGTGGTTGATTTTGGGGTGGCTCTGTGTTTGGAAACCTTCAAGGGAAGGTGCCATCTGTGGGTGTATGATGGTGGCAGATGGACTTGCATCCTGAGACATCTTGGCCAGCAGCTCTTTGAGTCTGCTAACCTCATCCTCTAGAATGGTGTTTTGAGCAACTACATCGAAGAAGAAGCTCAGGTCATCATCAGTTGATACTGAATCACCTGACCTCCTGCTTAGAGCAGGATGAACATGCACTGGGTGTAGACCAGTTGGTGCATGTGCCCCTTGTGCTTGGTACTGGGGACTTCCAGCCTCAGGACAATGTCCATCATCAGCTGTTGCCTCTAGGGAGGTCTTAGCAATGTTACCAGCCTCACTCTGGTCATGTGCTGAGTCAGAGGAGGTGGCAGCCTCACTAGATATTCTAAGCTCCTTCTCTACACCAGGAGATAGAATTGGGAAACCCCTGTGCTGTGGGTTCTCAGCACTGTGTTCCTCCCCCTCAATTGTAGAGGTATTCCCAGTAATAAGTGGTTTCTGGGGAGGGGGTGAGGAGTGCAATTGAGTCAGCACTTGAGCAACTATTAAGTTGGGCTGTGAGGGGCGGTTGTTTGGGGTAAGGGGGTAGAAGCAGTGTGCACCTGGGGTGGATGGTGCTCTTCAATGGCAATCTCCTCAAGTGAGGAAGATCCCAGATAAGTAGGTGCCCTTGGGTTGCTGCAGGCTCCTGTTGAGAGGAAGCCTGAGCGGCTGTGGCTGGAGGAGTCATGGTATCCACTAGGGGGTTTGGACTAGTGGATATATCCTGCGTTTGTTGTGCAGGAGCATCCTCAGGGGACTCAATTCCCTGAGTAGCCATTTTGGGTTTCTTTTTGGTGGGTTTGGTGGGGACATTGGATTTGGAGGTGGTGGCTGTGGGTTCCAGCTGCGTGGTTTTCGCAGCTTGGCAGCCAGTTTGAGTGTCCGGTCGGAGTTGTGCCGGGAGTATACTTCTGGCAAAACAGCCGTAGCAGGGACTCCCAAGCCAACAAGTCCCTCAGCATTAAGCTGGTCTATTATAATGGCCATTATGAACCGTGGATAGAGTATCCAACGGTTGGCAGTTGGTTTTTGAGCCATATCTTTGAGCTCTGAAAATATTAATTCTGAAAAGTTCAGTGGTTGTTGCTCAAGGATAGAATACAATACCTGCTGCCATTTGGTGGACATTTGATCCCAAGACGATGTCTTAGGGGCCAAACATACATTGACCATGTGAAAGATCAGGCGCTCAGCGTCATTAAAGTGTTTCTTCATGATGGTGGTGGCACTGAGATCACCTTGATATCCATGCTGAGCAAATGATAGATCTATGGTGCCCTTCGGATATCCAGCAGGAGAGGTAGCATCACTCAGTTGAAGAATTTTACGGATTGTTGCAGGAGTAATCACTACTTCTTTGTTGTTGACGACTGACCGGAGGGATGTGTGTTGCTCTCCTCAGTAGTAACATTAACGTTCATCCAAAATTGGTTCAAGGATTCGGTATGTAAAACGGGGTGCAGAAGGAATGCCTTGTTGTATTGGGACTGAACCATAAGATCGATAGCAGTATCGAACTTAGTCCAGATCGGCGATTTTGTGAGGTAGGCAACACAGTTGTGTCGCGGTTTAATTTGCATAGACGCCATGGAAATTGTTTAGAGGAACGTTAGGTTTGAAGAAGATGAAGCATGGAGAGCTCAGGTTAAGGGTATTTATAGGGTACGGGTGAGGAAACGACTGAAGGATGTGGTGTTAGTCATCAGTAGTTTTAAACGACCGTTGACATGGTATTATCCTTTCAGACGTTGAAACAACTGAAGTCGCGGTGTTAGGCATCAGTAGTTTAGAAAACTACTGAAGACCGTGGTTTTGACTTCAGGTGATTGAAACAACTGAGGACATGGTGTTTGTCATCAGTAGTTATGAAACTACTGAAGACAGTGGTTTTGTCATCAGCTGTTGTAAACAACTGAAGACTTGGTATTGGTCATCAGTAGTTATAAAACTGCTGAAGACGTGGTTTTGCTTCAGTTGTTTAAAATGAAACAGCAGTGGTACAAACGACTGAGGAGAAAGTTCTCTTCAGTTATTTTCGTCAATTCTTAGCTTTTCAGCTGTTTCAAACTATCCTCAACACATTCATCAGTCTTTATGGCTGATTTCAGTTGTTTCATAGGACATCAGTACTTATCTGTTTTTACTGATTTCAGTAGTTATGACTGCATCAGTAGTTGTAACTACTTCAGTAGTTTAGAACAGATGAAGTACTTCAGTACTTGTGAGAACTTTTAGCCTTCAGTAGTTATAAAAACTACTGAGGTTAAAAGAGCTCATCAGTACTTATATGTGACAGACACTCATGATCATCAATATGAATTACTGAGATCATCAGTAGTTGTCACCTATTCTAGCTGCAGCATACCAAGCCTTAACACCAGGTTTTGGAAAGTTGAACTATCCAAAGGCTTAGTAAAAATGTCTGCAAGCTCATCAGCACTGGGCACAAACTTAGGATCAATCAGACCTTTTTCAAAACAATCCCTTATAAAATGATGTCTGATCTCTATATGTTTGGTCCTAGAGTGCTGGACTGGATTTTTGACAATGCAAAGAGCTGAAGCACTATCCATTAACAATGGAGTCTTAGTCTCTGTAATGCCATAATCCAAAAGTTGGTTTTGAAGCCAGAGTACCTGAGATGTACAGCTTGCAGCAGCAATGTACTCTGCTTCCGCAGTGGATGTAGCAACTGAGGTCTGTTTCTTGCTCTGCCAAGAAATTAGCAGTTGCCTAGGAATTGACATCCACCAGAAGTTGATTTCCTGGTCAACTTACACCCTGCATAGTCACTGTCAGAAAAAGCAACTAATTTACCAGAATGTCTGGTAGAATACCATAAACCTAGAGATGGAGTGCCTTGCAGATATCTAAGATCCTCTTGACTGCAATCAGATGAGACTCTTTAGGTGCAGCCTGAAATCTAGCACAAACACATGTAGCAAACATAATATCTGGTCTAGAAGCTGTTAAATACATCAAGGACCCAATCATACATCTGTAAAGTGTTTCATCAACCACTTTACCTTTCTGATCTGAGTCCAGTTGTGTGGTGCTGCTCATGGGAGTAGAACAGGGCTTACAATTTTGTAAATCAAACTTTTGCAAAAGATCTTTTGTATATTTGGATTGATGAATAAAAATTCCATCAGCCTTTTGTTTGATTTGCAACCCCAGAAAGAACTGTAATTCTCCCATGGCACTCATTTCAAACTTCTGTTGCATCAACTTTGTAAAGGCATCACACAACTTTGGATCAGAGGATGCAAAAATGATATCATCTACATAAATTTGAACAAGTAGATTATGCTGCCCAGCTTTCTTAATAAATAAAGTCTTGTCTATGGAGCCTCTAGTGAAATTGTTTTCCAGAAGAAAGTTTGATAATGTCTCATACCAGGCTCTGGGAGCTTGTTTTAACCCATAAAGAGCTTTATCAAGCTTATACACCCAATTAGGATGTTTTTGTCCTCAAAGCCTGGAGGTTGACATACATAAACCTCTTCTTTAACTTTTCCATACAAAAATGCACTTTTGACATCCATTTGAAAGACTTTAAGTTTTTGATAAGCAGCATAAGCTAAAAACAATCGAATTGCTTCCAGTCTGGCTACAGGGGCAAAGGTTTCATCATAATCAATACCTTCTTCTGTGCAAACCCCTGAACAACCAGTCTGGCCTTGTTCTTAACAATAAGCCCATTTTCATCAGTTTTGTTCCTAAACACCCATTTAGTGCCTATTGCACACTTACCTGGAGGTAGAGGAACCAGTTCCCACACTTGCTGTTTCTTGAACTGAAGAAGCTCAAGCTGCATGGCATCAACCCATCCATTGTCCTTTAAAGCAATGTGATAATTCTTTGGCTCTTGCTGACTGATGAAGAGAGCATAGAAGCAGAAATTTGACAATTGACTTCTTGTTGATACTCCAGCAGTGATATCACCAATGATTTGAGACATGGGGTGATTCTTCAGATCTTGATACACAATGAGATCTGTGCAAGTGTTTGTAGCCGGTTCAGCAGCAACAGATGGTGATGGTGAATCATTTCCTTGAAACCAATCAGTGGATGGTAATTCAAAGGAAGTTGAATTCGAAGAAATCTCATCAGCATTTGTTGTGGATGGTGCTACTGGCGCTACAGGACATCAGGTCTAGTTGAATCAGGCAGCTGATCACTAAACCTGAAGAGGTGAGTACTGCATCATCATCATCATCAGCAGTACCACCAGGTGGTGAACTGTTGACAGGAGCAACAGCAGGAGTTTGATAAGGAACATATTGCAGTATGTCCAGATCAAATAACTCCACAGGACTTTGTGGAATCTTGTCCTTTGGAGATTCATTAAACTTAACATGTAGAGTTTCTTCAACCATCTTTGTTCTGCAGTTGAAGACTCTGTATGCTTTGCAAGTAGATGAATAACCAACAAAGTATCCTGCATCCACCTTAGGATCAAATTTGTGGAGTTGATCCTTTGTGTTGAGAATAAAACAGGGACACCCAAATGCTTTGAAAAATGAAATCAGTGGAGCCAAATGATGGAGAACTTCATATGGAGTCTTCATCAACCTCTGATTTACTAAAACTCTATTTTGCACATAACAAGCTGTGTTGACAGCTTCGGCCCAAAAGGTCAATGGCAAACCTGAGTCAGCCAGCATGGACCTTGCAGCTTCAATGAGGGTCCTGTTCTTTCTCTCCACTACTCCATTTTGTCCGGAGTCCTTGGAATGCTGAACTGCCTTTTGATTCCCTTTGAGAGATAGAAGTCATCAAGTGTATGATTTCTGAACTCAGTTCCATTATCACTCCTAATACACTTGACTGGAAGGGAATACTGCTTCTCAATGTACAGCACAAAGTGGATAATCTTCTGAGCAGCCTCATCCTTTGAATGTAGAAAGAAAGTCCATACAAATCTGGAGTAATCATCCACAATTACCAGACAGTATTTCTTCTTTGCCATGCTCATTACTCTCACAGGACCAAATAGATCCATATGCAGTAATTGCAAGCAGGCAGTGGACTTGGACACTTCAATAGGAGGAAATGAGACCTTGTGCTGTTTTCCTTTTAAACAAGCAGTGCAAGTTTCATCACAGTGGAACTCCTTTATTGGTAAGCCTCTGACTAAACTATTGTGGCTAAGCTGATTCATGTTTTTGAGATTAACATGACCAAGCCTCCTGTGCCATAGTTTAGATTCTTGAAAAGAGGCTTTGGAAAATAGGCAAGGATTGCCTTTGAGATCTATCTTCTTAGAGAGATCTAAGGCATACACTCTTCCTGTCCTGTTGGCTTTCAGGAGAGTGTGATCATCCAACACCTTGTCAATCAAGGGCAAAACTTTGGATGACAGAATCCTACAGTTTTGACTTGTGAAAAGGGCAACATGGCCTTTATCACACATTTGACTGACACTCAAGAGGTTGTACTTGAGATTTTCCACATGATTAACATCATCAAATTTGATTTCTCCATTGGAGACAAAGCCCTTACCGATGATGTAACCCCTAGCATCATTGCCAAAAGAGACAAATCCCTTCTTTCCTTGAGAGTAGTCATGAAGAAGAGAGATGTTCCCAGTCATGTGCATGGATCCCCCACTGTCTACATACCAGATGCTATTTTGGCATGTTGAAGAACCCTGCAATAATAAACAATCAGTTAGTTTTAGAGACCCAAACCTTTTGGTTTTGGGCCTGGTCTCATCAATAGATGGTAAACTAGCATGTTTATTTGTAACAACAGCCTGAGAGAAGAAGATGGTGCAGAAGAGGAGTCCTTTGGCTTAGACCTCCTTTTCTGTGGTTTCAACATAGGAGAATCTAGTTGGTTAACTCTACCCAACAGATGTTGTACCATCATCACCAGCTGTGTCTGATTTTGTGATAAAGCTTTCAGCTCATCAGACACATTGCTAGTGGAGTTAGATAAGGTCCTATGTTGCACCTTCTTCTTTTGAGCACCCTCAGCTGTCACCTGTTTAACTCCTTCCTTTTTGGATTGCTTTAAGGACTAAGGGTTAGGATTTGATGTTGCTGATACAAATGTGGTCTCAAACTCAGTTTTCATTTTTACCATTTTCTCATTAATTTCTTCTTTTGTTTGAGTTTGGAACCTCTTTTGTACCAACAATCATCTGTAAGATGATTGAACAAACCACATACTTCACATGGTTTCTTCTTCATCTTAGGTTGATCATCAACTAAAGATGGTGAAGCAACAGAAGACTTGTTCTTCAATGCTTTGGAAGCATTGGTTGCTTTCTTGACAGCATTTAGTAGTCTTCAAACTCTTTCTACTGCCAGTTTTCTTCTCTTCAGTACTGACAGCAGTTGAAGTTTGAACTTCAGGAGTTGAATCCTGCTCTCCAGTCCTTTCAGGACCTTCAGGATTGACTCCTGAGTTGATCAACTTATTGATCATGTGAATGTCAGCATTTGGACCATCAACATCAGCTGATAGGTTCAAAGAGGACTTGATACTGACTGCTACTTCTGATTGTGCTGTATCAGAAGGTAGATCACATGACTTGATGGATTGGTTATCACTCTCACCATCAGATTCTACCTCTGCTCTTGGGGTAAAATCTGTAGGTGGAGCAGTGTGATTGTAACCAATTCCAAACTTCACATTTGAAGCAGATTGCTTACTAAGAAGCATTTCAAAACCTTTGCATGATTGTACCCATCTATCACACTCGACCTGGGTAACTGCAAGGGTTTCTTTGAGATCTTTGTACTTCTCTAAAGTACATCTTCTCTAGCCTTATCATCAATTATTTTGCAATTCAGTTTATAAACCTCATCATTTATCTTTGAGCACAAACTCAAACTCAGCTTTGTTTTTGGAAATTACTTGTTCTAGCTCAATGTTCTTATTAATTAAAGCTACATTTGCTTCTCTAATGGAAGCAAATGCTGCTATGCATTGTTCAGAACATAATTTGGCTTTTGCCTCAGAGGATACCTGTGATACCTGAGGTGTAGAGGCATTGGAAGATGAAGTATCAGCAGACTCCAAAGCCATAAGAGCTAGATTCCCAAAGGGACTGTCACCACCATGTTGACCAGCACCTGAGAACAGTTGATCATGACCAGACAAGTCATCTGGTAAACTGCTCCAGTCAACAACTCCTGGGGTGAAGAAGCTGTGTTGTTGAGATGAAGGTTGTTGATGAGATAGGGAAGGCTGAGGTTCTGGTAATGCATGAGGTTGTGGTGTCATAGGAACTTGAACTTGACTTGACTGTGGCATGTAATAACAAGGGTACTGATAAGGCATTTGACCCTGAGGAACAAAATATGCCGGAGATTGTTGTTGAGGATGATGACTAGATGTGACAGGATGTTGCCCTCTGTTTTGTTGACTGTTGCCAGGAAAAGTCACAAAGGGTGCAGTAGAGTTGATCCAGTTGATCTACACTCTCTTGCAAAGTGTCCAAGCCGTGGCATTTGTGACACCTCAACTTGCTCTTGTCAAAACCAACTTTGGTTTTGCCAGAGAGTCCTGGGAATTTTCTTCCAGTTCTTTTGTAGAACTTCTGAGATCTGATATTTATCAAGGCCATTTGGCTCAAAATATCCATCTCTTCTAAGTCATCATCAGCAATCCCCTTGAGATCATCCATAATGAAACATAAATTGTCATTATTACCTCCAGTAAACTGACCATCAACACTTACAAATGCAGAATTAGAAGTGCTCGAAGAGAAATTATATGCTCATCATACTGGCATTCAGATGCAGCATATTCTGACTCATGACCCACCAAGGCAGTGTTGCCTTGTATAAAGTCTTCAGTGAGCTTTCCAGATGAAGACAGCTTTCTCTTCTGTTCTATCTCTCTCTCAAAAGTGAGCAATTTCCCATGGAGTTGGGTGAGAGATAGTTTGTCCAAACTTGCACTGGAGCGTAGGACAATAGTATATGTGTCCCATCTCTCAGGCAGTGATCTGAGAAATCTGTTATTCATCTGAATATTGGTGTATTCAAGTTTGACCATTTTTAGTTCAGAGATCAAACAAGAAAACCGCTCATATTGTTGAGTCAGTGTCTCACCCTTTCTATGAGAGAATGTCTCATATTGTTGGGCAAGAATTTCTCTATTATTTGCCAAGACCTCATCTGTTCCTCCAAATTGTTCTTTCAAAGCAATCCAGAGGTCATGGGCAGTTTCATGATGCATTAGCCCAGAATAGATTTCATTGGGCAAAGCCATGGCCAGAATTCCATGGGCTTTTGCATCAATCTCAAGCAACTTTTTATCCTCATCTGAGTATTGCTCCCTCCTCTTCGGAACCATTTGATTGGTTTCGGGTTATTCACCATAGGCTTGTGTGGACCATGTACCACTGATGTCCAACACCCTGCGCTGTTAACAGACAGGTGATGGAGCATACGTCTTTGCCATATGTTATACTCATTCCTAACCAGCATAGGAGGCTTGGTTGAGGAACCAGTATTGTGAGGATCATTGGAGGGAGTGGTCATTTTCAGTTCAAAAACAGTTTAGTTCAAGTTTTAAAAGGTTTAGACAAACCACAACAAACTCAATGAGAACCAAGAATAAGATCTCAGGATGAATGAGCAGAAATACAGAAAAATTCAATCTCTATAACCGTTTCTTGCAAAAACAAAAGCTAATTCAATCAAACTTGGATCTTGAATAGCAGTTTCAATGATCAATTATTAGATCGATCAATGATTAACCAGCTCTGATACCATTTGACAGGATCAGTGATCACAAGTTTGATGTATCAGAATATAAAGCAGCGGAATACACACACGAATTAGACAAATTGTAGCAAGCAAACAATATATGTAAGCGTTAAGATCGCATACGGTTATAGGGAGAGAATATGAATTTCTGATTTCTAGGAATGTTTATAGATGTAGAATATTTCTAATCAAATCAATCAATCATTCCATTCAATGCTCATATCGCTCGCTGATTACAATGGGTGTTCCTTATATAGAGTGCAACAGTCACTGCTGTCACGGAAAGTGACAACTGGCAGATCCAATACAGAAATAACTAATTCTTAACAAACTACTGAAATGTTCACAACTACTGAGAACATATCAGCAAGTTAAGTACAAAATATAAAACTACTGAAACTACAACGACTGAAGAACAAGCTCTTCAGTCGTTTTACAAAACTACTGAAACAAAGAAAATAAAACTACTGATATCACAACTACTGAAGAAGTACTCTTCAGCAGTTGTGACAAACTACTGAGGCTTCAGTACTTGATCTTCAGACTTTGACCTTCAGGCGTTTCATCAGCTGATGACTTCAGTAGATATCATCAGCTGATGTCTTCAGTCTTTGTCTTCAGACTTTGTACATCAGTTGTTGATCTTCAGTACTTGTGAACTCTTCAGCTGTTGTACTTCAGTACTTGGTCTTTCAGCTTCAGCACTTGTGTTCTTCAGCTGTTGTACTTCAGCACTTTGGTTCTTCAGCAGTTAAGGTCTTCAGCACTTGATCTTCAGCTGTTGAAGTCTTCAGCACTTGTCAAACTACTGATGAGGCTTTCAGCAGTTGTTGTGATACCGTGTGGGACTTAGAGGTTTTCTGATCTTGGCTCATTGGTTCTTTTGGTCCAACAAAACACTTCATGCCTCCATAATATCTAGCCATATGCCAGACTTCCCACACTTGAAACAAACATTCGACCCCCATCTATACTCACCACCATGCTCCTTCCCACACTTGCCACACTTCTCCAACCCAGCACTAGCTGTGACCACACGTCGGTCACCTACCCTTGCCACCTTGTTGCTTGGAGAGGCTCTACCACGTCCAAACCATTTCCCATTCCAGTTTCTCCCATCCCTACTCGTCTTCTTCTCCTCAGCCACTACCACCTCACGCTCATCATAAAGTCTACCAGCCAAATCAACCATCAACCTAAAAGTGCTTGGCCGTGCGGCGATCATATGCCTACAAATATCCACAGGCAGTCCCTGAATATATCTCTTAATCTTTCGTGATAGTGGCGTCACCTGATTGGGCACCAGTCGTGCCATTTCATTGAACTTTGTGGTGTACTCTTGGTGCGTCATAGTTCCCGCCTCCAGTTGTAGAAACTCTCTCTCGACCTTGTCCATTTCCCGGTGAGGACAAAACTCTTCGATCACCAACTTCTTCAACTCCGACCATCTCATTCTCCCGATCGCCCGACTACCCTCGGCTTGGACGATATTGTCCCACCAGCACAGAGCCGAGTCTACGAATGAGTGAGTAGCGAACTTAACCTTCTGGTCTTCTCGGCACTCGCTGATATTAAGTACCGCCTCCATTTCCCTCACCCACCGGTGAGCAGCAGTGGCAGTGCCGTTTCCATCGAAAGTAGGGGGTTTGCATCTCATAAACACCCCGTAGTTGTAGCTTCGGGTCACCTCCGGTGCAGGCTCTTCTTCCTCGTCCTCATCATCAGACGGAACTGTCTCAGTCTCGGGCTGTCTTCTTTCGCCCGTAGGTCCACTCCTTTCCTTTCTCTCTCCCTCTCTAACTGCCTTTATCACTTCAGTCACCACAGACGGTAGGATCGTCTGCATGACTTGGTGCACTTCTTCCACAACCGCCTCCTTCACTGAGGCTCTCAGGTTAGCACTCTCATTTCCGGCCTCCGGATGAGGAGTTTCTGGTTCTTCATGAACCACTTTCTCGACTCTGGGTCTCCCCCTCTTGGGTTGCGGTTCAGCACCGTGACCTCCACCACGAGAGGCCTTCGAAGATCTACCTCCAGCCATCTACTAACACACTGAAAGATTCAAACACCAACACAGTCATTCAAGGGAACAACTTAGTTTATGTCAAGTATAGTGAGTCCCTAATTACAGTGAACAGTTGTGATTAGCCACTTACTTTACTCTTCATACCCCGAGCATTACTTGCCCTGACTACATCAGTATTTAAATCTACATACAACACATAACCACATACCATGCGCACATAAACCAGTTAACATTACGAAAATACCTGATGGCACGCAGCTACTCATATTGGCATCCCATTCCCATTCCGTCCCATTCTCAGTTTAAGTTAAGGTTTATTTTGAAATTTTACCCATTTCACTTAAACTTTAGCTCTGAGACCAACTTGTAAGGCCCCGTTCCCGGGACGCTTACAGCTGGTGATTCATCACACGTAAAACATATACTTTACATTTATTCATCAAAACATTGCAGCAGAAAACATAAAACATATGGCATTTCATTTCATCCTAAAAACTTTTGCAAAATAATGCATCATTTGTCGATTACAAAATTATATCGTTGTATTACATCACAAAAGCTTAAATAAACGGATGCCATCCAAAAGAGCTGAGTAGCCGCCTCGTGCCACCCCCAACAACGTTTACCTGCCAACTGAAAACGTATAAAAGTCAGCGTTGCTGAGTGAGTTCTAGTTTTATTATAAAACATACATAAAATCGTTATTTATTCCTTTACAGAGTCCATACTATACGTTTCGTTCGTTCGTGATCATACATCATACGTACATACAGATAACATCGTTATTATCTTTCATTATGTTCGTTAAACTTCGTTCATTCATTACATCTTGTGACATGTACAATACCCTGAACATTATGCACGAAGCTGGTTACTGGGCCTGAGGTCTATCATAGACCCCGAACATTGTGCACGAAGCTGACTCTAGTACCTTAGGCAAGTACATTCACTGTTCATCTTTTCGTTTCATTCCGGATCAATGCCATATGCTATACCCCGAACATTGTGCACGAAGCTGGTTACTGGACCTGAGGTCTTTCATAGACCCCGAACATTGTGCACGAAGCTGACTCCAGTACCTAGGGCAAGCGGCAAGGATCCCATACGTGTGGTCAATCACAAGGATTGGACCCTGGTGTGCATCCTTCTGGGGTAGCTAACCCGCACACAGTTGAGCTAACACCCTTCATTGGGTGTGAACCTCCATATGTTTGCTTGCAAGACTTTTTACGTTCATTCATTCGTTAATGCATGCATTCATTCATCATGTTCCTCTTTCATTATCTTTCACTTTACGTTACATAATACTTTCGGTTCATTCATTAACATACACGTAAAGCCATGGAAAGATAAACATTCATCACCATAGGAACATAACATAACATACCATACATACATCATCACAGGGCATCATACATACATAACATACATCATGCATAGTCATGCAACATCATCATCGTCATCATCATCATCATCATCATCATCATCATAACATGCCCATCATACTGTTTATGACCCCAAAAGTCAACTTATAGTCCCCCGGAAATTTCCCAAGTCAAAGCCTACTTTACACATTTTCCCCAAAAATCAAAAAAATAATCTAAGTCCTAAGCGCATGGGCACTATGCAGGCGCATGGACACTATTCAGGCGCATGGGGAACACTTAGGCGCATGGGCCACTTTCAGGCGCATGGGGACTTCTGGACGTCTAAACACTTAGTAAATTCCAGCCCAATCTAGGCGCATGGGTACTATTCAGACGCATGAACACTTAGGCGCATGGGCCACTTAGGCGCATGAGCACTCTGTTTCACTTGTTTAAGCGCTCATTCTCCAAAAAGAGGTCGTGAGTTTTTTACCTTGGATGCTGCAGTTTGCAGCAGTTTTTTTTCCTTTTTTATTTATGTAAAACTACTAAAATAACCTTATTCTAATTACACAAAATAAAACCCTAATCTTACATTTGAACTGCAGTTGCAGCCTCAGCTTGCCCGCCCCTCACAGTTGCTTCGCCTACTACCTTGTGCCCTTGCTAGCCTGCTGCTGCTTCGCGCCTCCGCCTGCTCGTATTCATTGCTGGTCTATTACTGTCCGCTGCTCATGTGTTGTCTGTTCATGGTTCGTTGATAGCCCCCATCTTTAACCTCGTTGTTGAGTAGTTCACCATTGATTCGTGAAATTTGAAAATGTTAGTTTTCTTAGTTGTTTATTCAAAGTTTAAAATCTTTAACATATTTATTGTTAGACTTAACTTATTTTACTTAATTTTTTTGTTAATTTGTGTATTAAGAATTTAGGAATCTAGAATTTATACTTTGTTTGTTAATTTAGGTGTTTAAAAATATAGAATCTATATTTTGTTTGATATAACTTGGGTATTTCACCATATTAATAATTTAGTTCATCACAACTCATAATATGTTATATGTGTGATGCATTGAACATTTTAGAAACATGGACCAGTTTGTTGTGAAAAGAAAACCATCGAAGTTGCTTCTTCATCTAGTAATAGTATTTCGGCAAGAATTGATTTAGATGATCTTCCATTGGATCCTTCTGAACGAAAGCTAATCTCATCATATCTCCCTAATCAAAAAAATGAAATTAGAAGAGCATACTTACTTAGAGGTCCTTGTCAACATATTGGGCATGAGTTTCCACAATAAGATTTTAGTGGAAAATCTAGACGATTTCGTCCCGAGTGGTTTAAACAATATGAGAACTGGCTAGAATATAGTGTGAAAACGGATAGAGCATATTGTTTGTTTTGTTATTTGTTTAAGGAAGTTGGTCAAAAAGATGCATTTGTGAATGAAGGTTTTAATGGTTGGAACAAAACTGAAAGATTTGCCATACATATTGGTGATGTTAATAGTCTTCACAACAAAGCACACAAAAAAGGTGAGAAATTGCTTAAACAAGAATAATCAATACATGTTGCATTTGAAAAAAAAAGTGACAAACAAAAAAGAGAGTATAAAATCCGATTAAGTTCTTCTGTTCTTCTTGCAAAAGCATTATTATTTGGTGGGTTGTCTTTTCATGGTCATGATGAATTGAGACTTCACTTTATAGAGGACACTTTATTGAGCTTTTGAAGTTGTTTGGGTAATTAAATGAAGAAATTGGTAAAATGATCTTAGGAAATGCTCCAGAATATAATCAAATGATATCTCCACTAATACAAAAAGAAATTTGTAATTGTTTTGCACAAGAGGTATTAAAGCATATTTTTGAAGAACTTGGTGATGATGTTTTTGCTATATTAGTTTATGAGTCGAGAGATGTATCTAAAAAAGAATAATGGCTTGGTGATGATGTTTTTGCTATATTAGTTTATGAGTCGAGAGATGTATCTAAAAAAGAACAAATGGCTGTGGTTTTAAGATTTGTTGATAAATTAGGATTTGTTAAAGAAAGATTTATTGGCCTTGTTCATGTCATGGAAACAACTTCATTGCTTCTCAAGTCGGCTATTGATGAACTATTTGCAAGATACAATTTAAGCTTGACTAGAGTTAGAGGCCAAGGATATGATGGTGCAAGCAATATGTCCAGTGAGTTTAATGGTTTGAAAGCTCTAATTTTAAAAGAAAACTCATAAGCTTATTTCATATATTGTTTTGCCCACCAACTTCAATTAGTTGTTGTCGCCCTTGCAAATAAACATGTGGAGATTTATATATTTTTTGATGAAATGTCAACTTTGACGAATGTGGTTTGTGCATCTTGCAAACGAATAGATATGATTCGAGAGAGTCAAAAGGAAAGGGTGAAAGAGCAAATGGTTGTCTAGAAGTTGAAAGTGGAAGCGGGAAGAATCAAGAAATCTCAGTTACAAGATCTGGAGACACACGTTGGAGTTCTCACCATAAGACACTTATTCATTTGCTCGAATTATACCCATTTTTATTGATGTGCTTGAGCATATTGAAAATTCGGGAGTGGTTAATGCTAGCCAAAAACAAGCATGCGGAATTCAAATATATATGAAAACCTTTGATTTCATGTATTATTTACACTTGATGAAACACATATTGGGAATTACTAATATATTGTACGTAGCTCTTCAAAGAAAGGATCAAGACATATTAAATGCAATCAGAATGATTAAAGCGACAAAAGAAGAACTACAAACGTATAGGCTTGATGGTTTTAATTTGATTTTAGAAGATGTTACATCATTTTGTCAAAAGCATGACATTGAGGTGGTTAATATGGAAGAAGATTACATTGACCCGAAATATCAAAGAAGAAATATTAACATCACCAATGGACATTATTATGAGTTTAATAATTTTAATACGATTTTAGATATGCAAATCCAAGAGCTTAGTAACCGTTTTAACGAGGTGACCACCGAACTGCTTACTTGTATGAGTTCTTTAAGCCCGTCTAACAATTTTTGTTACTTTGATATTCTAAAGATACTAAGGTTGGCAGAAAATTATCCATATGATTTTGATTATAAAGAAAAAGACAAGCTTAAATATGAACTCAGGATATACATTAGAAGTATCAAAGAAGATACAAGGTTTGCCGACATTAATGATATATCTGCTCTTATAAAAAATGGTGGAAACAAGGAGACATATTGATTATCATTTGGTTTATCGTATGTTCGTATTTTGAAGTCATCACTTGTCTTACCTGTTGCAACGACAAGTGTTAGAGAGATGTTTTTCTTCAATGAAGCATGTAAAGACGGATTTACGTAATCACATGGGTGATGAATATATGAACGATTCGTGTATTTGTTACATTGAAAATGAGCTTTTCGCAAATGTGTCGATTGAAGATGTAATGGAACGGTTTCAAAAAATGAAGACGCGTAGAGAACAACTATATAATGTAAGTTTTATTTGATTTCTTTTGATATTATTTTTTTGTTAACATTTCTATTCAATTTAATTACATTTTGACCCGACAACCCAAAAAATTTTATATTATCTTGTTACAAGACAAATCACCGAAAAATAATGACCCCATTGGGAAAAATTTCTGGTTCCACCACTGAAGATGACTAATTGATGGTCAACATGAAACTTTATATAAGAGTTTAAATATGTTTGATGTATTGACATTTAAATCAAGGAGGTGTTGAGAATACTAATTCTAAAGTTTATTATTTGTCTATAGTGTTTTGTGTTTTGTAACATGTATTTAGACCTTTTTGCACTTATGGGCTGGATTGTTTTATGGGTTGGAATGAAGAAGATATTAGAGTGGACTTGTTGTTTGGCTTGAAAATGATCCATTTCTTCTCTAAAAGACGTGCGCATCTTGGATGATCCTTGGGTGCCAGAATTGTAGATAGAGCTAATAAGCTTACTAGCTTATTCACTCTTTTGCAGTCGTTTTCTCCTTTAGTTACACTACTTCATCTTCGTCTTATTTTCTAGGGTTTCATCATTCTGATGAACCATTGAACCTTGTTGTTCTAGTGATTTTTCTATTTATGTTTCATGTATTAATAATCGTGTTGGTGTTTACATTCTGGTTACTTTAGTTAATTTAGTTGTTCATGTTTTCTTCATTTGTATTTAAGTGTCTAGAATTATTCGATTCAGGTTTAAGTACAAAGTTCATGTTCTATATATTATCGTCATTTTTCTCATCTCAAAATATCAATTCCTCAAAGCTTTATTGAGTCGAGTGGTTTTATAACAATTGAGTTGAGTTAATGAACGAGGAGACGTTTTTTGTTATGGGCTTCGACCGACATAATGAAATATAAGCAATAACCATTATGCTAGAAACTTATTTGTATTATATCCTTGTTAGAATTATCTTTATTATGACTTATTAGTTTTTAGCACACTCGCAAAAAAATCTTCTAAAGTGGTCAAATTTTAATTTATAACTAATTTATTTTAAAGCGTTATGAAAAATAAAAAAACCGCTATAAATAATGTCTTTTTTATCAAACACCCAACTCATAATCGGTAAATTTGAAGATTCAATGAGACCCTCCCAAAAATATAATATGAACTTTATACATTATCTGGTTGTCAAGTCTCGATAAAACAACAAGTTAAATAACTTTTTTAATTACATTTATTGTATAAGGGTAAGTAAGGTAGTATTCACAGGGAATTGGTGGACAATGTTTAACAATTGCACTACGATTGATGAAAAGACAGATATGTTGAATTAAATATTAAAACTTTGAATGAAGTAATCAATTAGATACATGCATAAAGCAAGAAACTTTAAAACGAATATACTTAAATAACAAGACTGATCACTTCCGGATCCTTAATTATGCAACATCAACAATTTATATGCTCAACTAGGGTTTGTCAAAACCCAATTTTAAAGATTTCAACATTTCGGTTAACGTAATAACAAATGATCAAAATTTTAAGACTCATTCACTCACAATGTTATTAACTCATCTACATTAAATTACCTCTCGATTTTAGTGAGTTCACGATGCAAGAAAACCGAAAACTGATAATTTCAACAAGCAACTTTATTTATAAATGAATCTCTTAACCTAACCAAAAGTTTAACTTACATTAAAAAACAATAGTCTAAAAAAACCATAGTGAGAACATATAAAAGTGTAACACCCCGAATTTCTAATTAAACGGAAGGAAAAGAAAAGTAAATAAAAAGAACAGAAATTGTGCACAAGTGGAAGGGGATAAAGTGTACAAAGTACAAAACCTTATTATTTTAAGGATTAAGGGGCATGGTGGCCCATATCAAAAGCATAAAGCTGCTTTTGCTCTTGGAGGAAGAAAGAAGAAGAGAGAGAGAGAGCCCTGGTTCTAGAGAGAGAAAGAGGAAGAAGCAGCTTCAAAGGTAAGTCTTCTCTTATATGAGCTCGGTTTCAGCTGGGTTTCGAGTTCTTGACCGAAGTTCTGGTTGTTTAGTGTTTGTTTTCGGGATTCAAGAGCTGAATCGAAGGTGGGTCTCGAACTTGAAATGTGTTGCTCAAAGGCTGCTCAAGGTGAGTTTCTAGAACCCCTCTTTTATTGATTTTCAACTGATTTGGGGCTATTATGCATACTAAGTAAACATTTTGAAAGAAACTATGGGTTCAGCTTTATGTTCGAAATGATGTATGTATGTATGTTATAGTGATGATTATGGGTTAGTGATGATGTTAGCATGCTTAGGTGCCCTTAGTATGTTAAATCTATGCTTGGGTATCATTGGAATGATAATCAGGTGATGTTGGTAACATAAAAAATATTTCAGAATGTTCTGATAAACATGAACAGTGGTCCATGCGCCCGGAGGTGGCTCATGCGCCTAAACAGTGGCTCATGCGCCCAACATGAGAGGCCAGACGCCTAAGTGTTGGCCATGCGCCCAAGAGTGGGTCATGCGCCTAAACAGTGGCCCATGCACCCAGCATGTTGGCGATGCATCTAAGTGTTGGCCATGCGCCTAAACAGTGGCCCATGCGTCTAAGTGTTGGCCATGCGCCCAAGGGTTGGCCATGCGCCTAAACAGTGGCCCATGCGTCTAAGTATTGGTCATGCGCCCAAGTGTTGGCCATGCGCCCAAGTGTTGGCCATGCACCTAAATAGTGCCCATGCGCCTAAGTGATTGAAACGGCTAGGTGTTGGTGATGCGCCTGAATAGTGCAGAAGCGCCGAAATAGTGCCCATGCGCCCAAACTATTTTACACTTAAAATTTTTATGCTCATGCACCTGGAAGGTCCCATGCGCCCAATTTGGACTTGAGGTTTTCTAAGTGATTTTAAGGTGTAAATGGGGAGATAGGCCTGGTTATGATATGATGGCTTATGTTTGATGTGTGATATGCATGTATGATGTGCTCGTATTGGTGATGGTGTATGTTTATGATTATGTATGTTCCTTATTATGTATGTATGTCTTCCCTTGGCTTCGCGTTTACGTTAATAAATGTAATGAAACGTATTACGTAACATAAAGTGGAAGATAATGAAAAGAGGAACATAGTGATAAAATGCATGCATTAATAAAAGAGAAAGTATATAAAGGCTTGCAAGCAATACGTACAGAGGTGCACGACTCTAAATGCCTTAAGCTCTACCGTGTGAGGTTTAGCAAATCCTAAAGTGTGCACGCAAGGGTTCCAGTCTTTGTGATTGACCTTTAGTGGTGTTACCCATTTCGATGGAGGTGCTGTTACCCATTTTGATGGGGGTGTTGTTACCCATTTCAGTGGGGGTGTTGTTATCCATTTCAGTGGGGGTGTTGTTACCCGTTTCAATGGGGGTGTTGTTACTCATTTCGATGGGGGTGTTGTTACCCATAACGTGGGGTTGAAATATATGAAGGTTACCCGAGTTACGTATAACTTCGGGGGTGTGGCATAAAGCCAAGCATAGGTATGAGGTGAGCGACTTTGTGTTGCAACAGACTCGGATAGAGTTCAATCCCTGTGATTGACTTGTATGGGATCTTTGTCGCGTATCCCGGTGCTGTGTCAGTCTTCGGACATGAGTCGGGGGTTTGTGAGCAGGCCCCAGCACAACATCAGCTTTCGAGCATGAGTCAGGGATATTGCATGAGACAAGATTCGAGTAATAAATTTTAGGATCAGTGATCTATGTTTGATTGATTGAAGAGTATTGCAGCGGAATTCAACAATGAATTAGTCGATTCACAAGAACAAAACGATATTCAATAAAGAACAAAGACGGTTATAGAGAGAGAGAATATCTGCAAATATATTTCATTCAATATTCGCTTTCGTGGTAACAGAATGTCACACTTATGATTAGGTCGACACCTCTTTATAAGAGATGTGACGTCTGCTGATGTCACTTGATAGTGACATCTAACAGATTTATTACAACTGAAACACAACTACTGAAGATGTCAAAACAGCTGACATCTTCTTACAAAAAGTTCTAAGTGTTATCAGTTGTTATAACTACTGAAATATAAAACTACTGAAACTACAACGACTGAAGAACAAGCTCTTCAGTCATTTTACAAAACTACTGAAACTAGAAATATAAAACTACTGATATCACAACTACTGAAGAAGTACTCTTCAGCAGTTGTGACAAACTACTGAGGCTTCAGTACTTGATCTTCAGACTTTGACCTTCAGATGTTTCATCAGCTGATGACTTCAGTAGATATCATCAGCTGATGTCTTCAGTCTTTGTCTTCAGACTTTGTACATCAGTTGTTGATCTTCAGCACTTATAACACTTCAGCTGTTGTACTTCAGTACTTTGGTCTTTCAGCTTCAGCACTTGTGTTCTTCAGCTGTTCAGCTTCAGTACTTGTGTTCTTCAGCTGTTGAAGTCTTCAGCACTTGTCAAACTGCTGATGAAGCTTTCAGCAGTTGTTGTGATACCATGTGGGACTTAGAGGTTTTCTGATCTTGGCTCATTGGTTCTTTTGGTCCAACAAACTCCCCCTGAACCAATGCAGCCAAAACCTCTAAATTATTTATTATCCCACTTATTGTTGGCAAAATGTTGGTCTTTTTCCTTCTTGATCAGTAGAGAAGATGACCCATGTAAGCTCCAGCCTGGGAAGAAATCTCAGATATTTGTTTGGCAAGGTATGAATGGGAACTCTGTTTTGGGGAACTGGACACAGAGTTGTTATCCCATTCATGAGATTTACTTCCCTATAATGAGTCTGTATGATTCTCGAATATAGGCCTCAAGGAGAACAACTTGTTCCTCCTTGGAGAGTTCTTCTACTCCTCCTTCGAAGAAGAACTCTGGACCATAGTACTCAGATAAGTACTTCATGGTCCTGCCATTTTTAAGCTCCACTGTAGTTACCTCCCTATAGACAAATTCATCAGGATGGGTGCCTTCAAGGAGTATCTGGAGCTCATTCTTCTGGATGTCTTCAAGCTTTTTCTATAACAACCCCTTTTTGATCATCTGTTTTCCAATAAAGCTTGAGGGGTCATCTTTGCTTGATGAGCTTTCTTGAATTCATCAATGATTTCCCAAGGTGTGACTACAATGGCCAACATGATGGTAGATTCTATTGTTTTTCTAACCTGGTCATTGTATCTGTGTGGAATAGTTCTTTTATGGATTCTAGAACTCACCCTGGGGTCTGGCCATACTCTCACTCTCTCCTTATGATACTGAAAAGTGTGCCTGAGAGTGTACAGCCTCTGAGCATGCCCTTTCATGGCTTGAATAGATGATGACTGAGGAAATTCCTTGTCAACCATCTTCAGTAGTTGCTCATCGTGCTGTTTCTGCTGTTCTTCATCTTCTATCTTGACTCTGACCATTTCCCTTTGAGAGTCAGGTGTGATCATGGGTTGACTTCTGGGTTTTGGTAGCTTTAGAACAGCATAGAGTGGCAGACTATCATCTTCATCCTCTTCTTCTTCTTCTTCTTCATCCTCAGCACCCTTCTCCTCCTTCTAGGTGCATCACTGGATGATGGTTGGGTTGGTAAAGGAATTGGTTTTGAAGAAAGAGGATGTTTGGTGTTGGGCTTAGAGATTGGTTTGGAGATTTGAGGGGTAGGCAGTGTTTGAGTGGGTGGAAGGGAAGGTTGATCCAACATCTTTGTAGTAAGTTTCGCCTTTGTAAGTTTAGCCATTTCCAACCTTTTACCAGCCCCAGCCTCATCAAGGGCTTCAACAATAATCCCCTTGTGGAATTGCTCAGACAGACAGATTCTGGTGGCTATAGCCAGAATACTGTCCTGGTCCACGCGCGAATCTCCATTAACGATCTTCCTAAGTATTTTGCAATGAAGCGGATCATTATCTCCAATCTCTCTTTTTCAAGAGCATCATACCCAGCCCATCGGGTTTGAATCTCTTGCACTTCCAACCTTCTGATCTCACTATCCAATGTGGCTGTATCAAACCCTTGCCTAAAGAGTTGTTCAATTATTTTATCCATGGATCGGCTGTGTGTAGTGTCAGCTTCTTTTACCAGCTCTTCCAAGGATTTGTCTTCAGTAGGTTGATCCTCAGCACTTTTCTTGCGCTTGTAAGTGAGCAGTGGTTGCTTTTCTTTCTCTTCCTCTTGGGCTTGCTTCTCTTCCTTCTTTTCCTCTGTTCTTTTCCTCTTCTTTTCTTTCACTGCAGTACTCTCCCCCTTTTTGGATGCATTGGAGGAAGGGGTTTGTACCGCAGAAAGTGTCTTTTGCACAGCAGCATCAATCAAGGGTTGTAAAGTTGAGGAAAGCCTCTCATCAATGGCTTTAGTCACAATAGCAGTGATTACGGGTGTGATGAGAGAGAGGGAATTTTGAAGTACAGCACCTATTTGCTCAGGAGGGTTCTGTTCCTGAAATAGGGCCTGAAGCAGAGGCAGGTGGTTGAGTTTGGAGTGGCTCAGTGTTTGGGGAACCTTCAACTGAATGTGCCATCTGTGGGTTGGTGGAGGCAGATGGTCTTTCTCCTTGTGAAAGTTGGTCAAGTAGGTTTTGAAGCCTACTGACTTTCTCTTCAAGGATTGTGTTCTGGGCAAGAACATTGTAGAAAAAGCCCAGGTCATCATCAGCCGAAGCTGAATCATCTGACCTCCTGCTTGGAGCAGGATTGACATGCACTGGGTGTAGACCAGTTGTTGCATGTGCCCCTTTTGCTTGGTACGGGGACTTCCAGCCTCAGGACAATGTCCATCATCAGCTGTTGCCTCTAGTGAGGTCTTAGCAATGTTACCAGCCTCATTCTGATCATGTGCTGATTCAGAAGAGGTGGCAGCCTCACTAGATATTGTAAGCTCCTTATCTACACAGGAGATAGAAGTGGTAAAACCTTGTGCTGTGGTTTCTCAATTGCACTGTGTTCCTCCCCCTCAATTGTAGAGGTGTTCCCAGTAGTAAGTGGTTTCTGGGGAGGGGGTGAGGAGTGCAGTTGAGTCAGCACTTGTGCAACTATTAAAGTTGGGCTGTGAGGGGCGGTTGGATGGGGTGAAGGGATAGAAGCAGTGTGCACCTAGGAAGGTTGGTGTTTTTCAATGGCAATCTCCTCAAGTGAGGAAGATCCCAGATATGTAGGTACCCCTTATGTGGTTGCTGCAGGCTCCTGTTGAGAGGAAGCCTGAGCGGCTATGGCTGGAAGAGTCATTGTATCCACTAGGGGGTTTGGACTAGTGGATATATCCTGCGTTTGTGTTGCAGGGGCATCCTCAGGGGACTCAATTCCCTGAGTAGCCGTTTTGGGTTTCTTTTTGGTGGGTTTGGTGGGGACTTTTGATTTGGAGGTGGTGGCTGTGGGTTCCAGCTGCGTGGGTTTGCGCAGCTTGGCAGCCAATTTGGAGTGTCTGGTCAGAGTTGTGCCGGGAGTATACTTCCGGCAGAACAGCCGTAGCAGGGACTCCCAAGCCAACAAGTCCCTCAGCATTAAGCTGGTTTGTAATGATGGCCATTATGAACCGTGGATATAGTATCCAAGGTTAACAATTAGTTTTTGAGCCATATCCTTGAGCTCCGAAAATATTATTTCTGAAAAGTTTAGCGGTTGTTGCTCAAGAATAGAATACATTACCTGCTGCCACTTTGTCGACATTTGATCCCAAGACGAAGTCTTAGGAGCCAAACATACATCACCATGTGAAAAATTAGGCGTTCAGCGTCATGGAAGTGTTTTCTTCATGATAGTGGAGGCACTGAGATTGCCTTGATATCCATGTTGGGCAAAGGATAGATCTGTGGTGCCTTGGGATATCCAGCAGGAGAAATAGCATCATCCAGAGAAAGAATTTGGCGGATTATTGCAGGAGTGATGACCACTTCTTTGTTGTTAACGACCGCCTGGAGAGATGGTGTTTGTTCTCCCTAGTGATAATAGTAACGTTCATCCAAAATTGTTGGAGGGATTCGGTATGTATATGGGATTCAAAGAAATGCCGTTTTGTATTGGGACTGAACCATAAGATCGATAGCAGTATCGAACTTAGCCCAGACAGGCGATTTAGTAAGGTAGGCAACACAGTTGTGTCGCGGTTTAATTTGCATGGACGCCATTGAGAAGAGAGAAGTTTTGGAGAGGAACGTTAGGTTTGAAGAAGATGAAGCATTGAAGGATTAGGTCAGGGATATTTATAGGGTACAGGTAAGAAAACGACTGAAGGATGTGGTGTTAGTCATCAGTAGTTTTAAACGACTGTTGACATGGTATTATCCTTTCAGACGTTGAAACAGCTGAAGTCGTGGTGTTAGGCATCAGAAGTTAAAAAACTACTGAAGACCGTGGTTTTGACTTCAGATGATTGAAACAACTGAGGACTTGGTATTAGTCATCAGTAGTTATAAAACTACTGAAGACATGGTGTTTGTCATCAGTAGTTGTGAATGAAACAGCAGTTGTTGAAACAACTGAAGAGAAGGTTCTCTTTAGTAGTTGTCGTCAATTCATAGCCTTTCAGCTGTTTCATACTGTCCTCAACACTTACTCATCAGACTTTGCATCTGATTTTCAGGTGTTTCATAAGACATCAGTACTTATCTGTTTATACTGATTTCAGTAGTTGTAACTACATCAGTAGGTTTAACTACATCAGTAGTTTGGAACAGATAAAGTACTTCAGTACTTGTGAGGCATTTAGCCATCAGTAGTTATAAAAACTACTGAAGGAAAAAGACTCATCAGTACTTATATGTGACATGGGTACCAATGATCATCAGTAATGACTACTGAAATCATCAGTAGTTGTCACTTATTCTAACTGCAGCATACCAAGCCTTAACACAAGGTTTTGGAAAGTAGAACTATCCAAAGGCTTAGTAAAAATATCTGCAAGCTCATCAGCACTAGGCACAAACTTAGGATCAATCCACCTTTTTCAAAACATCCCGAATAAAATGATGTCTGATCTCTATATGTTTGGTCCTAGAGTGCTGGACTGGATTTTTGACAATACACAGCGCTGAAGCACTATCCATTAACAATGGAGTCTTAGTCTCTGTAATGCCATAATCCAGAAGTTGGTTCTGAAGCCAGAGTACCTGAGAGGTGCAACTTGCAGCAGCAATGTACTCGGCCTCAGCAGTTGATGTACAACTGTTGTTTCTTACTCTGCCAAGAAATCAAACAGTTGCCTAGGAATTGACAACCACCAGAAGTTGACTTTCTAGTTAACTTGCACCCTGCATAGTCACTATCTGAAAAAGCAACTAATTTGCAAGAGTGTCCAGTGGAATACCATAAACCTAGAGATTGTGTACCTTGCAAATATCTAAAGATTCTCTTGACTGCAATCAAATGAGACTCTTTAGGAGCAGCCTGAAATCTAGCACAAACACATGTAGCAAACATAATATCTGGTCTAGAAGCTGTTAGATACATCAAGGACCCAATCATACATCTGTAAAGCGTTTCATCAACAGCTTTACCTTTCTAATCAACATCCAGTTGTGTGGTGTTGCACATGGAGTAGAACAGGGCTTACAGTTTTGTAAATCAACTTATTCAAAAGATCTTTTGTATATTTTGACTGATGAATAAAGTGGCCATCAGCCTTTTGTTTGATTTGCAAGCCTAGAAAGAACTGTAATTCTCCCATTGCACTCATTTCAAACCTCTTTTTCATTAATGTTGTAAAATCATCACACAACTGGGGATCAGAGGATGCAAAAAATATCATCAACATAATCTGAACAAGTAGCTTATGCTGATCCACCTTCTTAATAAACAAGTTTTATCAATGAAGCCTCTAGTGAAATTATTCGTAAGAAGAAAGTAGAGAGTGTTCATACCAGGCTCTAGGAGCTTGTTTCAACCCATAAAGAGCCTTATCAAGTTTGTACACCCATTCAGGATGTTTATTATCCTCAAAGCCTGGTGGTTGACACACATAAACTTCTTCCTTTATTTTACCATATAAAAATGCACTTTTAACATCCATTTGAAAAACTTTAAGATTGTGAATGCAGCATAGGCTAAGAACATCTGATTGCCTCTAGTCTGGCTACAGGGGCAAAGGTTTTCATAATAATCAATACCTTCTTCGTGTGAAAACCCCTGTACAACCAGTCTAGCCTTGTTCTTAACAATAATCCCATTTTCATCGGTTTTATTCCTAAACACCCATTTAGTGCCTATTGCACACTTACCTGGGGGAAGAGGAACAAGTTCCCACCTTCTGTTTCTTGAACTAAAGTAGCTCAAGCTGCATAGCTTCAACAACCCATCCATTGTCTCTCAAAGCAACATGGTAGTTCTTTGGCTCTAGCTGACTGATGAAGAGAGCATAGAAGCAGAAGTTAGACATTTGACTTCTGGTTGAAACACCAGCATTGATATCACCAATAATCTGAGACATGGGGTGAGTCTTCAGTTCTGATAAACAATGAGATCTGTGCAAGTGTTTGTAGAACCTTCAGCAGCAGCAGATGTTGATGTAGACTCTAGAAACCAAGAATTTGATGGTAACTCAAAAGATGCAGGAAACAGAGATCTCATCGCTTTGTTTGTGGATGACACCTGAAGCTACAGGAACATCAAGTTTAGCAGACACAGGCAGGTTTGTCACTAACTGAATAGGTGAGTATGATATTATCATCATCATCATCAATACCACCAGGTGGAACACTGCAGAAGATATTGAGCCACAGGATCTGCAACAGCTGGAGGTTGATAAGGAACATATTGCAGTATGTCCGAATCAAACAACTCCACAGGGTTTTGTGGAATCTTGTCCAAAGGAGATTCATTAAATTTTCACATGCAGAGTCTTCTTTCACTATCTTTGTTCTGCAGTTGAAGACTCTGTATGCCTTGCAAGTAGATGATAACCAACAAATATACCCAGCACCCACCTTAGGATCAAATTTATGGAGTTGATCCTTTGTGTTGAGAATAAAACAGGGACATCCAATGCTTTGAAAAATGAAATCAGAGGAGCCAAAAGGATGGAGAACTTCATATGGAGTCTTCATCAACCTCTGATTTACTAAAACTCTATTATGCATATAGCAAGCTGTGTTGACAGCTTCAGCCCAAAAGGTCAGTGGCAAACCAGATTCAGCCAGCATGGACGTTGCAGCTTCAATGAGGGTCCCGTTCTTTCTCTCCACTACTCCATTTTGTTCTGGAGTCCTGGGGATGCTAAACTGCCTTTTGATTCCCTTTGAGAGATAGAATTCATCAAGTGTATGATTCCTGAATTCAGCTCTATTATCACTCCTGATACACTTGACTGGAAGGGAATACTGCTTCTCAATATACAACACAAAGTTAATAACTTTCTGAGCAACCTCATCCTTTGAATGTAGAAGAAAGTCCATACAATCTGGAGTAATCATCCACAGGTACCAGACAGTATTTCTTCTTTGCCATGCTCATCACTCTCACAGGACCAATAGATCCATATGCAGTAATTGCAAGCAGGCAGTGGACTTAGGTTCTTCAATAGGAGGGAATGAGACTTTTTGCTGCTTTTTTCCTTTTAAACAAGCAGTGCAGGTTTCATCACAGTGGAACTCCTTTATTGGTAAGCCTCTGACTAAACTTTGTGGATAAGCTGATTCATGTTTTTGAAATTAACATGACCCAGCCTTCTGTGCCACAGTTTAGATTCTTGAGAAGAGGCTTTGGAAAATAGGCAAGGATTGCCTTTGAGATCTATTTTCTTGGAAAGATCTAAGGCATACACTCTTCCTGTCCTGTTGCTCTCAGGAGAGTGTGATCATCCAACACCTTGTCAATCAAGTACAAAACTTTGATGACAGAATCCTACAGTTCTGACTGGTGAAAAGAGCAACATGGCCTTTATCACACATTTGACTAACACTCAAGAGATTGTACTTGAGATTTTCCACATGATTAACATCATCAAATTTGATTTCTCCATTGGAGACAAAGCCTTTACCAATGATTTAACCCCTAGCATCATTGCCAAAAGAAACAATCCCTTCTTTCCTTGAGAGTAGTCATGAAGAAGAGAGCTGTTCCCAGTCATGTGCATAGATCCCCCACTGTCTACATACCAGATGCTACTTTGGCATGTTTGGAACCCTGCAAAAATAAACAATCAGTTAGTTTTAGAGACCCAAACCTTTTTGGTTTTGGGCCTGGTCTCATCAATAGATGGTAAACTAAAGGTTTATTTGAAACAACAGCCTGAGAGGAAGAAGATGGTGAAGAAGAGGAATCCTTTGGCTTGGATCTCCTTTTCTGTGGTTTCAACATAGGAGCATCTAGTTGGTTAACTCTACCCAACAGATGTTGAACCATCATAACCAGCTGTGTTTGATTTTGTGATAAAGCTTTCAGCTCATCAGACACATTGCCATGGAGTTTGATAAGTTCCTATGTTGCACCTTCTTCTTCTGAGCACTCTCAACTGTCACCTGTTTAACCCCTTTCCTTTTTGGATTTCTTTGAGGACTTATGGGTTACAGGATTTGATGTTGCTGATACCAATGTGGTCTCAACTCAGTTTTCATTTTTACCATTTTCTCTTAATTTCTTCTTTTTGTTTGAGTTTGGAACCTCTTTTGTACCAGCAATCATCTCTGAGATGATTGAACAAACCACATACTTCACATGGTTTCTTCTTCATCTTAGGTTGATCATCAACTAAAGAGGGTGAAGCAACTAGAGACCTGCTCTTCAATGCTTTGGAAGCATTGTTTGCTTTTCTTGACTCCTCTTTAGTAGTCTTCAAACTCTTTTACTGACAGTTTTCTTCTCTTCAGTACTGACAGCAGTTGGAGTTTGAACTTCAGGTGTTAATCCTGCTCTCTAGTCCTTTCAGGACTTTCAGAATTAACTCCTGAGTTGATCAAGTCATTGATCATGTGAGTGTTAGCATTTGAACCATCAACATCAGCTGATAGGTTCAAGAGGGCTTGATGCTGACTGATACTTCTGATTGTGCTGTATCAGAAAGTAGATCACATGATGAGATGGATTGTTTATACTCTCCACCATCAGATTCTACCTCTGCTCTTGGAGTAAAATCTATAGGTGGAGCAGTGTGATTGTAACCAATGCCAACTTCACATTGGAAGCAGATTGCTTACTAAGAAGCATTTCAAAACCTTTGCATGATTGTACCCATCTATCACACTCTACCTGGGTAACTACAAGGGTTTCTTGAGATCTTTATACTTCTCTAGAATATCTCTTCCCTAGCCTTATCATCAGTTATTTGGCATTTCAGTTTGTAAATCTCATCATTTTATCATTAAGCACAGACTCAAATTCAGCTTTGTTTTTGGAAATTATTTGGTCTAGCTCAATGTTCTTGTGATTAAAGCTACATTTGCTTCTCTAATAGATGCAAATGCTGCTATGCATGTGTCAGAACATAATTTGGCTTTTGCCTCAGAGGATACCTGTGATACCTTGGTGTAGAGGCATAAGGAGGAAGTATCAGCAGAATCCAAAGCCATAAGAGCTAGATTTCCAAATGAACTGTCACCATCGTGTTGACCAGCACCTGAGAACAGTGTTCATGACAGACCTGTCATCTGGTAAACTGCTCCAGTCAACAACTCCTGGGGTGAAGAAGCTGTGTTGTTGAGGTTGACTTTGTTGATGAGATTGGAAGGCTGTGGTTCAGGAAATGCTTGTGGTTGTTATGCAATTGGAGCTTGAACAGAATTTGGTTGAGGCACATAATAGCAGGGATAAGGATATGACATTTGACCCTGGGGAACAAAGTATGCAGGAGATCTAGGATGTGAATAATGACCAAACCAGCAGGATGGCCCTCTGTTTTGTGGACTAGTACTAGGAAAAGTCACAAAGGGTGCAGAAGAGTAGATCCAGTTGATCTACACTCTCTTGCAAAGTGTCCTAGCCTTTGCATTTGTGACACCTCACTTACTCTTGTCAAACCAACTTTGGTTTTGCCAGAGATTCCAAATTTCCTGCCAGTTCTCTTTGTAGAACTTTTGAGATCTGATATAATCAGTGCCATCTGGCTCAGAATATCCATCTCTTCTAGATCATCATCAGCTATTCCTTTCAGATCATCCATGATGAAGCATAAATTGTCACTATTACTGCCAGAATAACTCTCAATACCAACAAATGCATGATCAGAACTATTTGAAGAGAAATCTATATCTCATCATAATGCTTTCAGATGCAGCATATTCTGACTCATGACCAACCAAGGCAGTATTGCCTGGTACAAAGTCATCAGTGAGCTTTCCTGATGAGGACAGTTCCTCTTCTGCTCTATCTCTCTTTCAAATGTAAGCAGTTTCCCATGAAGTTGGGTGAGAGATAGGCCTTCTAGATTTGCACTGGAGCGTAGGACAATAGTGTATGTGTCCCATCTCTCAGGCAGTGATCTGAGGAATCTGTTGTTCATCTTCTATTGGTGTATTCCTGTTTCACCATTTTCAGCTCAGATATCAAGCAGGAAAAACGCTCAAACTGTTGAGTCAGTGTCTCACCCTTTCTATGAGAGAATGTCTCATATTGTTCGGAAAGATCTCTCTATTGTTTGCTAAGACCTCATCAGTGCCACCGAATGTTCCTTCAGGGCATTCCAGAGATCATGAGCAGTTTCATGATGCATAAGCCCTGAATAGATTTCATAGGCAGTGCCATGGCCAGAATCCATGGGCTTTAGCATCAATCTCAAATAGTTTCCGATCTTCATCAGAGTATTGTTCCTTCTTCTTCGGAACATTTGATTGGTTTCCGTGGTTTCACCATAGGCTTATGTGGTCCATGTACCACAGATGTCCAACACCCTGAGTTAACAGACAGGTGATGAGCATTTTCGTTGCCATATGTTATACTCGGTCCTAACCAGCATCGGAGGCTTGTTGAGGAACCGGTATTGTGAGGATCATTAGAAGGAGTCGTCATTTTGGATTCAATCAAATTCAGTTAAACTAAAACAGATTTAGAACAGACAACGCAACAACCAATTGAACCAAAAGATCTCAAATAAATGACAAAGCGGCAAAATTCAATTATCTATAACCAGTTCTTGCAAATACGCTAATTCAATCAAACACAGATATCAATTAGCAGTTCAATGATCAATTGTTAGATCGATCAATGATTAACCGCTCGATACCACTTGTTCGGATCAGTGATCTATGTTTGATTGATTGAAGAGTATTGCAGCGGAATTCAAACAATGAATTAGTCGATTCACATAAACAAAACAATATTCATAAAGAACAAAGACGGTTATAGAGAGAGAGATATCTACAATATATTTCATCAATATTCGCTTTCGGGTAACAGAATGTCACACTTATGATTAGGTCGACACCTCTTTATAAAAGATGTGACGTCTGCTGATGTCACTTGATAGTGACATCTAACAGATTTATTACAACTGAAACACAACTACTGAGATGTCAAAACAGCTGACATCTTCTTACAAAAAGTTCTAAGTGTTATCAGTTGTTATAACTACTGAAATATAAAACTACTGAAACTACAACGACTGAAGAACAAGCTCTTCAGTCGTTTTACAAAACTACTGAAACTAGAAATATAAAACTACTGATATCACAACTACTGAAGAAGTACTCTTCAGCAGTTGTGACAAACTGCTGAAGAAGTACTCTTCAGCAGTTGTGACAAACTACTGAGGCTTCAGTACTTGATCTTCAGACTTTGACCTTCAGATGTTTCATCATCTGATGACTTCAGTAGATATCATCAGCTGATGTCTTCAGTCTTTGTCTTTAGACTTTGTACATCAGTTGTTGATCTTCAGCACTTATAAACACTTCAGCTGTTGTACTTCAGTACTTTGGTCTTTCAGCTTCAGCACTTGTGTTCTTCAGCTGTTCAGCTTCAGTACTTGTGTTCTTCAGCTGTTGAAGTCTTCAGCACTTGTCAAACTGATCATGAAGCTTTCAGCAGTTGTTGTGATACCATGTGGGACTTAGAGGTTTTCTGATCTTGGCTCATTAGTTCTTTTGGTCCAACAATAAAAAATAATGAACGAAAGATAATGTATGAAAGAATGAAGTATGAATGACGTTAATGAATTATCGTAATAATGTACTGAACGGGATACTTGTCATTCGACCTCAGTAATCGTGGCTGAGTGCCACGAAGAGGGTAAAGTCTGACCGGATCTAGAAAGAGAAGTGACGATATTGTAATACGTTGAACGAATGAAGTTAACGAACGTAATGACGAAGATAATAATGATATTATCTGTATGTACGTATGATGCATGATCACAGATGATTGTAAAGTATAGTATGCTTTTGAAAGAAAAGTAAAGAACGGTTTTAACGAAAGTAAAGTATTTTATTATAAAAAAACTAGAACTCACTCAGCGTCGCTGACTTTTGTATGCATGATAGTCGGTAGGTATTTGTTGATGCTGAGGAGTTGCAAGCATGGATGCATAAGCTACTGGGAGCATTTTGAGGTTGGCATCCGTATTTTGACATGTCTTTGTATTTTGAGATGAAAACAAATGTTGTAAATGAATGAAATGACATGTTTTTAGTTATAAATGAAAGATTTAAATTCCGCTGCAAAATAAACGTACGTTTTATAATGTTTTTATGTGCAATGAATGACCAACTGTGAGGTGCCCAGGTACGAGGCCTTACAAAAAGTATTACTTAACATATTCATTTCTCCTGGAAGCAATTACAAGAGAACTAGCCACGTATCATCTTCTTGAAATCTTGAAACTTGAATTGAGTAGAATGGGGATTAAGGATGAATGTAAATGATTTTAGAAGGTTGGAAGCACAAGGAATCTTTGGAAAGCACTAATTCTTAGTTGAGAAGAGTTCATCTTCAAATTAGGGTTGGATGGTGCTTAATAACTTGAAGTTCCTCAAAATCAGGCATGTAGTTAGTCACCGGCGCATGATACGTCGACCCTAGGCGTATCATACGCCCCCCTTAGTGTGACAACCGACCTCTAGGTTAAAATTCTAACCATTATCAACCTGCATCATTACCCATTCAATTAATATTAATGTTAATATAACTACGACCAATATTACTATTAGCTTTATTATTATTGTTGTTGTTGTTACCAGTTTTGTTATTTCATGTGTATTTTTTTGATGATTTAGCTAGATCAAGCTTTACCTTAGGGAAACTTAGTATCCCGGAAAAGTTAATTAGTCACCCTTACAATAATTAAATCATAACTAAAACAATTACAATGTGTGCATACACACATAAATTTCGGTTAATATATGCATGATCATGCACAATACATGTCAACTAACTAAATTATGCCATCTAATATACTACACTACACTACAAAATAATACTACATAGTATAGTTTACCATTAAATTTAATCAAAAACCAACCCCACTACAAGCCAAGATCGGTCGCCCCCTTCACCCACTCTCCACCCTTCTACACCACCACCTCTTACACCCACTCCCCTTACATGCAACGTTTTCTTTTCTACATACACTACACCTCTCATTCCACCCTCATTACTCTCCCTTTCCTCTCTCGAATTCTTTCTCCAGAAAACATACACACACACACACTCACGGTTCTAGAAAAATTCCAACCATATTTTCGAAGAGCAACCACAAA
Organism: Flaveria trinervia; assembly: GCA_025506515.1. Lineage (NCBI taxonomy): Eukaryota > Viridiplantae > Streptophyta > Magnoliopsida > Asterales > Asteraceae > Flaveria > Flaveria trinervia. Next base: position 20,009,175 of record CM046444.1, read on the forward strand.
CCACCATCGGCCAAGCTCAAAACCGCAAGAAGGAGAAGTTTTGTGAGCTTTTGGGTGCACGGTTCCATTGTGTTCAAATTCTCCAACCCTTTTTTGAAGATTTCCTAATCATGTGACCTCTACACTCCCAAACTGTGAACTACACCCAGAGTAAGCTTCATCCCACCCGATTTGGCCATATCTTGTGTTCTCTTCATTTTTCACTCAAAAATCTTACCATTCTTGTATCCAATAGAAACTTGCTGCTACAACCTTGTTATTGAGAATATTTTAACATTATGAAAGTATATCACACATTATATTGGTCATTCTATGGTGTAACCCGATTTACACCTTGAAACCCCTTTTTGGGTGTTGTTGCACCATCTTACTTGCACATCTCGTAACCTTCCGAATCCAAGTTTTTAGTCTGCTAAAAATCAATTTTCTAACCTCCAAATAACCTGTTTTTAAAGTTACAAAAGGTTTCGGTAATATTTAAACACGAGTTATAACGTTTACACATGTGTAACAGGTGAAAATGGTGTAATTACTATGTTTCCATCTTGTTCTTGAGTTGTATGTTGAAACCGTGGGTTAGGATTAGTAATTAAGTAATTTTTGTATGATATTGGGTGTAGGATGAGATGTTAATGGCCGAAAATAACAAAGTTTTAGACTTGTAACCATTTTGGACATATTGGGGACCCGAAAGGTGGTGAAACAACTTAAAAATAAAAAAACTTGGATTTTAATAATCTTAAAAAGTATTCCAGCTCAAAAAGGATTAAAAAAGTGTTTTGGACTGAATTTTTTAATTCAATGGTCAAAAGACAATTTAAAGGGGTTTTTAACTAAAAAGGGGTATAACCGGGTGATGTTTTGAGGAAAAATCCTAGGAATAATGGTATAAAACCAAAATATATGGAAACCATGTTATTTCAGTAATTAATTTCTATAAGATTCAAAGGTATTGAAAAACTGGTCAAACAAGCTTTTAAACGGTCAATACGGGTAAAAACGCGTTTTAACGGTCAATTACGGGTAAAAACGCGTTTTAACGGGTTAAACACAAAAATATTAAAGAGGCTTGAAATACGTTTTCAACAGAGGCTTGAAATACGTTTTCAACAGATTAGAAACTTATAAAAATGTCTTTAATATAATATTTAAAAGGTCTAAGACTCAAAAATATGGAAATCAATACTTAACAGTTAAAAACCTTCGGTTTTATCGTAACCGGTAACGTAAAACATAAAAATATTAAAGCTGGACCTAAATTCTGAAAATTTGGAGTAAAAGTACTTAAAATAAGTTACTTAACTTCAAGAACCTGATATTGGCCATAAATGTCAATAAATGCAAGAAAACAAACTTTGGGGTAGAAATTGTAAATTTTGAAAACATGGAGGGCTAAACTGTAAATTTTGCCAAACCTCTATAAACCGACCCCTTGGACTAATAATCATTTGGTAGACTTAAAATAATTTATAAATGATCCAACATTGTAAATCATGTATTCTTTCCTAAGAAAACCCTAACTTTCTATAAAAGAAAACTTTTATACAAGTCTTAGCAAATCAAAAGCTAGTTAGACATTAAACCTCATGACACACCTAGTGCACCTTCCATAACATTAGAATTAGTATCCTAACACTTAAATATTTATGATAGGGTTCTAGAATTGAGACTCTTTCTCGATACATGAAGAATCCTTTGCTTGAATTTTAATGTGAGTTCTAGTGATCCGTTTTTACTACTGTTTTGGGATGAAACATACTATGATAAAACTGAAATTATTTATGAGCTATTGTATGATACTTGAATGTTTAGGTGAATTTTAGAACCTGATTTATTCATATCACGATCATTAATTCTTGTGTGAACCGCTTGTTTTATATGGGTATATCTACTTGGGGAATCCCCCACACAGTGTCTTCCGTGATGAACGGGAAGGGTACCACACTAAGATCCTGCCGAGGGCCTTTGTAGCATGTGACAATTTTTAATAAGATACTAGGTTTAACCATCTGGCAGGTATGGTCCACTATTTTGAGGCTCAGTTCTTCCTTCGGGATTAACCGGTACAACATAACTTTTGAAGAGGCTAGATGGGACTGAGTGTAGGGTTGATTGTGATCCCCCACAACAGTGAAACTATGATTCTTTTAAATCAAATATGGATTCTATTGAATTCTTTTGTTTTTAAACTTTAAGCACTTGAATTCACCAAGTTTTTAGTTGACACAATTTTCTTTTGAGCATGTTTTAGGTAATCCATGAAGGGAGTCTAGCGGTTGTAGAAGACCTAGACCTAGCACCATGACCATAACATTGGCTGTGTTGTTTTAAACATTTTGAGCAATTTACATTTATTGTTGATGGATACATTTTGTATTAATGATGTATGTACGTTTTATTTGGGGGCTAGATCCACTTCTAGCCATGGTTTCTATAAAACATTAAAGCCATGTGATGTTCTCTCTATTTGTGCTCTTATGATGGTTTGTTTCCGTTGCCATATGTTGTTGCTAGTCTGTGACGTTCCACCCTACCTGGTCCCGAGGTGTGACACTCAGCCTCCATACGCTCCCCTTAGCCTCCATACGCCCAACTTTCTATAATTTCCTTCTAATACATTGATCTGGTTGTCGAGACTCGATCGAAAACAATTTAATTTATTAGTCTTAGCTACCTTTATTATGCAATGTGGAAAGTGTCAAACTTTGTAAGGTCGTCTCAACTGGGAATATGTGGAAAGTGTTTAACGAATACGAATCGACTAAGTAAAAGACTCAAACTTTGTAATCAAAAATTGAAACTTTGAATGGATTACTAAGCAAAAGTACATAAAGAAATGAACTTTAAAACTAATTAACTTAAAAAGTTGAAAGACAATTACTTCTAGGTTTCCAATTCTTCAAGATCAACAATTGATAGTTCTAAATTAGGTTTGTTAGGAACAATACTTAAAGATCTCAACTTTTGATTAAAGGGTTAAAAAGGAACAATCTTTTAAGACTCGTTCATTCACAATGTTACCAATTCACTTATATCATGTTGCCTACTTTTCTTAATGAGTCACGATGCAAGGAAACTGAAAAATTGATAATCAAGCAAACAACTTTATTTATAAGTAACTTGTTTAATTCAATCAAAACATAATGTTGTATTCAATAGATCAATGTTTAATACAAAAACCTAATCAATCATACCAATCGTCTCACTTTACAAGAATTGTACTCCCGAAAGCAATCAAGAGAACCTAGTCACACTGAGATCCTGTCGAGTCGTTTGTGGCATGTGACAAGTTTTAATAAGATACTAGGGTGAACCATCCAGCAGGTATGGTCTTCCTTTGGGATTAACCGATACAACATAACTTTTGAATAGGCTAGCCGGGACTGAGTGCAGGGTTGATTGTGATCCCTCACAATAGTGAAACTATGATTGTTTTAAATCAAATATGGATTCTATTGAATCCTTTTGCTTTTAAACTTTAAGCACTTGAATTCACCAACTTTTTAGTTGACACAATTTTCTTTTGATCATGTTTTAGGTAATCGATGAAGGGAGTCTAGCAATTGTAGAAGATCTAGACCTAGCACCGTGACCATGGCATTGGCTTGTGTTGTTTCAAACATTTTGAGCAATTCACATTTATTGATGTATGTACGTTTTATTTTGGGGCTAAATCCATTTCTAGCCCTGGTTTCTTTTAAACATTAATGCCATGTGATGTTCTCTCCTTTTGTGCTGTTATGATGGTTCGTTTCCTCTGCCATATGTTGTTGCCAGTTTGTGACGTCCCACCCTACCTGGGCCCGAGGTGTGACAGATTGGTATCAGAGCCAAAGGTTGTAGAGAAGTCGGGAATACCATAGTAGACCCTAGGCTACAACCCTGATACCTTAGGACCAACCTTGTGGGAAAGCATTGGGAAGATCGGGTTGGGTAAATTGATGATTACACTTGATCAACGTAATCATGAATTTGCCAAACGCGTAAGTTACAACATGGACCTTTAGGTAATGATTGGAGCTTTTCTGTTTGAAACTTATGATTTCTGAACTTTCTTGAGAAGTGGTCGAAAGGTTTTCTTATAATAAACTACTCTACCTGTTGCAACTTGAAGAAGCTACTGATATCTTATACTATTATTATTATTATGGGGTGATGGAACCTTCCAACTTGTAAAAGTATAAATCTGATTCAACTACGCTTGCTGATACTATTGACTCAATTTACTTATGAAACTATTTCTATGGATGCTAAATTTTGCTGAGCTATTGTATTGAATTGCTATGTTTCATGTTATGCTTAGGGAATCTTGACCCGTGTGCATTCTAGATGAATTGTCTTAAATTGATGTAATGGAACATTGTTAGAGATATTTAGTGGTGTGTATATTACACTCCCTCTTTCTAGGACATGGTATATTAGGGTAATTGATGCATGGGCTACTCGAAACCAATTAAGAGATGCTAAACGAATTAATCTGTGATACTATTAGAATGCCGACTAGGAGAGGAACCCGGATTGGAAGACAAGGAGCTACTAGAGGCCGTCGTAAGGAGGCTAGGCAAACCGAAAACCAACCCCCTACTCCACCAGGAACTCCTTATGGGGAGAATGTTAATCAAGGGAATGATGAGAGAATTGCCAACCTCGTAGCACAACAGATTGCTAACGCCATTCCGACCATCATCGCCCAGATCAATACGGACCGGAGTAACCCTGGTGGTAATGATGGATTCAGGAAAGACGAGGGAAACAACGAGGAAGCTGAAGCACTGAAAATGGATGCTTTACAAAACCTTCATGGCGTGTAAGCCTAAGGATTTCTATGGCACCGGGGGCGCGATAGAGACGTACCAATGGACCGAGGAAATCGAAGCTGTCTTAGACATCAGTGAGTGTAAGATGGACCACATGATGAGGTTTGCATCCCAATCACTCAAGGGATCGGCTCTGGAATGGTGGAAGACGGTTACTCAGCCCCGGGAAGAAACACTACGAACCAAATGAGTTGGACCAAACTTAGGGAGCTGATAACCAACAAGTACCGCCCCATCAATCAACTCGAGAAGTTGGAGTAGAAGTTCTTGAGCCTGGAGATGAAAGTTCCTAATTACACTAAGTACATCAACCGCTTCTTAGCCCTGTCTCGACTAGTGCCACACCTGATGACACCAGAATCTAAAGGTGTAGCATTTATCATTTAGGGGCTACATCCTAGAGTCAGGGGAATGGTCCGATACTCCAGGCCCTTAACCTTGCAAGCTCCGGTTGACTTCACCAAAAATTTGACTGATGATTTAATTAGGGCTGGATGGACTGAGCAAACCAAGTCCGACGAGAAGAAGAAACCGATGGGTGTGAAAAGGAAGTTGTTTGATGTGAAAAAAGCAATTGATAGTAGTAGCGGGTCAAGCAAGAAGATTTTGAAGGTGTGAGGCGCGGTGACCGAGGTGGTAAGGCACGGAGGCTGTACTCAGGTACAAGCCCATTCTGCAACAAGTGCAAACTGCCTCATCAAGGGGAGTGCAACTTGATGCCCTGCTTTCGATGCAAATGACCAGGTCATTTAATTAAAGATTGTACGTATGCGCCAAGGAAACAATGTTATGAATGTGGAGACCTAGGACATATGAGGAATAAGTGTCCTAAGCTGGGGAGAGATAAGGAAGCCAGACCTAATAAGCCTAAGGGATGAGCATTTGTGATAGAACCAGCCGATGTTCGCAAAGAACCTGATGTGGTCAATGGTATGTTCCTTATAAACAACCATCCTGCTACCATACTATTTGATACTGGAGCAACTCCTAGTTTTGTCTCTAGTACTTTTAGGCCTTTGATTGACTTGAGTGCATGTATCCTGACTGATCCATTTACCATAGAATTAGTTGGCGGTAACATCATAGAAACTAATGAAGTCATCAAGGATTGCTTAATGAATCTAGAAGGTAGTACATTTAAGATAAACCTGATGCCTATTAAGCTAGGAGGATTCGATGTGATCGTTGGCATGGATTGGCTGGCTAAGAATAGATTCATGATCGTGTGTGATAAATGCTTACTTAAGATACCTTTGAGGGACGGAAAGTGCTGGTTGTTCATGGCAAAAGAAGTAACACACTATATCCTATGATATCTCATTTAAAAGCTACAAAGAGTCTTATGAAGGGATGCCCAACTTTCATAGTCTATATGAGGAAGACTAAAGAGGAGAAGAAGATTGGAGATGTTCCAGTGGCTTCTGAATACCCAAAAGTATTTCCCAAAGACCTACCGGGACTCCCTCCGAATCGACAGGTTGAGTTCCTGATAGATCTACTGCCTGGTGCTGCACAAGTAGCCAAGGCACCATACCGACTCGCCCCTCCTGAGATGAAAGAAATAATGCTACAAAACCAGAAGCTACTTGACAAGGGATTCATATAGCCAAGTGTTTCTCCATGGGGTGCCTTGGTACTATTTGTGAAGAAGAAGGATGGAATCCTACATATGTGCATTGATTACAGGGAGCTGAACAAGCTGACAATAAAGAACTGATACCCTCTTCCTAGAATAGATGACATATTTGATCAACTGCAGGGAGCAAGTTATTTCTCCAAAATAGATTTGAGATTACGGTACCATCAGCTGAAGATAAGAGAAGAAGACATACCCAAAACGGCCTTTAGAACAACATATGGACATTATGAGTATCATGTCATGCCCTTTGGACTGACTAACACACCAGTGGAGTTTATGGATCTCATGAATCGAGTATGTCACCCATATCTTAACAAATTTGTGATTGTGTTTATCAATGACATCCTGATCTACTCCCGTAGTAAGAAAGAGCATGAGAAGCACCTCAGGCTGATACTTGAGTTACTCAAGAATGAGCAACTATATGCCAAATTCTCCAAATGTGAATTTTGGATGCGAGAGATCCAATTTCTAAGGCATGTGGTAAATGAAAATGGGATTCAAGTTTACCCTTCTAAGATCGAGGCTATTAAGAACTAGAAAATTCCTGAAACCCCTACCGAAATAAGGCAATTCCTTGGATTGGCCAGATACTACAAAAGATTTATCAAGGACTTCCCGCGTATTGTGCAAACATTGACTGCTCTGATTAAGAAGAATACAACTTTGTGTGGGAATGAGAGCAGAAGGAAGCTTTCAAAACGCTCAAGGGGAAACTATGTAGTGCACATATCCTCGCCCTTCCAGAAGGAGTCGAAGATTTCGTAGTCTATTGTGATGCCTCACGTTAGGGATTAGGATGCGTGCTAATGCAGTGTAGCAAGGTAATTGCTTATGCTTCAAGACTACTAAACAATCATGAGAAGAACTACACAATGCATGATCTAGAATTGGGTGTCGTGGTGTTTGCACTCACAATGTGGAGGCATTATCTCTATGGCATGAAGTGCAATATTACACTGACCATCGAAGTTTGCAACACATTCTGGATCAGAATATGCTAAATATGCGCCAGAGAAGATAGGTTGAGTTATTAAATGATTACGAATGCGAAATCCGCTACCATCCTGGCAAGGCCAATGTAGTGGCAGCTGCCTTGAGCCGGAAGGAAAGAAAAAAACCTCTTCGCGTTCGTACCCTAAGTATGAGTGTGTACACCGACCTTATCGCGAGACTAAAGGAAGCACAAGGCGAAGCGCTAAAGGAAGATAAGTTAGCAGGGGAATTGTTAACATGAATGGAGAAGCGTTTAGAAAGGAGTAACGATGGTATATATAAATATGAAGGGAGAACGTGGGTACCGAAGTACAGGGGAATTTGAGAGGTAATCCTCGACGAAGCCCACAAATCTAGGTACTCGATTCACCCGGAAGTGACAAGATGTACCAAGATCTAAAGGCACTTTTCTGGTGGCCTGGGATTAAGAAATCAATCGCCGTATATGTTGGCAAGTGTCTGACGTGCGCCATGGTAAAGGCTGAGAATCAAAAACCATCGGGGACGCTGCAACAAACTGAAATTCTAGATTGGAAATGGGATAACGTGATGATGGATTTTGTTACAAGGTTACCCAGAACTTTTAGGGGTCATGATGCTATTTGGGTAATAATGGATAGGCTAACTAAATCAGCTCACTTCTTGCCAATTAGAGAAGACTACGACCTGACGATTCTGGCTCAACTGTACATTGATCAAATAGAGACCAAGCATGGTGTGCCTCTGTCAATCATTTTCGATCGTGATAGCTGCTTAACTTCTTGTTTCTGGAAATCACTCCAGCAGGCTCTAGGAACCTGTCTGAATTTAAGCATTACATACCACCCACAAACTGACGGTCAGAGTGAAAGAACCATTTAAACCTTGGAAGATATGCTAAGAGCTTGCGTGATTGACTTTGTGTAACACCCGGATATTTTAAAGTCAAAGAAAAGAATGAATAAAGTGGAAGAAAAGAAGGAAAAGAAATAAAACCCAAGTCTAAGGGTAAAATGTGTACAAAAGAACAAAATGTTTGAAAAGTGGGTGTAAAAGGTGGTATGGCCGCCCATATGTCACATACACCACTGATTTTCGGGTTATAGAGAGAGAGAGAGTAGCTGGGAGCAGCAAATTCTCGGCTTTGAAGAAGAACAAGAAGAAAGAATTCGAATTCAAGGTAAGAATTCATGCTTTTATGGTGTTATTGACTGGTCTTATCCTCGGGTTTATGCTTATGTGTGTTTGTATGTGTTCGGTATGTTTTTAGTGGGTTCTAAGCAGCTGAATTCAATTTGCAAACGAGTTTGGAGGAAGCCATACTCAAAAGCTGCAAAGGTGAGTTCTAGGACCCCTCTTCTACTGGTTTTTAACTAATTTTGGGGCCGGAAATGCATGAATGTATGTTTTATTAATCTGGGTTTCGGACCCGTGTGCATGAATATGTGTATGATGATGTTTTGATGTGATGTGTGACTATGTTCATGCTTGATGATGTATGATTGTGTTTCTAAGGCTTAGAGGGTAAGAATTAAGCTTAGAACCTAATGAATGGTGCATGGAAATTGAATATGATGTTTTAGAACCACTTGATAAGTTGGTAAATCTGCCTAAGTGTTTGGAAGTACATGTGGATGAGCATTGACTAAGTGCTGTAAATGCGGATGAGAAAGTAAGTCAATGCGGATGAGCATTTGACTAAGTGCTGGAAATGCGGATGAGCAAGTAAGTCAATGCGGATGAGCATTTGACTAAGTGTTGGAAATGCAGATGAGCAAGTAAGTCAATGCGGATGAGCATTTGACTAAGTATGGAAATGCGGATGAGTAAAGTAAGTCAATACGGATGAATATTGACTAAGTGCAGGAAATGCGGATGAGCAGTTAACTAAGTAAGGAAATGCGGATGAGCAAAGTAAGTCAATGCGGATGAAGTGAGTCAATGCGGATGAACTATAGCAAATGCGGACGGACTGTAGGAAATGCGAATGACTATAGGAAATGGATGAACACTTAGAAAAATTCTGACTTTTTGAGGAAAAGAGGTAATGTAGGCTTTGACCTAGGAGATTCCAAGGGTTATGAAAGTTGACTTTTGGGGTCATAGATGGTATGATGGGCATGTAATGATGTGTGCTTGATGTTGCATGATTATGCATGATGTATGTTATGTATGTATGATGCCCTGCATGATGATGTATGAATGATATGCTTATGTTCCTTGTGATGATGTATGATTATCTTTCCTATGGCTTTACATGTTATGATAATGAATGAATGAAAAAAGTATTATGTAATGAAAGTGAAAGATAATGAAAGAGGAACATGATGAATGAATGCATGCATTGAATGATGTATGAAAGGCTTGCAAGCAAATGTATGGAGGTTCACACCCAATGAAGGGTGTTAGCTCAACTGTGTGCGGGTTAGCTACCCCAGAAGGATGCACACTGGGGTCTAATCTTGGTGATTGACCATATGAATGGGATCCTTGACGCTTGCCCTAGGTACTGGAGTTAGCTTCGTGCACAATGTTCGAGGTCTATGAAAGACCTCAGGCCCAGTTAGTCGCTTCGTGCATAATGTTCGGGGTATAGCATATGGCATTGATTCAAAATGAAACAGAAAAGATAATGGTGAATGTACTTACCCTAGGTACTGGAGTCAGCTTCGTGCATAATGTTCGAGGTCTATGAAAGACCTCAGGCCCAGTTACCCGCTTCGTGCACAATGTTCAGGTAATGTACATTTCACTGGAAGTAATGATGAATGAATGAAAGTATGAACAAAAAATGACGAAGATAAGTAATGATATTATCTGTATGTATGTATGATGTATGATCACATGCAATAGAAAAGAATGGTTTTATGAAAGAAAAATATGTTTTATTGTAAAACTAAAACTCACTCAGCAATGTTGATTTTTATGCATTTTCCAGTTGGCAGGTGAGCATTGCTGAGGATGGCACGAGGAAGCTGCTCAACTCTTTTGGATGGCATCTATTTATATAAAGCTTTTATGATGTAATACAACAATGTAATTTTGTAACTGACGAACGATGCATTATTTTGCAAAAGTTTTTATGAGGAAATGAAATGCCATTTGTTCTATGTTTCCGCTGCAATGTTATAATGATTAAATGCAAAGTATATGTTTTATGTGCGATGATTCACCAGCTGTAAGCGTCCTGGGAACGGGGCCTTACAAGTTGGTATCAGAGCTAAAGTTTAAGTGAAATGGGTAAATTTTCAAAATAAACATTAACTTAAACTGAGAATGGGACAAAATGGGAATGGGATGCCAATCTGAGTAGCTGCGTGCCATAAGGTATTTTCATCTTGTTAACTTGTTTTTTGTGCGCATGGTATGTGGTTATGTGTTGTATGTAGATTTAAATGCTAATGTAGTCAGGACAGGTAATGCTTGGGGTATGAAGAGTAAAGTAAGTGGCTAATCACAACTGGCCACTGTAATTAGGGACATACTATATACTTGCCATAAACTGAGTTGTTTCCTTGAATGACCGTATTAGTGTTTAAATCTTTCAGTGTGAGTTAGAGGATGGCCGGGGGTAGATCATCTAAAGCTTCGCATGGTGGTGGACATGGTGCTGAACCACGGGTTACGCGGGGGAAGGCCTAGGGCCGAAAAAGTGGTTCATGAAGAACCAGAAAGCCCTCATCCAGACGGCGGAGATGAGAGTGCTAACCTTAGAGCCTCAGTGAAGGAGACAGTTGTGGAAGAAGTGCATCAAGTCATGCAGACGATCCTACCGTCTGTGGTGACCGAAGTGATAAAGGCAGTTAGGGAGGGAGAGAGAAGGGAAAGGAGTGGACCTACGGGCGAAAGAAGACAGCCCCAAACTGAGACGGTTCTGTCTGATGATGAAGAAGAAGAGGAAGAAGCAGAGCCTGTGCGGGAGGTAGTACGAGGCTGTAACTACGGGGTATTCATGAGATGCAAGCCCCCTACGTTTGATGGAAACGGCACTGCTGCTGCTGCTCACCGGTGGGTGAGGGAAATGGAGGCTGTACTTGATATCAGCGAGTGCTGAGAGGATCAGAAGGTTAAGTTCGCTACCCACTCTTTTGTGGACTCGGCTCTATGTTGGTGGGACAATATAGTCCAAGACGAGGGTAGTCGGACGATCGGGAGAATGAGATGGTTAGAGTTGAAGAAGTTGGTGATCGAGGAGTTTTGTCCTCATCGGGAAATGGATAAGGTCGAGAGGGAATTTCTGCAACTGGAGGCAGGAACGATGACACACCAAGAGTACACCACAAAGTTCAATGAAATGGCACGTCTGGTGCCGAATCAGGTGACACCTCTATCTCAGAAGATCAAGAGGTATATTCAGGGTTTGCCGACAGACATTCGCAGGCACATGATCGCCGCTCAACCAAGCACGTTTAGGTCAGCGGTGGATCTAGCAAGGAGATTGTATGATGAGAGGACTGTGGTGGTGGTGACTGAAAGTAATCGGAAGGGTGGAGGTGATAGAAACTGGAATGGGAAGAGGTTTGGTCGGGGTGGTGCCTCGACGAGTAACAAGAAGGCTCGAGTGGATGACCGTCGTGTGGTCACATCAAGTGCGGGGTTGAAAAAGTATGGCAAGTGTGGGAAGGAGCACGGTGGCGAGTGTAGATGGGGGTTGAATGTTTGTTTCAAGTATGGGAAGCCTGGTCATATGGCTAGATATTGTGGAGGTATGAAGTGTTTCAACTGCGGGGAAAGTGGTCATATGAGCAGGGAGTGTAAAAAGCCAAGAGTTGAGGGTTCAGGGGTGAAGAAAACTGGAGGTGAAGGACCAAAGGTGAACGCCAGAGCATTCACAATGACACAGGAGGAAGCTAGGACGAACCCTGATGTTGTGTCCGGTACGTTTCTGGTGAACCAAACTTTAGCTTCTGTGCTATTTGATTCTGGTGCTAGTAAGATTTTTATTTCTACTGCTTTCTGTGCTAAGTTGCCTGATAGTAGTAGACGTATTGATGCGCCCTTCGATGTAGAACCTGCCATAGGTAAGTCTACCAGGATTTTTGAGATGTTAGAGGGCTGTGATGTGGAGCTAGAAGGTCATAAGTTTCCTGTTAGACCGTTCGTGATCACCTTGGGTGGTTTTGATTTGGTTCTTGGGATGGATTGGTTGGTGGACTTCGAGGCAAACATTGTGTGTCATAAGAAGATGATTCATTTGACAACGCCTGATGGTAGTTTGGTGACGGTTTATGGTGATTGGGTGACTACGATTCCGAAGGTGATCTCAATGGCGGTGACGGGAAAGTGTATGAGGCATGGTTGTAGTGCCTACTTGGCCTATGTAAAGGATGTGGATATGCTAACACCACAACTATCCGATGTACCCGTTGTGTGTGACTTTCCAGACGTATTCCCAGAAGACTTATCAGGAGTCCCACCTGACCGTGAGATCGAATTCCAGATTGACTTGATACTGGGTGCCCAACCTGTTGCCAAGGCACCGTATCGTTTGGCTCCGACAGAGATGAAAGATTTGATGGAGTAGTTGCAAGAGCTACTTGATAAGGGGTTTATTAGACCGAGTATCTCGCCTTGGGGTGCTCCAGTCTTGTTTGTAAAGAAGAAGGACGGTAGTATGAGGATGTGTATTGACTACCCTGAGCTGAACAAGTTGACGGTGAAGAACCGATACCCCTTACCGAGAATAGACGATTTGTTCGATCAGCTTCAGGGTGCCAGTTGGTTTTCAAGGATAGATCTTTGATCTGGTTACCGTCAGTTGAAGGTGAAGGAGCAAGATATCCCTAAAACAACTTTCCGTGCGCGCTATGGTCACTATGAGTTTCTTATCATGTCCTTTGGTTTGACCAACGCGCCAGCTGCCTTTATGGATCTGATGAATCGGGTGTGTCGGCCGATGCTGGATAAATCAGTGATTGTGTTCATTGATGATATCCTGATTTATTCGAGAAACGAGGATGAGTATGCCGGTCATATTCGAGAGGTTTTGGAGACGTTAAGAAGGGAGAAACTGTATGCCAAATTCTCCAAGTGTGCATTCTGGTTGCATGAAGTTCAGTTCTTGGGTCATGTGGTGAATCCCGACGGGATTATGGTGGATCCGGCGAAAGTGGAGGTGGTTATGCAATGGAAGTCACCAAAGACGCCATCCGAGATTCGTAGTTTCTTTGGTTTGGCGGGCTACTATAGAAGATTTATCCAAGGCTTCTCTAAGATTGCCTCTCCATTAACCAAGTTGACCCGAAAAGATATGAAGTTCACATGGGGTCAAGCTCAAGAGAAGGCATTTGAAGAACTAAAGACGAGATTGACTCAAGCTCCTGTTTTGTCATTACCTGATGGAAGCGAAGATCTGGTGGTTTATTCAGATGCTTCCTACTCGGGGTTGGGGTGCGTGTTAATGCAGAGAGGGAAGGTTATAGCTTATGCGTCCCGAAAGTTGAAGGTTCATGAGGTCAACTACTCTACTCATGACTTGGAGCTAGCAGACGTGGTCTTTGCACTAAAGATTTGGAGGCACTATCTTTACGATACGAAGTGCACCATTTTCACTAACCATAAGAGTTTGAAGTACTTCTTCGAGAAAAAGGATCTGAACATGAGGTAGAGATGGTGGTTGGAACTTATAAAGGATTATGATTGTGAGATCCACTACCATCCGGGCTAGGCCAATGCGGTGGCAGATGCCCTTACCCGAAAAGAGAGGCCCGAGCCGATTCGGGTGAAAGCGTATCAGCTGATCATGACCTCTAATGTGATGAAGCAAGTCAAAGAGTTTCAAGATGAAGCACTAAAAGAAGATCATCTTAACTCTGAAAGAATGAGAGGTCTGGTTGGGGAATCGGGTGAAAACACACTTGGTGTTAAAACTCGATTTGGTCGTGTGTGGATTCCTCATTTTGGGGATCTACGGGTGAAGATAATGGATGAAGCTCACAAGACTCGATACTCCATTCATCCTGGTGCCCCAAAGATGTATCAAGACATGAAGAAGAATTTTTGGTGGCCGGGTATGAAGCGCGACGTGGTGGAGTGTGTGAGTAAGTGCCTTACCTGCTTGCAAGTGAAGGCCGAGCATCAAAAGCCGTATGGGAAGATCCAACCTTGGATATACGGGAATGGAAGTGGGAGCACATCACTATGGATTTCATTACAAAGCTGCCACGTACTCCGAAAGGGTACGATGCCATATGGGTGATTGTGGACCGTCTCACGAAGAGTACTCACTTCCTACCGATTCGCGAGACATATTCATCCAAGAGGTTGGCTGACCTATTCATCAAGGAGATTGTAACTCCTCATGGCGTGCCGATGTCTATTGTGTCCGATCGTGACACCCGGTTTACATCTAAATTCTGGAAGAAATTCCATGACGTTATGGGAACGAGGTTACATATTAGTACGGCTTATCATCCCCAAACTGATGGTCAGTCGGAAAGGACCATTCAGACACTGGAAGACATGCTTCGGGCATGTGTGATTGATTTTGGGGGAAGTTGGGATGAACACTTACCGTTAACCTAATTCTCATACAACAACAGCTATCATGCCAGCATTGGTATGCCACCATATGAGATGCTATACGGTAGGAGATGCAGAACACCCGTTTGTTGGGGTGACATTGGTCAGAAGGAGTTGGGAAGCGTCAAGGTAATCGAGGCTACGACTAAGAAGCTTGAGAAGATCAAAGCCTTCATGAAGGTAGCCAAAGATAGACAGAAGTCATACGCTGATAAACGACGTAGACCGATTGAGTTCCAGGTGGGTGACTGGGGTATGTTGAAGGTCTCACCTTGGAAGGGTATCATTCGTTTCCGAAAGCGGGGCAAGTTGAGCCCGAGATACATAGGCCCTTTTCCGAATCATTACTCGAGTAGGAGAGGTGACCTATAGATTGGAGTTACCCGATGAGTTAAGTGGAATTCACCCGACATTCCATGTATCTCATCTGAGAAAGTGCTTAGTTGATGAAGACATGATTGTTCAACTGCAGGATATCAAAGTAGACGAACGACTCAATTATGTGGAGCAACCAGTGACAATCATTGATCGAAAGGAGAGATGAGGCAGCATTATCCACAATTGTTTGAGGAATGACAGGTTTCGGGGACGAAACCTATTTAAGGGGGGTGGACTTGTAACACCCGGATATTTAAAGTCAAAGAAAAGAATGAATAAAGTGGAAGAAAAGAAGAAAAAGAAATAAAACCCAAGTCTAGGGGTAAAAAGTGTCCAAAAGGACAATATGTTTGAAAAGTGGGTGTAAAAGGTGGTATGGCCACCCATATGTCACATACACCACTGATTTTTGGGTTTTAGAGAGAGAGAGAGAGTAGTTGGGAGCAGCAAATTCTCAGCTTTGAAGAAGAACAAGAAGAAAGAATTCGAATTCAAGGTAAGAATTCATGCTTTTATGGTGTTCTTGACTGGTCTTATCCTCGGATTTATGCTTATGTGTGTTGTATATGTTCGGGTATGTTTTTAGTGGGTTCTAAGCAGCTGAATTCAATTTGCAAACGAGTTTGGAGGAAGCCATACTCAAAAGCTGCAAAGGTGAGTTCTAGGACCCCTCTTCTACTAGTTTTTAACTAATTTTGGGGCTGGAAATGCATGAATGTATGTTTTATTAAACTGAGTTTCGGACCCGTGTGCTTGAATGTGTGTATGATGATGTTATGATGTGATGTGTGACTATGTTCATGCTTGATGATGTATGATTGTGTTTCTAAGGCTTAGATGGTAAGAATTAAGCTTAGAACCTGATGAATGGTGCATGGAAATTGAATCTGATGTTTGAGAACCACTTGATAAGTTGGTAAATCTGCCTAAGTGTTTGGAAGTAAATGCAGATGAGCATTGACTAAGTGCTGTAAATGCGGATGAGCAAGTAAGTCAATGCGGATGAGCATTTGACTAAGTGTTGGAAATCCGGATGAGCAAGTAAGTCAATGCGGATGAGCATTTGACTAAGTATAGAAATGCGGATGAGCAAGTAAGTCAATGCGGATGAGCATTTGACTAAGTGCTGGAAATGCGGATGAGCAAGTAAGTCAATGCGGATGAGCATTTGACTAGGTATGGAAATGCGGATGAGCAAGTAAGTCAATGTGGATGAGCATTTGACTAAGTATGGAAATGCGGATGAGTAAAGTAAGTCAATGCGGATGAACATTGACTAAGTGTACGAAATGCGGATGAGCATTTGACTAAGTAAGGAAATGCGGATGAGCAAAGTAAGTCAATGCGGATGAAGTGAGTCAATGCGGATGAACTATAGCAAATGCGGACGAACTGTAGGAAATGCGGATGACTATAGGAAATGCGGATGAACACTTAGAAAAATTTTGACTTATTGAGAAAAGAGGTAATGCAGGCTTTGACCTAGGAGATTCCTAGGGGTTATGAAAGTTGACTTTTAGGGTCATAGATGGTATGATGGGCATGTAATGATGTGTGATTGATGTTGCATGATTATGCATGATGTATGTTATGTATGTATGATGCCCTGCATGATGATGTATGAATGATATGCTTATGTTCCTTGTGATGATGTATGATTATCTTTCCTATGGCTTTACGTGTTATGATAATGAATGAATGAACGAAGTATTATGTAATGTAAAGTGAAATATAATGAAAGAAGAACATGATGAATGAATGCATGCATTAATGAATGAATGTATGAAAGGCTTGCAAGCAAATGTATGGAGGTTCACACCCAATGATGGGTGTTAGCTCAACGTGTACGGGTTAGCTACCCCAAAAGGATGCACACTAGGGTCTAATCTTGGTGATTGACCATATGAATGGGATCCTTGATGCTTGCCCTAGGTACTGGAGTCAGCTTCGTGCACAATTTTCGAGGTCTATGAAGACCTCAGGCCCAGTTACCCGCTTTGTGCACAATGTTCGGGGTATAGCATATGGCATTGATCCAGAATGAAAGAGAAAAGATAATGGTGAATGTACTTACCCTAGGTACTAGAGTCAGCTTCGTGCATAATGTTCGAGGTCTACGAAAGATCTCAGGCCCAGTTACCCGCTTCGTGCATAATGTTCAGGGTAATGTACATTTCACTGGAAGTAATGATGAATGAATGAAAGTACGAATGAAAGAATGACGAAGATAATAATGATATTATCTGTATGTATGTATGATGTATGATCACATGTAATAGAAAAGAATGGTTTTATGAAAGAAAAGTATGTTTTATTGTAAAACTAGAACTCACTCAGCAACGCTGACTTTTATGCATTTTCCAGTTGGCAGGTGAGCATTGTTGAGGATGGCACGAGGCAGCTGCTCAACTCTTTTGGATGGCATGCATTTATATAAATCTTTTGTGATGTAATACAACAATGTAATTTTGTAACTGACGAACGATGCATTATTTTGCAAAAGTTTTTATGAGGAAATGAAATGTCATTTGTTCTATGTTTCCGCTGCAATGTTATAATGATTAAATGCAAAGTATATGTTTTATGTGTGATCATTCACCAGCTGTAAGCGTCTCGGGAACAGGGCCTTACACTTTGGTGGGAACTGGGACAAAAATCATCCTTTGGTGGAGTCCTCCTATAATAATAGTTACCACAAAAGTATAAAGGTAGCTCCGTATAAGGCCTTATATGGTAGGAAATGCCGATCACCACTGAGTTGGAATGAGATCGGTGATAGCCAAGTAATGGGACCCGCCATCGTGTTGGAGACCACCGACAAGATATTTAAAATCAAGGAGCGTTTAAGAGCTGCCATAGACTGTTTTGAGGCTCAGTTCTTCCTTCGGGATTAACTGGTACAACATAACTTTTGAAGAGGCAAGACGGGACTGAGTGCAGGGTTGATTGTGATCCCCCACAACAGTGAAACTATGATTCTTTTAAATCAAATGTGGATTCTATTGAATCCTTTTGTTTTTAAACTTTAAGCAGTTGAATTCACCAAGTTTTTAGTTGACACAATTTTCTTTTAAGCATGTTTCAGGTAATCCATGAAGGGAGTCTAGCGGTTGTAAAAGACAACCTAGCACCATGACCATAACATTGGCTTGTGTTGTTTTAAAACATTTTGAGCAATTCACATTTATTGCTGATGGATACATTTTGTACTAATGATGTATGTACATTTTATTTGGGGGCTAGATCCACTTCTAGCCGTGGTTTCTTTAAAACATTAATGCCATGTGATGTTCTCTCCAATTGTGCTCTTATGATGGTTTGTTTCCGTTGCCATATATTGTTGCTAGTCTGTGACGTCCCACCCTACCTGCTCCCGAGGTGTGACGCTCAGCCTCCATACGCCCCCCTTAGCCTCCATACGCCTAACTTTCGATAATTTTCTTCTAATACATTGATCTGGTTGTCGAGACTCGATCAAAAACAATTTAATTTTTCAGTCTTAGCTACCTTTATTATGCAATGGTAAGTAAGATCGTCTCAACAGGGAATATGTGGAAAGTGTTTAACGAATACGACTCGACTAAGTAAAAGACTCAAACTTTGTAATCAATAATTGAAACTTTGATGGATTACTAAGCAAAAGTACATAAAGAAATGAACTTTAAAACTAATTAACTTAAAAAATTGAAAGACAATTACTTCTAGGTTTCCAATTTGTGACATCCGTCGCCACAAGGTTCGTCAATTAACGTGGTTTCCGTTAACTTTTCTTTGATCGTTCATTCCTCCTCCATATAAACTATTCGTATGGATATCATACTTGCTTTATCATCTTTATGTTTGTGCTATCGTCGAAACGTATGCTATGCTTAAAACTTTTACAAATTTCATTGTCGTTATCACTAAATATATCATTTTTTATATAATATTATTGTCATTAATAAAACCATTTTTAAGTTACCAAATATCATTAATTACATTTTATCATCAATATAATTAACCTATTAAAGTTGTTTTCAACCGAAACAAATTTGGGAACTCGGGGGCTAAGTGGTGGGACCAAATGTGACAATTTGCAAACTAGGGCTGGGTATATGTAAACCCCATTTCCAGCCCTAGCCTTCATTCTTCATCTTCTTCTTCATCATTCTCTTCTTCACTTTTATTCCTCTCCTTGCACCAAAACCGCCCATTTTCTTTGTGTTTTCACCGTCTAGACTTCGTCTACAACCGAGTCTACTCCATTCTTGCAGGTAGATGACCTTTGTTGTCTCTTTCCTTGCTCGTTTCTGTTGACCATCTAGGGTTTCGGGTGTTTGGGGTCCAACCCGAGCACATGAGGTCGTGTGGGTGCGTGTGACGTCTTTCTGCGTGTTCTTCTTGTTTGGGTGTGTTTGAAATGTGTTTCTGGCTCGTGCACGGGGCAGCCAAGGCTGCTCTGCACTTCTTCAGTCGCGAACCTGCTGTTCTGGCGACTAGGTCGACCGTGCGACTGGGTGAGTCGTACGACTGTGTCTTTCGTGCGATTGAGTCAATGCGGATGAATGCGTGCGATTGAGTCAATGCGGATGAATGTGTGCGATTGTGCATGTATCGCACGACTGAAGGCCAATCGTACGAATGGAGGTTCAGTCGTACGAATGGAGGTTCAGTCGTATGAATGAAGTTGATTCGTACGAATGAAGGTTGATTCGTGTGTATGTATGTTGAGTCGTGTGATTGAGTGTTGTGTGGTACGACTGGATGCTGAGTCGCACGAATGAAGGTTCAATCGTACGAATGAGGGTTGATTCGTGTGGATGGAGTGTTGAGTCGTGCGTCTGGTCCTGTCATGCGATTGAAGTTGTTGTGTGTGAGTTTCTTCTGTGTGTGGTGTGTGTTTGTCGTGTGATGTTAAGGAGACATCGACACGGTTATCATTGCTAATGACAATATTTCAGTTAACACTATCAAACTTATTAATGTTATTTCAAATCAAATCAATGTTAACATTTTCACAATAATCGAGAACTGAATTGTTACCACTAATATTTACCAAATACTTCTCTAATAACAAAGAAACATTTACACAAATATCACTAGCAATGGCAACGATTTCTAGTACTTGGATCTACATAAGATCAAATACGTGTGTCTGCTTGTGTGTGTTACATGCGACCGAACCGATACAACCCGAACCGACCGAACGTTGCTATTTACTTTATACATGTCATTAATGCTTAACAATAACTGTCAATAGGTGTTTGACCGTTCATTGCATACAACATTTGGAAACTTTGATCATTCATACTTACCACTTAACAAGTGAGTTTTGTGGCCCCTTTTTATGCTTATACAACATTTCAATCATTTACAAACATGGGGAAAAGTATGCTCACCATTTTCTATGCTGTACAATTTACATACAATTTACATACTTGGAATCAACGTGTTACTGTTTTGTGAGTACTTATCTGATACATGCTTGAGTTCGCTATGTGGTACTTTCTTTACAACCATTTAATTCCGGTGTTGGAACCGATGGATAGGTATTGGTAGTACTACTGGGTTGACACCCCTACCCTTGTTTGTTGGTATACTAGTTAGTACCAACAGTGGCCAGGAACAGGCCCTTGGGTGAATATATTCCAACAAGATTCTGTATGTATGTCATTAGGTTTGGTTGTAAAGCTCATTGTCATGTGATTTTGCTTACTTATAACTGTATACACGGTATTCCATAACAATTACTATACAACATCAATTACTTATTTACTACTTAAACCTGCGAGTTCACCAACAATTTTGTTGACCACTTTGAGCATATCTTTTCAGGTGACAATGCTAATTGAAGATCTAGGTGTGCTGCCTTAGTGGAGACCCTAGGATGCATTTTTGAGACTAAATATATTTGACAAACATACATTTTGGAACATTGTTGTAGTCTGATTTAAACAACAACATTCTTTTGATACTTGTTCCCGGGTTGTGGGAATCACATACAATGTTATCTTCATTTGATTGTGTGAATCATTTATCATGTTATGCTTATGGCTATGTTGTCGTGAATATTGAATAAAAACGACACAAGTCTCCTTTGTGTCGGGTGTCGTCATGACACACTTTGTCATCATTACTTATATTGCATCTCTATTGTTTACCATGTGTTATGACGATCTCGTCTCGTTACATCTCCGTGTTTCCACTCTTAGCGGGGGTGTGACACAATTCTTCAAGATCAACAATTGATAGTTCTAAATTAGGGTTTGTAAGGAACAATACTTAAAGATCTCAACTTTTGATTAAAGGGATAAAAAGGAACAATATTTTAAGACTCGTTCATTCACAATGTTACCAATTCACTTATATCACGTTGCCTACTTTCTTAATGAGTTCACGATGCAAAGAAACTAAAAAACTGATAATCAAGAAAACAACTTTATTTATAAGTAACTTGTTTAATTCAATCAAAACATAATGTTGTATTCAATAGATCAATGTTTAATACAAAAACCTAATCAATCATACCAATCATCTCACTTTACAAGAATTGTACTCCCGAAAGCAATCAAGAGAGCCTAGCCACGCATCATCTTCATTCAAACTTCAATCTTGACTTGTAGAATGTTTGTGGATGATTTGGGGAGCCTTAGAACACCAAAAATCACCTGAAGTTCGTCACTTTTCGTCTCCAAGAAGTTCTTCATTGAACTAGAGTTGATTCGGCTTATATAAACTTGAAAACCACGAAAATCGAAGAGCTGTTTGGGGGACTGGCGTATCATACACCCATATTGGGCGTATAATACGCCCAACTTTCTAGAAATTTTGTCAAATTCGCCACCAATACGCCGACCGGCGTATGATACGCCCATACCTGGTGTATCATACGTCAGGCGCCTGTGAAAATTTGATTTTCACATGTAATTTTTCACGAGCTTTCCATTGACTGGTCGTTGGCCCCATAAATCTGCTAGCCCAAGTTATGCCTATTTTAAGTTACCATGGTCTTGAACTTTTGGTTTTTCCCATTTCTTCACTTCTCGGGCTCCGATTTCCATCCTGCTTCTTCCCTAATTTTCATGTTTCACCAAACCTAGTCTTGGTTTCCCGTTTTGCATCTTTTCATTCAAAATAAGCTTCCTTTAGCTCCAATCATCTATAATCCAAAACACAAACAAATTGAACTTTTTCCACTATAATCATGATGTAAAATCAAGCATTTAGATCAATTAAACACCAGATTATTGAAATGTGATCATACATCCAAAACTATGTTGCCCATATGCTGACTGGCGTATGATTCGCCCATACCCGATATATCAATCTCTAAGGTAGCCCTCAGTGTGACTTTTTTGTAACTTTTTTATGTGTAACTTCGGTCATTTTAGTTTCGTATTTTGCTCCTTTTTCTCCAAACAAGCCTTCTTTAAATCTCATCCCTACAAATCAAAACATGAACAAAATAAACTTGTTCTACAACAATCATGATGTAAAATCGTACATTTAGGTCAATTAAACAATGAGTTATTGCCACACGATCAATAGCTAAACCTACAACGAATAATACTAGACTATATGAATACCAACGAAGAAAACATGAACAATTAAAACAATTAAACACCCTACTGGATGCACCCTAATTGGATCCCCCAGTAAGGTTATTGGAATTAAATCTATATTAATGAAATTTGATCATTCATACATATAGAAATGATATGTGAATAAATATACATTTTAACAATACATATTATTCCTCACTTGAAACATTTTTGTTACAAATTTATTTACTTTTACACTTATTTCTGTTATATTTGAATGTTGTAGTCCCCGGTGGTTATTGATGATTTTTATGGAAAAATGAAGAAAAGTTGAGGTTTGTGAAGAAATGCTCCTGACTTGGGCATGTTGGGCACCTACATGGCCATGTCGTTATGCAGCATTATGCTGTGAAAAAATGCAGCCTACACTACCCCTTCACTTATCCCACATGGTCATGTACAGAGCAAAATCAGGTTTTTAACATAATTCACCCCTATTTTAAAATAACTTTCAATTTAACTCAAACCCTAGCCTCTCTCACCCTTTTATGTGATTTTGGGTCTACTTCAAGAGTTTTTAAGAGATTTGAAGGCTAAGATTGAAGATTTCACACTTTCAAAGAGGATCTAACATCATCCACTCCATTTCACTTAAGATTGGTTTGAATTTCTCTAGATCTACTATAAGTTCTTTAATGTTCTTGAGTTTGGGTGTGTTTTTTATAAGCCTTATGGGCTAAACACTTATTATCACTTGGATTAGATGAAACCTAGAATGATTTAACAACTTGTACATGATTCTTGGTGATGTTTATGTTGATGCTATGGTGAAGCTTGATTATTTTTCAATGATCGTGTGTGTTTGTTCTAGTTTGATGAAATGTTCAACCTTGTGGGTATTGTAAGCATGCTATGTTGGAAAAATTCATGTTCTTATGAGACTTATGAATATAATTGCATCTTTTGTATGTAATCTTGTGATATTTTACTAGGAATGGTGAATTAAGGTTGAAGGTTTAGTAGAATTGGTCAAATGTGCATCCTTATACTTATGTTTGAGAAAACCATGATGTATGTCATAAATCTCTCTGTCATTGGTTATGATTTGTTTTATAATCGTGGTTTGAAGTTTATGAGTTGAAGAGTAATTGTAGTTTTGTCTATTTTACCCAAGTTAAGGTAGTTATCATGTGTTTATCGTGTTAATATTCCAAAGATTTATGGAATTAGATAACCCTAATTGGAGTCTAATTCATCTTTAGCATCAACATAATTGTATCATTAGTTCCTCGTGGCATAACTTTAGGTGTTTATTGTGTGTTTATCGTTCTAGCTTTCCGAATGGTTATATGTCTAGATATCCTTGACGGGGGTTTAGGCTACTTCGATGTATTATGTGTAAAAATGGTCTCACCTTGAGTTTGTGCTAGTTGTTAACTTATTGCTAAATGAAATCAAAATCCAAATGGTATCTTTAATTGATTGTGTATCTTCATCTTTACTTCCTTCTTTTATTAGTTTAACTTTCTAATTATTTTAGTTAATTCAATATTTGCAAATCGAAACTTAATTGATCGGTTAAATAATGATAATGATTTAGTATTGGGAGCTATTATGTTCGGGGATCGATACTCGGTTCTTGCCTAAAACTATACTACTATGCGATAGGTGCACTTACCTATTGTGCGTAGTTGGTTTAAGAGTAATAATCATTTCTTAAATTAAAACTCAATTGTGTGAGATATCCTTTCTAAAAATATATATACTTTACACACATCAGAATTAATATGTCATATTCTTTGCTTTCTTTTACAATAGTTTTTACTCTAACTTGTCCCCCTACTCATAAATGTTTCATTTCTATTTTAAAAAAATCTCTTTCTGCATAAATTTCTTTTTCCTTCTTTCATTTCTCTTATATACCTATGTAAAATTAATATAAATCCCTCTATAAAATCACATCTAAACCTAAACTGAGCCAGAAAAAATCTTATCTGTCTCTCCCAATCTCCCTTGATGATCTTCTCAGGATCTATCAAGAATTTATGCTTTAGCGATACACGTTCAACGAACCATGCCAAATCCACCATGAATTCTTTGTTCGTCCATTATTAAGCAATGATGTTCGGTTGTTTGAATGACATTAACGTATTTAATTATAATGTTTTAATGAGTTTATTTGTCGAACGAGGTTATTGTGGGTGTGTTTATGATTTGCAGGTTTTGGAAGCTAAATGATGTAAATAAAGTCATTGGGAAGTTATGGGAGGATACGATGCGAACTCGAGCAAAAGACAAGAAGTAAGCACATGAAACATGAAAAAATATACAACCGTCATAGGCCTCCCAGCCACCATAACTTACGGTGGTCTTGGGAGGAAAAACAATAGAAGCCCTCTACCGTAACCTACGGTAGAGGGAGTTCTTATGGTATAAGCAACTTTTAAATAACAGGAAGGCTCTAACGTAACCTACGATGATCAAATGACCTACGGTGTAAGGCGCGTTGAAATTTTATAAAAAGACAGGTTATTTAGGTTATGAGCCATCAATTCATCTCGAAGGCTTCCAGTGGCGATATCAAGGTGCAAGATCTCATTTTTATCATTTGGTTTGATTCTTTAATGTTTAGAACAATTTTTTTATTCGTTTTTTTATTTGATTTTCATTGCCATGCCCGGTGGTAGAGTTTGTTCTCCGGTGGTAGAGTTTGTTCTCCGGTGGTAGAGTTTGTTCATATTTGACTTGTTTTTTTGTTTTCAATTGGGTTATTATTTAACTAGGCATCTTAAGCCAAGTTACTTTAGAACTTCTACAATATTCATGTTGATTGAAACCTACATTCCAGTTTTTGTGAGTGTTTTAGATTCTTTTACATCGGGAAGACTCACAAGGATTATGATTGGGTTGGTTAATGTAAGTATGATTAGAGTAGTTCATTTACAATGGTCTAGTTTAATATCACTAGGTCTAATTAAACCAATAATGGTTGTGTCTATGCAACTGATGTGTTGGTGTTAGTTATGAGTCTTAGATGTTTAAAATGTTGTTTTTATTTTAATTTTGATATCCAATAGAATCATTTTATTACATGTTTAAAATATAAGTTAATGAAGCTTAACAGACATTATTTGATAATGATACAAACGATAGCAAGACTATGGCTTGAAAGGTGCTAAAAAACGAAGAAAATTGTGAAAAACTGCAGGGAGGCTGTAAGCTACATCTTGAGGCCGTAACTTACGGCCCTGCGTTGAGTCCATTTGTGAACCCCGTAAGACAGAAGGTTTGGCCTTCTATTTGAAGTTAGGTCGTAACCTACGGCCTATAGGTCGTAAGTTATGGTTTAACGCGATATTTGGAGGATTATTTCAAAATTTTAATCATATTTAAACCCTAATCATTAGGGTTTGGAGGGAGACATTCCTTGAGTCCCAAGAACGAATTTTTGGATGAAATTCAACCCTTAGAACCTCCTCTAATTATTCCAAATCATCCACATTCATCATCAAATCAAGATTGAAGACATAATGAAGATGATGAGTGGCTAAATCATTCACAGTTGCTTTTAGGTGGATAGTTCTTGCCAAGTGAGATGGTTAGTCATGATTAGGGTTTTATGTTGAACACTTTATGATTAAATGTAATTGAAGATTTTGATTGAGTTAAACAATTTCTTTATAAAGAAAGGAATTTGCTTTATCTTTAGTTTTCGGTTTTCTTGCATCGTTAGCTCATTAAGAAAAGTAGATAACTTGATATAGCTGTATTGGTAACTTTGTGAATAAATGAATATTAAAAGATTGTTCCTTGGTTATCACTTCAATCAAAAGCGAAGATCTTGAGTTGTGTTTATGCAACCCTAAGTTACACTTATTAACCTTTGATCCTGTAAAACTTAAACCCCTGAAGTGATTGTTGTCTTATTAGTTATTAAATTCATCTAAACTTCTAATTTTTATTCAAAGTTCTTGTTTTTTAGTCAATCGAGTTGTATTAATTAAACACTTTCAACATATTTCATGTGGATACGAAATTACTTACCCTTACGCAATAAAGGTAGCTAAGACCAATATATGAACTTGTTTTTGATCGAGTCTCGACAAACGGATTAGTAACCATTCAGAAACATCTAAGACAAGTCATTAGTTGCAAACCTGAACCCGGAGAGGATTACCTTTCCAATCATTGTTACACTTAATCCAAATTCATAGTTGTTTCACCTTAAAATCAAGTTTCTTCTCAATTTGTTAAATTATATTTCAAACTTTAATCAAGCTTTTCATTTTCCACATATTCCTTGTGTAGACGACCTTACTTCCCTATCTACTTAGGTGAGCTAAGATCACAAATATAAATTGTTTTATATTAGGCATGACAAACCGCATTAAGCAACCATTCATGCTATTTTAGTCGCCATGATACTTGTTGTTATAAAGAGTCATTACCAGAGATCAAATCTCTGTGAACCAAATCAATGGATGCATTTTTACAAGTCACGTTCTCTAATTAGCACAACGTCGTATTAATGGTGAAGTTCTATCAATTACTTTAAATCAAGGATTATGGCTAATATATTACAACTTTGTATGTTAATAAAAAAGGAGGCCTCAATTGGAAGGAGAAGATTGTCAACTACAAACAACTTTGACATGTAACGCCGAAAGGAAAAAGTAGATGGAGTTGTGCGATTCTCACAAACAACCACTATTTATGCTTTGAGAACCGTTTAATCTGCTTCGGAAGGTAATAACGAAAGGAAGAAGTAGATGGAGTTATGTGATTACTCATAAACCACCGTTGTATCTGATTCAAGAATTGTTGTATCTATGTACGTGTATGTTCCGAGAGTCAAAGTACCATTGTATATGTTTGGATATTGAAGAACCGATGTATTTGTGTTTACATATAATATAACATTGTAAATGTTTGGATATTAAAGAACTGGTGTATATGTGTTTACGTATATTATAAACAATGGTAATTGTGTTTTTGTTTTTTGATAATATTCATTAGCATTAATTCCAAAACCAACGATTGCAATAAAGTGATAGCTAAACAGACAACAAGCTAGTCCGCAACTCCCATTTAGATAGCAAAACTGATCCTACTAAAAACCATCTTCGTTCATGCCGCTTCCTTAGGAAGGCAATCTGGATTTCGCCCTATACTTCATAAATTGAAGTAGTTTATCTATTAAAGAGGGTGTTCAAAGACCATTTACCAATTTGTTAAGGACTGCCTCACTTTTCAGCGGGCAAAGTATGAAACTTTGGCTACCCCTGGTTTATTTAACTCCTTACCCATTCGCAAATCTGTTTTTACTAATATCTCAATGGATTTTGTTTTGGGGTTACCTAAGGTACAATGTAAAAGCATTATATGGGTGGTTGTAGATAGGTTGACCAAGTATGGTCATTTCATAACCATTGGTCACCCTTATAATGTAGCTTCTCAGGCTCAGCTTTACTCGGATAACATCTATAAACTTCATGGGAATCCGATCACCATCGTTTCCAATCATGACTTTGTCTTCATGAGTAAGTTACGTAAGGAATTCATGAGGTTACATGATGTGGAACTTGCTACTCAAATGCCTATCACTCTTAGTCGGATGATCAAACTAAGGTTCTTAATTGATACCTGGAATCCTATATACATCGCATGACAATGGATACTCCACTATAATGGGTCATATGGATACCTTTGCCTCAATGGTGGTATAAAACTATGTTTGACTCTATTATTCAAATGTCTCCCTTTAAGGCCTTATTCAGTTATAAGCCACACATTCGTATTCCCATCATTGCGTAAGATACTTCAATTATTGTGGTTGAGGAGCTACATCATGATATCATGAGCATATAATTCAATTATTGATTAGTCATTACACACTGCTAGCAACAAAATGAAGCAATTTATAAAATCGTTTTGGAGCCTGTTCCTACAAGATTTTCTGGATGTTTTTAAAAAGTTTCATACAACTAGAATTATAAACAAGGGGTGTTCGTTTTCCTTTATTGCCTTACTCCCTAAAACAAAGAATCTTTTGGCTTTGGAGGACTACATACCAGTGAGCCTAATTGGATTGATCAACAAGGTAATCTCAAAGGTCCTTGTTATTAGATTAAAAATAGAAAGGCGATGAGGGGTTAGTACTTCAGACAACCCTTTAATGTTAAATGAGATGGTATCTCGGATGAAAAAAATCTAAACAAAAGGTCCATTCTTTGAGATAGACAAGCTTTTCATTATGGAACAAATGAGGTTTCTCGATAAATGGCACATCGGATTTCGGGCATCATTTCGTCTGCATGGACCTAAGTTCTAATAAATGAAAATCCGATATTAAGTGGGTGTTTATTAGGTAGTACATTTCCAAAGGGGGCCTATGATTTCTCACATTTATATGCTGATGATGTTATCTTGTGGGAGAATGGTCGGTTTTAAATGAAAAAAAATTTATGTAGAATTTTAAGAAATTTTTATCTTGTCTCGGGCTTAAAGTTAATTTCTTAAAAAACAAAATATTTGTTGTGGGTGTGGAGGAATCGACACTAAAGGATATAGACTTGCTATTATGTTGTTTCATTGGTTCATTTCCATTTCCTTATCTCGGATTGTAAGTGGGGCGAACGTGAATTCAACTAAGAGTTGGAAACCTATTTCAGATGTGTTTCATTCTTGGTTGTCTCAATGGAGAGCAAAATCATTATCGATGGGTGGTCGGTGACATTGATAAAATCGGTGATTAACTCGCTTCCCATTTATTATTTTTCATTGTGTAGAGCTCCAATGAATGATATTAAGGCATTAGGTAAAATTAGAAAAGAATATCTATGGAGCATGGGTTGGGATAAAGTAAAAAACTAATTGGGTAAGTTGGAGAAGAGTCATAGCATATAAAAATCTTGGTGGGCTGGGCTTGGGGTCTCTACAAGCTGCAAACACGGTGATGCTAAGTCGGCGCTGGCATTTCAAACCCAAGAAACATAGGTTATGGTGGAATGCGATTTGGTCAATTCATAAAAACTAAGTGTGATGCCCCGACACGCGTTGCGCGTCTTGGAAATGAATAAAACCGAGTCCCAGACAACCCATCATCACAGCCATAAGTTAATTTTTTCATCACATCATGAAAGGTTAATATAGGAAAGAACACAATCATCAAAGCGCCACTCAAAACTAAATGCTTCTTTAACCAAGGCTTAGATAAACACATATTGTTTTGATCATCACGTTTTTAACATCATAGCCTTTTCTAAAGGTAGCTGCAATCTGTTCTAAAGAACAAACATAACTGAAGGTGCATGAGGGTTAAAACAACATAATTACCTTAAGATACCTAATTCAAACCAAATCAAAGTCATTAATAGTTTGGTTTAAAAAGTTCACAGGTTTGGCATAAATCGTTAAGACACATCTCGTGTAACACATGAATATATGATAATTAAGCAAGTAAGAAAACAAATCAGAAAAACTCAAAACATGAAGCATTTGGCTCAAATCTGGGTTTTTGGTTACCATGGATGCAACTCAGGTTGCAAGTGCAGAACACCACACTTTCTATCACCAAGTATGCCACGCCAAGAAACCAACTTCACTACAGTCATCAAAGAAATGGTTAGGACAAATGGATTCCGCAATCATAATTCAGCCAGTGTCCCCTAGAGGGAAAGAATGAACATTGTAATCCACATACCATAGCCACCATCATCAACAAACCAAAAATAGACCCAACGAATTCAAAGAATCAACCAACACTAACAGAGGTATAAGGGCCTCAAATGATGGGTCATCATCTTTGTTGACTTATGAACACCAAAACATGCTCCACCATTACAAATCAAAATAGAAGATTAGGGTTCCGGGTGGCCTTGGCCATCATCACCAACCTAAGGTAGAGTTTAGGTATACCAATGCCATATGCAATACCCTCCTGTTCCTGGCACCCGGACCTAGGCCTATAATAGACCTTCTATAATGGTGCACCACACCTCTGGTCACAGCACCTAGGGTATGCAGCAATGGTTCTATACAAATGGTCAATCACAAAGAAAGACCCCGATGTGCATCCTCCCGGGGTAGCGAACCCACACAACGTTAGGCTAACACCTTTTAATGGCGTGTCCCGACATACAAGGCTTGCAAGACTTTCTTTACTTTTATCATTCATTAATGCATGCATTCTTTCATGTTCCTCTTTCATTATCTCTCGCTTTACGTTACATAATATTTTCATTTCATTCATTAACATTCATCGTAAAGCCACGTGAAAGATAAACATACATCATAATAAGGAACATAACGTACACAGTCATCAACATCATACAGGGCAACATCATACATACATAACATACATCATGCATAATCATGCAACATCGTCATCATGCCCAACATAACCTCTAAGGCCACAACAGTCATCTTACATGAACTTACGGGAATCTTCCACGTCAAAACTTACATCTGCACTTTCCCCCGAAAGTCAATACAAAAACTACGTTTTCCTCGGGTACACCAGCCCTACTTGGGCGTATGGGCACCCTTCAGTCACATGGCCTTCAAGCGACTGAACATCTTGCGAATGGGCCAATGTGGATGAACACCTATGCGAATGA
Source organism: Flaveria trinervia (assembly GCA_025506515.1). Lineage (NCBI taxonomy): Eukaryota > Viridiplantae > Streptophyta > Magnoliopsida > Asterales > Asteraceae > Flaveria > Flaveria trinervia. The sequence goes on from CM046444.1 coordinate 20,040,643, forward strand.
ACACCCATGCGAATGGACCTCATGCGGATGAACTCAATGCGGATGAGTCCCATGCGAATGGAACTAATGCGAATGAACACCTTGTGCGGATGAAACTATTGCGGATGAGCACTTATGCGAATGGGCTCTCAGTCGCATGACTCCCCATGCGATTGGCCCTCAATCATGCGAATGAACCCTCAATCATGCAAATGAACCCCAATCGCACCTCAATCGGCCGTATGACCTCCATTCGGTCGCCAAGCCCTAGCTGATGCAGAATGCAATTCATCCCGAACCCAATCTGCCATTTTCGACCTCCAAGCTCTTCCCAACCTCTTCTAAGCCTAATTTAACCATCCTAAACCTTAGGAATGCATACCACAACACCATACAAGCACACACAAGCCCGAAAACAAACTCCAAACGCATCACACACAAACACATACAAATGGGTCAAATACGCACACATACAAAAACGGGTTTTCAGATGTGTTCCAGCCCCAAAATTGACCAAAAACATTTAAAAAAGGGGTCCTAGAACTCACACAAACAACACCGAGAAGTAGAGCTTCGTTTGGACCCGCTACACGACGATTTTGCTCACTAAATCTACCCGAACCAACCTTTCTCTTCTTTTCTCCCTTTTCTCTCTTCCTTTCTTTCTTTAGCTGAAATTTTGGGTGTAGGGAGAGGGTAAGGGCTGCCCTCTCCCTTTAAATACCCCCACTCACCCAACTTTCTCTCGTTGGCGAGTTTGGTCCCTCGACTTTGGACTTTATTTCTTTTTTTCTTTTGTCGGCTTCAAAAATAAATAACCGGGTGTTACAAGTCCACCCCCTTATATAGGTTTCTTCCCAGAAACCTGTTATTCCTCGAACAAACGTGGGTAATGTTGCCTCATTTCTTTTTCAGTCTCCCACGTTGACTCGGATCCTTTCTGTGCTTCCATTGTACGCGCACAAGGAGAACCACTTTATTCCCCAGCCTCTTCTCTTTTCGATCAATGATCGCCACTGGTTGCTCCACATAATTGAGCCGTTCATCTACCTCGATATCCTCCAGTGGTACAATCACATCCTCTTCTGCTAAGCACTTTCTCAGATGAGATTCATGGAATGTCGGGTGAATTCCACTTAACTCATCTGGTAATTCCAGTCTATAGGCCACCTCTCCTACTCTAGCAATGATTCAGAAAGGGCATATGTACCTCGGATTCAACTTGCCCCGCTTTCTGAACCGAATGATACCCTACCAAGGCAAGACCTTCAACATAACCTGGTCACCCTCCTTGAACTTAATCGGTCTGCGTCGTTTATCAGCATAGGACTTCTGTCTATCTTTGGCTGCCTTCATGAAGGCCTTGATCTTTTCAAGCTTCTCAGTCATAGCCTCGATTACCTTGATGCTCCCTATTTCTTTTAGACCAATATCACCCCAACAGACGGGTGTTCTGCATCTCCTACCGTATAACATCTCATAAGGTGGCATACCAACGCTGGCATGATAACTGTTGTTATATGAGAATTCAGCTAACGGTAAGTGGTCATCCCAACTTCCACCAAAATCAATAACACATGCCCAAAGCATGTCCTCCAATGTCTGAATGGTCTTCTCTGACTGACCATCAGTCTGGGGATGATAAGTCGTGCTAATATGTAACCTCGTCCCCATGGCGTCCTAGAATTTCTTCCAAAATTTGGATGTAAACTGGGTGTCACGATCAGACACAATAGACACCGGCACACCATGACGAGTTACAATTTCCTTGATAAACAGATCAGCCAACCTCTCAAATGAATATGTCTCGTGGATCGGTAGGAAGTGAGCACTCTTCGTCAAGCAGTCAACAATCACCCATATAGCATCATACCCTTTCGGAGTACGCGGCAGCTTCATAATAAAATCCATGGTGATGTGCTCCCACTTCCATTCCGGTATATCCATAGGTTGGATCTTCCCATATGGCTTCTGATGCTCGGCCTTCACTTGTAGACAAGTAAGGCATTTACTCACATACTCTACCACGTCACGTTTCATACCCGACCACCAATAATCCTTCTTCATGTCTTCATACATATTTGTGGCACCTGGATGAATGGAGTATCGAGTCTTGTGAGCTTCATTCAAAATCTTCACCCGTAGATCCCCAAAACGAGGAATCCACACCCGTCCAAACCGGGTTTTAACACCGAGTGTGTTTTCACCCAACTCCACAACCAGACCTCTCATTCTTTCAGAGTTAAGATGATCTTCTTTCATGTCTCATCTTGAAACTCTTTGACTTGCTTTATCACATCTGAGTTCATGATCAACTGATAGGCTTTCACCCGAATCGGCTCGGGCCTCTCTTTTCGACTAAGGGCATACGCCACCACATTGGCTTTCCCCGAATGGTAATGGATCTCACAATCGTAGTCCTTTAGAAGCTCCGACCATTGTCTCTGCCTCATGTTCAGATCTTTCTACTCAAAGAAGTACTTCAAGCTCTTGTGGTCAGTGAAAATGGTGCACTTCGTCCCGTAAAGATAGTGCCTCCAAATCTTAGTGCAAAGACCACAGCTGCTAGCTCCAAGTCATGAGTAGGGTAGTTGATCTCATGAACCTTCAACTATCAGGATGCATAGGCTATAACCTTTCCTTCTGCATTGACACACACCCCAACCCCGAGTAGGAAGCATCAGAATAAACCACCAGATCTTCACTTCCATCGGGTAATGACAGAACAGGAGCTTGAGTCAACCTTGCCTTCAACTCTTCGAACGCCTTCTCTTGAGCTTGACCCCATACAAACTTCACATCCTTCCGGGTCAACTTAGTTAGTGGAGAAGCAATCTTAGATAAGTCTTGGATAAATCTTCTATAGTAGCCCGCCAAACCCAAGAAGCTACGAATCTCGGAGGGTGTCTTTGGAGACTTCCATTGCATCACTGCCTCCACCTTTTCCAGGTCCACCATAATCCCGTCAGGATTCACCACATGACCCAAGAACTGAACTTCGCGCAACCAAAACGCGCACTTGGAGAACTTAGCGTACAACTTCTCCTTTCTCAACGTCTCCAAACCTCCCAAATGTGACCGGCATGCTCAATCTCGCTCTTCGAATAAATCAGGATATCATCGATAAACACAATCACTGATTTATCCAACATCAGCTGACACACCCGATTCATCAAATCCATAAAAGCAGCTGGCACATTAGTCAAACCAAAAGACATGACAAGAAACTTATAGTGACCATAACACGTGTGGAAAGCTGTTTTAGGAACATCTTGCTATTTCACTTTCAACTGATGGTAACCAGATCGAAGGTCTATCCTTGAAAACCAACTGGCACCTTGAAGCTGATCAAACAAATCATCTATTCTCGGTAAGGGGTATCGGTTCTTCACCGTCAACTTGTTCAGCTCACAGTAGTCAATACACATCCTCATACTACCGTCTTTCTTCTTCACAAACAGGACTGGAGCACCCCAAGGAGAAATACTCGGTCTAATAAACCCCTATCAAGTAGCTCTTGCAAATGCTCATCAATTCTTTCATCTTTGTCGGAGCCAAATGATACGGTGCCTTGGCAATAGGATGGGCACCCAGTATCAAATCAATCTGAAACTCAATCTCTTTATCAGGTGGCACTCCTGGTAAGTCCTCTGGGAACATGTCTGAAAAGTCACACACAACCGGTACATAGGATAGTTGTGGTGTTAGCGTATCCACATCCTTTACATAAGCCAAGTAGGCGCTACATCCACGCCTCATACACTTTCCCGCCACCGCCATTGAGATTACTTTCGGGATCATCGTGACCCAATCCCCATAAACAGTTACCGAACTCCCGTCAGGCGCTGTCAAACGAATCATCTTCTTGCGAACATAATGTTCACCTCGAAATCCGCTAACCAATCCATCCCAAGAACCAAATCAATACCACCCAAGGTCATCACGAACGGTCTCACAGGAAATTTATGGCCTTCTAGTTCCACATCACAACCCTCTAACACCTCAGAAATCCTAGTAGACTTTCATATGGTAGTTTCTACATCAAAGGGCGCATCAACACATCTACTACTAAGAGGCAGCTTAACACAGAAAGCATCAGAGATAAAACATTTACTGGCACTAGAATTAAATAACACAGAAGCTAAAGTTTGGTTCACTAGAAACGTACCAGACAGAACATCAGGGTTCGTCCTAGCTTCCTCCTGTGTCATAGTGAATGCCCTAGCGTTCGCCCTTGGTCCTTCACTCCCCATCTTCTTCGCCCCGGAACCCTCAGCTCTCGGCTTCTTGCAATCTCTACTTATGTGGCCCTACACGCCACAGTTAAAGCACCGGACCGTATGACAGTCCTTGGCTATATGCCCCATCTTCCCACATTTGAAGCACCCTTCAATGCCAACCTATATTCTCCCACATGCTCCCTTCCACACTTGCCACACCTCTTTGACCCTGCACTCGATGTGGCCACATGGCGGTCATCTACCCGTGCTTTCTTGTTACCGTCGAGGCATCACCCCGACCAAACTCTTCCCATTCCAATTTCGGTCACCACCACGTTCTCTCATCATACAGTCTCCTGCCAAATCCACCACTGACCTAAACGTGCTTAGTCGAGCGGCAATCATGTGCCTGCGAATATCCGCCGGCAAGCCCTGAATATACCTCTTGATCTTTCGAGACAGAGGTGTCACCTGATCCGGCACCAGACGTGCCATTTCATTGAACTTCGTGGTGTACTGTTGATGTGTCATGGTTCCCGCCTCCAGTTACAGGAACTCTCTCTCAACTTTATCCATTTCTCTATGAGGACAGAACTCCTCGATTACCAACTTCTTCAGCTCCGACCATCTCATTCTCCCAATGGCCCTGCTACCCTCGGCTTGGACTATATTGTCCCACCAACACAGAGCCGAGTCCACAAAAGAATGGGCAGCAAACTTTACTTTCTGGTTCTCTCGGCACTCGTTGATATTTAAGACGGCTTCCATTTCTCTCACCCACTAGTGAGCAGCAGCAGCAGTGCCGTGTTGGACCAAAAGAACCAATGAGCCAAGATCAGAAAACCTCTAAGTCCCACATGGTATCACACAACTGCTGAAAGCTTCATCAGCAGTTTGACAAGTGCTGAAGACTTCAACAGCTGAAGATCAAGTGCTGAAGACTTCAACAGCTGAAGAATTAAAGTGCTGAAGTACAACAGCTGAAGAACACAAGTACTGAAGCTGAACAGCTGAAGAACACAAGTACTGAAGCTGAACAGCTGAAGAACACAAGTGCTGAAGCTGAAAGACCAAAGTACTGAAGTACAACAGTGAAGAGTTTACAAGTGCTGAAGATCAACAACATGATGTACAAAGTCTGAAGACAAAGACTGAAGACATCAGCTGATGATATCTAACTGAAGTTATCAGCTGATGAAACATCTGAAGTTCAAGTCTGAAGACCAACTACTGAAGTTTCAGTAGTTTGTCACAACACAGAGTACTTCGAGTACTCTTCAGTAGGTGTGATATCAGTAGTTTTATATTTTTACTTTCAGTAGTTTTGTAAAATGACTGAAGAGATGAGTTTTCTGACTGCAGGTTTCAGTAGTTTTTATAGTTTTCAGTAGTTATAACAACTGATAACACTTAGCATTTTTGTAAGGAGATGAGAGCTGTAGCATTGTCTTCTCAGTAGTGTGTTTCAGTGTAATAATCTGTTAGTATGTCACATATCAAGTGACATCAGAGTGACCACATCTCTTATATAAAGAGTGTCGGTCGACCTAATTGTAAGTGTGACATTCTGTACCACGAAAGCGAATATTGAAGATAATATATTTGCAGATTCTCTCTCTATATACCGTCTTTGTTCTTCATTGAATATCGTCTGTTAGTTCTTGTGAATAGACGCAATTCATTGTATTGTTTGATTCCGCTGCTATATCTCTTTAATCAATCAAACATAGATCAGTGAGTCCTAACAAGTGGTATCAGAGCAGGTAATCATTGATCGATCTAACAATTGATCATTGAAACTGCTAATTGATATCTGTGTTTGATTGAATTAGCGTATTCGCAAGAACTGGTTATAGATTATTGAATTTCTGTCGCTTTCGTTCATTTATTTTGAGACTTCTGGTTCAATTGGTTGTTGTGTTTTGTTCTAAAAATTGGATTTAGCTTAATCGAATTTGATTGAATCTGAGATGACGACTCCTTCTAATGATCCTCACAATACCGGTCCTTTCCAACCAAGCCTCTCGATGCTGGTTAGGACCGAGTATAACATATGGCAACGAAGAATGCTTCATCACCTGTCTGTTAACAGTTCAGGTTGTTGGACATCTGTGGTACATGGACCACATAAGCCTATGGTGAGCAATCCGGAAACCAATCAAATGGTTCGAAGAAGAAGGAACAATACTCTGATGAAGATCGGAAACTATTTGAGATTGATGCTAAAGCCCATGGAATCTGGCCATGGCACTGCCTAATGAAATCTATTCTGGGCTTATGCATCATGGAACTGCTCATGATCTCTGGAATGCCCTGAAGGAACAATTCGGTGGCACAGATGAGGTCTTAGCAAACAATAGAGAAATCCTTGCCCAACAATATGAGACATTCTCTCATAGAAAGGGTGAGACACTGACTCAACAGTTTGAGTGTTCTCCTGCTTGATATCTGAGCTGAAAATGGTGAAACAGGAATACACCAATAGCCAGATGAACAACAGATTCCTCAGATCACTGCCTGAGAGATGGGACACATACACTATTGTCCTACGCTCCAGTGCAAATCTGAATAGCCTATCTCTCACCCAACTTCATGGGAAACTGCTTACATTTGAAAGAGAGATAAAGCAGAAAAGGAAACTGTCATCTTCAGGAAAGCTCACTGATGACTTTGTACCAGGCAATACTACCTTGGTTGGTCATGAGTCAGAATATGCTTCATCTGAAATCAATTATGATGAGCATATAGATTTCTTTTCAAACAGTTCTGATCATGCATTTTGTTGTATTGAGAGTCATTCTGGCAGTAATAGTGACAATTTATGCTTCATTCGGATGATCTGAAAGGAATAGCTAATGATGATCTAGAAGAGATGGATATTCTGAGCCAAATGGCATTGATTAATATCAGATCTCAGAAGTTCTATAAGAGAACTGGCAGGAAATTTCCTGGACTCTCTGGCAAAACCAAAGTTGGTTTTGACAAGAGTAAGTTGAGGTGTCACAAATGCCAAAGGCTAGGACACTTTGCAAGAGAGTGTAGATCAACTGGATCTAACTCTTCTGCACCCTTTGTGACTTTTCCTAGTACTAGTCCACAAAACAGAGGGCAACATCCTGCTGGTTCTGGTCATCATTCACATCCTAGATCTCCTGCATACTTTGTTCCCCAGGGTCAAATGTCATATCCTTATCCCTGCTATTATGTGCCTCAACCAAATCCTGTTCAAGCTCCAAGTGCACAACAACCACAAGCATTGCCTGAACCACAACCTTCCCAATCTCATCAACAAACTCAACCTCAACAACACAGCTTCTTCACCCCAGGAGTTGTTGACTGGAGCAGTTTACCAGATGACTTGTCTGGTCATGAACAACTGTTCTCAGGTGCTGGTCAACATGGTGGTGAAGTCTTTTTGGAAATCTAGCTCTTATGGCTTTGGATTCTGCTGATACTTCATCCACTAATGCCTCTACATCAAAGGTATCACAGGTATCTCTGAGGCAAAAGCCAAATTATGTTCTGAACCATGCATAGCAGCATTGCATCTATTAGAGAAGCAAATGTAGCTTTAATCAACAAGAACATTGAGCTAGAACAAATTATTTCCAAAAGCAAAGCTGAGTTTGAGTCTGTGCTTAATGATAAAAATGATGAGATTTACAAACTGAAATGCCAAATAACTGATGATAAGGCTAGGGAAGAGATACTTCTTGAGAAGTATAAAGATCTCAAAGAAACCCTTGCAGTTACCCAGGTAGAGTGTGATAGATGGGTACAATCATGCAAAGGTTTTGAAATGCTTCTTAGTAAGCAATCTGCTTCCAATGTGAAGTTTGGCATTGGTTACAATCACACTGCTCCACCTATAGATTTTACTCCAGAGCAGAGGTAGAATCTGATGGTGAGAGTAATAACCAATCCATCTCATCATGTGATCTACTTTCTGATACAGCACAATCAGAAGTAGAAGTCAGCATCAAGCCCTTTTAGAACCTATCAGCTGATGTTGATGGTTCAAATGCTGACACTCACATGATCAATGAGTTGATCAACTCAGGAGTTAATTCTGAAAGTCCTGAAAGGACTAGAGAGCAGGATTTAACACCTGAAGTTCAAACTCCAACTACTGTCAGTACTGAAAAGAAGAAAACTGTCAGTAGAAAGAGTTTGAAGGCTACTAAAGAGGAAGTCAAGAAAGCAAACAATGCTTCCAAAGCACTGAAGAGCAAGTCTCCAGTTGCTTCACCCTCTTTAGTTGATGATCAACCTAAGATGAAGAAGAAACCATGTGAAGTATGTGGTTTGTTCAATCATCTTACAGATGATTGCTGGTACAAAAGAGGTTCCAAACTCAAACAAAAAGAAGAAATTAAAGAGAAAATGGTAAAAATGAAAACTGAGTTTGAGACCACATTTGTATCAGCAACATCAAATCCTGTAACCCTTAAGTCCTCAAAGAAATCCAAAAAGGAAGGGGTTAAACAGGTGACAGCTGAGAGTGCTCAGAAGAAGAAGGTGCAACATAGGAACTTATCAAACTCCACTGGCAATGTGTCTGATGAGCTGAAAGCTTTATCACAAAATCAGACACAGCTGGTTATGATGGTTCAACATCTGTTGGTAGAGTTAACCAATTAGATGCTCCTATGTTGAAACCACAGAAAAGGAGATCCAAGCCAAAGGATTCCTCTTCTTCACCATCTTCTTCCTCTCAAGCTGTTGTTACTAATAAACTGTTAGTTTACCATCTGTTGATGAGACCAGGCCCAAAACCAAAAAGGTTTGGGTCTCTAAAACTAACTGATTGTTTATTATTGCAGGGTTCTCAACATGCCAAAGTAGCATCTGGTATGTAGACAGTGGGGGATCTATGCACATGACTGGGAACAGTTCTCTTCTTCATGACTACTCTCAAGGAAAGAAGGGCTTTGTTTCTTTTGGCAATGATGCTAGGGGTTACATCATTGGAAATGGCTTTGTCTCCAATGGAGAAATCAAGTTTGATGATGTTAATCATGTGGAAAATCTCAAGTACAATCTCTTGAGTGTCAGTCAAATGTGTGATAAAGGCCATGTTGCTCTTTTCACCAGTCAGAACTGTAGGATTCTGTCATCCAAAGTTCTGCATTTGATTGATAAGGTGTTGGATGATCACACTCTCCTGAGAGCCAACAGGACAGGAAGAGTGTATGCCTTAGATCTTTCCAAGAAAATAGATCTCAGAGGCAATCCTTGCCTATTTTCCAAAGCCTCTTCTCAAGAATCTAAACTGTGGCACAGAAGGCTGGGTCATGTTAATTTCAAAAACATGAATCAGCTTATCCACAATAGTTTAGTCAGAGGCTTACCAATAAAGGAGTTCCACTGTGATGAAACCTGCACTGCTTGTTTAAAAGGAAAACAGCACAAAGTCTCATTCCCTCCTATTGAAGAGCCTAAGTCCACTGCTTGCTTGCAATTACTGCATATGGATCTATTTGGTCCTGTGAGAGTAATGAGCATGGCAAAGAAGAAATACTGTCTGGTAATTGTGGATGATTACTCCAGATTTGTATGGACTTTCTTTCTACATTCAAAGGATGAGGTTGCTCAGAAGATTATTCACTTTGTGTTGTATATTGAGAAGCAGTATTCCCTTCCAGTCAAGTGTATTAGGAGTGACAATGGAACTGAATTCAGAAATCATACACTTGATGACTTCTATCTTTCAAAGGGAATCAAAAGGCAGTTTAGCATCCCAAGGACTCCAGAACAAAATGGAGTAGTGGAGAGAAAGAACAGGACCCTCATTGAAGCTGCAAGGTCCATGCTGGCTGACTCTGGTTTGCCACTGACCTTTTGGGCTGAAGCTGTTAACACAGCTTGCTATGTGCAAAATAGAGTTTTAGTAAATCAGAGGTTGATGAAGACTCCATATGAAGTTCTCCATCACTTGGCTCCTCTAATTTCATTTTTCAGAGCATTTGGGTGTCCCTGTTTTATTCTCAACACAAAGGATCAACTCCATAAATTTGATCCTAAGGTGGATGCAGGGTATTTTGTTGGTTATTCATCTACTTGCAAGGCATACAGAGTCTTCAACTGCCAAACAAAGATAGTTGAAGAGACTTTGCATGTGAAGTTTAATGAATCTCCTTTCTGTGGAGTTGTTTGATTTGGACATACTGCAATATGTTCCATATCAACCTCCAGCTGTTGCAGATCCTGTGGATAAATCATCTTCTGCAGCATGTCTTCCACCTGGTGGTATTGATGATGATGATGATAATATCAATACTCACCTATTCAAGTTTAGTGACCAACTGCCTGTGTCTGCTAAATTTGATGTTCCTGTAGCTTCAGCAGTTCCATCCACAACAAATGCTGATGAGATCCCTGTTTCCTTTACATCTTTTGAGTTACCATCTAATTCTTGGTTTCAAGAGTCTACATCAACATCTGCTGCTGCTGAAGGTTCTACAAACACTTGCACAGATCTCATTGTTTATCAAGAACTGAAGAATCACCCCATGTCTCAGATTATTGGTGATATCAATGCTGGTGTTTCAACAAGAAGTCAATTGTCTAACTTCTGCTTCTATGCTCTCTTCATCAGTCAGCTAGAGCCAAAGAACTACCATGTTGCTTTGAGAGACAATGGATGGGTTGAAGCTATGCAGCTTGAGCTACTTCAGTTCAAGAAACAGCAAGTGTGGGAACTGGTTCCTCTTCCCCAGGTAAGTGTGCAATAGGCACTAAATGGGTGTTTAGGAATAAAACTGATGAAAATGGGCTTATTGTTAAGAACAAGGCTAGACTGGTTGTACAGGGGTTTTCACAAGAAGAAGGTATTGACTATGATGAAACCTTTGCCCCTGTAGCCAGACTAGAGGCAATCAGATTGTTCTTAGCCTATGCTGCATTCCACAATCTTAAAGTTTTCCAAATGGATGTCAAAAGTGCATTTTTATATGGTAAAATAAAGGAAGAAGTTTATGTGTGTCAACCACCAGGCTTTGAGGATAATAAACATCCTGAATGGGTGTATAAACTTGATAAGGCTCTTTATGGGTTGAAACAAGCTCCTAGAGCCTGGTATGAGACACTCTCTACTTTTCTTCTTAAGAATAATTTCACTAGAGGCTCCATTGATAAAACTTTGTTTATTAAGAAGGTGGATCAGCATAAGCTACTTGTTCAGATTTATGTTGATGATATTATTTTGCATCCTCTGATCCCCAGTTGTGTGATGATTTTACAACATTAATGAAAAAGAGGTTTGAAATGAGTGCAATGGGAGAATTACAGTTCTTTCTAGGCTTGCAAATCAAACAAAAGGCTGATGGAACCTTATTCATCAGTCAAAATATACAAAAGATCTTTTGAATAAGTTTGATTTACAAAACTGTAAGCCCTGTTCTACTCCCATGTGCAACACCACACAACTGGATGCTGATCAGAAAGGTAAAGCTGTTGATGAAACGCTTTACAGATGTATGATTGGGTCCTTGATGTATTTAACAGCTTCTAGACCAGATATTATGTTTGCTACATGTGTTTGTGCTAGATTTCAGGCTGCTCCTAAAGAGTCTCATTTGATTGCAGTCAAGAGAATCTTTAGATATTTGCAAGGTACACAATCTCTGGGTTTATGGTATTCCACTGGACACTCTTGCAAATTAGTTGCTTTTTCAGATAGTGACTATGCAGGGTGCAAGTTAACTAGAAAGTCAACTTCTGGTGGTTGTCAATCCTAGGCAACTGTTTGATTTCTTGGCAGAGTAAGAAACAACATCTGTTGCTACATCAACTGCTGAGGCCGAGTACATTGCTGCTGCAAGTTGTACTTCTCAGGTACTCTGGCTTCAGAACCAACTTCTGGATTATGGCATTACAGAGACTAAGACTCCATTATAATGGATAGTGCTTCAGCTCTGTGTATTGTCAAAAATCCAGTCCAGCACTCTAGGACCAAACATATAGAGATCAGACATCATTTTATTCGGGATTGCTTTGAAAAAGGTCTGATTGATCCTAAGTTTGTGCCTAGTGCTGATGAGCTTGCAGATATTTTTACTAAGCCTTTGGATAGTTCTACTTTCCAAAACCTTGTGTTAAGGCTTGGTATGCTGCAGCTAGAATAAGTGACAACTACTGATGATTTCAGTAGTAATTACTGGTGATCATTGGTACCCATGTCACATATAAGTACTGATGAGTCCTTTCACCTTCAGTAGTTTTTATAACTACTGATGGCTAAATGCCTCACAAGTACTGAAGTACTTTATCTGTTCCAACTACTGATGTAGTTACAACTACTGATGTAGTTACAACTACTATAGACAACTAAATCAGTACAAACAGATAAGTACTGACGTCCTATGAAACACCTGAAAAGCAGATGCAAAGTCTGATGAGTAAGTGTTGAGGACAGTATGAAACAGCTGAAAGGCTATGAATTGACGAAAACTACTGAAGAGAACTTTCTCTTCAGTTGTTTCAACAACTGCTGTTTCATTCTAAACAACTGAAGCAAAACCATGTCTTCAGTAGTTTTTATAACTACTGATGACTAATACCAAGTCTTCAGCTGTTTACAACAACTGATGACAAAACCACTGTCTTCAGTAGTTTCACAACTACTGATGACAAAACACAAGTCCTCAGTTGTTTCATCATCTGAAGTCAAAACCACGGCTTTCAGTAGTTTTCTAACTACTGATGCCTAACACCACGACTTCAGCTGTTTCAACGTCTGATAGGGTAATACCATGTCAACAGTCGGTTTAAAACTACTGATGACTAACACCACACCCTTCAGTCTTTTCTCACCCCTACTATAAATACCTGTCCTCTTCTCTGATGTTTCATTAGCCGTTATTTTCTGAACTTCTCTCTCTCAAACATGGCGACCATGAGTCTGAAACAACGACACAACTGCGTGCTTACCTTACAAAGTCGGCTTTCTGGAACAAATATGATAATGCCATTGACTTAATGGTGGATTCCCCATATCGCACAGCCTTTCTCATGAATCCAACCATTTACCCTGAATCCCTCAGTCAATTCTGGTCAAATGCTTCTGTTCATACGATGAGTCTACCGGTCAGATCTCTGTTCGGTCCCTTATCAACCAAAAACCAGTGGTCGTTACAGCCGACATTATTCGTCGGGCATTACATCTACACGATTCCACCGCTGTGACTGCATACCCAAAGGGCATAAACGATATGTCCTTTATCAATCATGGGTATGAAGGTGATCTTCGAGCTACAACCGTTCTAAAGAAACATTTCCATGACGCTGAGAAACTTATTTTTCACATGGTAAATGTCTGCTTAGCCTCCAAGACATCTTCTTGGGATCAAATGTCATCCCACTGGCAACAGGTATTGTATTCTATTCTAGAACACCAACCGTAAATTTTTCTGAAATTGTGTTCCTAGAAATAAAGAACTTGGCTCAGAAACCTGTGGCAAACCGATGGCCATTATATCCAGGTTTTAATGGCCATTATTTTGGATGAATAAAATCTGATGGCTTGTTGGCCTTGGAGTCCCTGCACCAGCTGTTTTGGCTGAGGTATACTCCAGGCACAACTCCGACCTTACACTCAAAGAAGCTGCCGAATGCTAAAGCCCAAGCACAGGGAACCCACAGCTTCCTCCATCAGAACCAAAGTCCCCACCAAACCACCAAAAAGAAACCCAAAACGGCTACTCAGGGAAATGAGTCCCCTGAGGATGCCCCTGCAACACAAACGCAGGAATATCCACTGGTTATAACCCCCTAGTGGATATCAGGACTCTTCCAGCCATAGCCGCTCAGGATTCCTCTCAACAGGAGCCTGAAGCAACCACACAAGGGGTACCCACACATGGGATCTTCCTCACTTGAGGGGATTGCCATTGAAGAGCACCTTTCCCCCAGGTGCACACTGCTTCTATCCCTTCACCCCATGCAACCGCCCCCAAAGTCCAACCATACTTATTGCAAACGTGCTGACTCAGTTGCATGCCTCTCCTCCTCCCCAACAACCACCAACAAAGGGGAGAACCACAGACATTGAGGAAGAGGATCAACATGTTTCTGACAACCCACAGCACCGGGGTTTACAAGTTCTATCTCCTAGTGTGGATAGGGAGATTAGAATATCTAGTGAGGCTGCCACCTCTTCTGCATCAGCACATGATCAGAATGAGGCTGGTAACATTGCTAAGACCTCACTAGAGGCAACAGCTGATGATGGACATAGTCCTGAGGCTGGAAGTCCCCAGTACCAAGACAAAGGGGCACATGCTACAACTGGTCTACACCCAGTGCATGTACATCCTGCTCCAAGCAGGAGGTCAGGTGATTCAGCTTCTGCTGATGATGACCTGGGCTTTTTCTACGATGTTCTTGCCCAGAACACAATCCTTGAGGAGGAAGTCAGTAGGCTGCAAAACTACTTGACCAACTCTCTCAAGGAGAAAGACCATCTGCCTCCACCAACCCACAGATGGCACCTTCAGTTGAAGGTTCCCCAAACACTGAGCCACTCCCAACAACTCAGCCACCTGCCTCTGCTTCTGGCACTATTTCTCAGGAACAGAACCCTCCTGAGCAAATAGTTGTGTTCTTCAAAATCCCTCCCTCTCATCACCCATAATCACTGACATTGTGACTAAAGCCATTGATGAGAGGCTTTCCTCAACTTTACAACCATTGATTGATGCTGTTGTGCAAAAGACACTTTCTGCGGTACCAACCCCTACCACCAATGCATCCAAAAAGGGGGAGAGTACTGCAGTGAAAGAAAAGAAGAGGAAAAGAACAGAGGATGAGAAGGCCCAAGAGCAAGCCAAGAGGTGGAAAAAGAAAAGCAACAACTGATCACCTATAAACGAAAGAAAAGTGCTGATGATCAACCTACTGCTGAAGAAAAATCCTTGGAAGAGCTGGTAAAAGATGCTGATGATACACACAGCCGATCCATGGATAAAATCATTGAGCAACTCTTCAGGCAAGGTTTTGATACAGCCACATTAGATAGTGAAATCAGGAGGTTGGAAGTGGAGGAGATTCAACCCGATGGGCTGGGTATGATGCACTTGAAAAGGAGAGATTGGAGATCATGATCCGTTTTATTGCCAAATACTTAGGAAGATCTTTGATGGAGATTCGCGCGTGGACCAGAGACAGTATTCTGGCTATAGCCACCAGAATCTGTCTGTCTGAGCAATTCCACAAGGGGATTATCATTGAAGCCCTTGATGAGGCCGGGGCTGGAAAAAGGTTTGAAATGGCAAAACTTACAAAGGCTAAACTCAAAACCAAAATGCTGGAACAACCTTCCCTTCCACCCACTCAAAACCAGCCTACCCCTCAAATCTCCAAACCAATCTCAAAGCCCAAATCCAAACAACCACAATCAAAACCCACAAAACCAACTCCCTCACCATCTAAACCAACAGCCGATGATGCACCAAGAAGAAGAAGAGAAGGGTGTTGAGGCTAGAAGAAGAAGAAGAAGAGGATGATGTGGAAGAAGATAGGATGCCTCTGTCTGCAGTCCTAACACTGGCGAAAGCCAAACCTATGCCCATCACTCCCACCTCACAGATGGATGTTGTGAGAGTAAAAATTGAAGAAGAGGAGCAGCAAAAGCTTCATGATGATGAAATGCTGAAAAGCATTGACAAAACCTATGCTGCCTTCCTCATCAATTATCAGCATGAAGAAAGAAGCTCTGAGATTGTACACTCTCGCCAACACATTTCAATATCAGAAGGAAAGGGTGAGAGTATGGCCTGATCCGAGGGTGGCTCACAGGATTGTAAAGAAAGACATTCCTTCGAGATACAAGGGTCAAGTCAAGAGGATCGTAGATGAAGAGATCACAGTGGCCTTGTAGTATCACCCTGGGAGATTGTCGAAGATTTCAAGAAAGCCTACGAGACTAAACAACCACCCCAGACGATGCTAGAGAACAGAATTATAAAAAGGGGCTAGTCTACAAGAGGCTTGAGAACTTCAAACAGAATGAGCTCAGTCTGTTACTCGAAGGGAATCATCCTGATGAGTTTGCATATAGACAAATTACAACAGTTGAGCTCAAAAACGACAAACAGGCCAAGTACATCTCAGAGCTGTATGGGCGAGAAGGATTGTTTGATGGTGAAGCCGAGAACCTGACCATGGAAGAACAAATCATGTTTCTCAGGGCCTACACCAGAGAATCCTACAGGCTCATACACGGGAAGTAGTTCTCATGAATGGATAACAACTCTGTGTCCAGTTCCACAAAACAGAGTTCCCATTCATATATTGCCAAACAAATATCTGAGACTTCTTCCTAGGGCGGAGCTTATATGGGTCATCTTCTCTACTGATCAAGAAGGAAAAAGACCAACCTTTTGCCAACAATAAGTGGGATAATAAATAAATTAGAGGTTTTGGCTGCATTGGTTCAGGGGGAGTTTGTTGGACCAAAAGAACCAATGAGCCAAGATCAGAAAACCTCTAAGTCCCACATGGTATCACAACAACTGCTGAAAGCTTCATCAGCAGTTTGACAAGTGCTGAAGACTTCAACAGCTGAAGATCAAGTGCTGAAGACTTCAACAGCTGAAGAATTAAAGTGCTGAAGTACAACAGCTGAAGAACACAAGTACTGAAGCTGAACAGCTAAAGAACACAAGTACTGAAGCTGAACAGCTCGAAGAACACAGTGCTGAAGCTGAAAGACCAAAGTACTGAAGTACAACAGCTGAAGAGTTTACAAGTGCTGAAGATCAACAACTGATGTACAAAGTCTGAAGACAAAGACTGAAGACATCAGCTGATGATATCTACTGAAGTTATCAGCTGATGAAACATCTGAAGTTCAAGTCTGAAGACCAACTACTGAAGTTTCAGTAGTTTGTCACAACAGCTGAAGAGTACTTCTTCAGTAGTGTGATATCAGTAGTTTTATATTTTTACTTTCAGTAGTTTTGTAAAACGACTGAAGAGCTTGTTCTTCAGTCGTTGTAGTTTCAGTAGTTTTATGTTTTTCAGTAGTTATAACAACTGATAACACTTAGCATTTTTGTAAGGAGATGTCAGCTGTTTTGACATCTTCAGTAGTTGTGTTTCAGTTGTAATAAATCTGTTAGTGTCACTATCAAGTGACATCAGCAGACGTCACATCTCTTATATAAGAGGTGTCGACCTAATTGTAAGTGTGACATTCTGTTACCACGAAAGCGAATATTGAATGAAATATATTTGCAGAATTCTCTCTCTATACCGTCTTTGTTCTTCATTGAATATCGTTTGTTCTTGTGAATCGACTAATTCATTGTTTGAATTCCGCTGCTATACTCTTTAATCAATCAAACATAGATCACTGATCCTAACAAGTGAATCTGGCCATTGGTTCTTTTGGTCAACAAAAACTCCCTTTGTCAACAAAGTAGGGGGTTGCTGCATCGTTAAAATGCTCCATAATTACAACCTCGTGTGCCACCCCTGTACGGGCTCTTCTTCTTCTCTTAATCATCAGATAGAACTGTTTCAAGCTCTGGTTGCTCTCGTCCTCCTGAGGACCTGTTCCTCTCTTGTCTCTCCCCTTCCTGTACTGCCTTGAAATTCAGTCATTACAGACGGGTAAGATCATCTGCATGACTGATGCTCCTCCTCAACCACAGCCTTTTTTACCGAGGCCCTTAGGTTTGCACTCTCATCACCATCCTCCGGATGAGGGGTCTCGGTTTCTTCATGAACCACCTTCTTCGTCCTGGGTCTTCCCCTCTTGGGTCACAGCTCAGCACCAAGCCTATCACGACC
Source organism: Flaveria trinervia (assembly GCA_025506515.1). Lineage (NCBI taxonomy): Eukaryota > Viridiplantae > Streptophyta > Magnoliopsida > Asterales > Asteraceae > Flaveria > Flaveria trinervia. The sequence continues at coordinate 20,058,636 of CM046444.1, forward strand.
TCCACACGAAGTTCTTTCGAAGATCTACCACCAACATTCACACGCACACTGAAAGATTCAAACACCAACACGGTCATTCAAGGGAACAGCTCAGTTTATGTCAAGTATAGTAAGTCCCTAATTACAGTGACCAGTTGTGATTAGCCACTTACTTTACTCTTCATACCCCAAGCATTACCTGTCCTGACTACATCAGTATCTAAATCTACAAATAACACAAAACCACATACCACGCGCACATAATACCGGTTAACATTAAAGAAAATACCTGATGGCACGCAGCTACTCAGATTGGCATCCCTTCCCTTTCCGTCCCATTCTCAGTTTAATTTAAGGTTTATTTTGAAATTTTACCCATTTCACTTAAACTTTGGCTCTGATACCAACTTGTAAGGCCCTGTTCCCGGGACGCTCACAGCTGGTCGATCATCGCACTTAAAACATATAAATACATTCGTCTTTCATAAAACATCACAGCGGAATTACCAAAATATACATCTCATTTCATTATAAAAGCTTTTGCGAAATAATACATCGTTAACCAGTTACAAAATACATATCGCATTACATCACAAAAGCATTATAAAAATGGATGTCATCCCCAAAAGAGCTGAGTAGCCACATCGTGCCATCCTCAACAATCATTACCTGCCAACTGGAAACACATAAAAGTCAGCGTTGTTGAGTGAGTTCTAGTTTTGTAATAAAACAATACTTTTCTTTTGTTAAAATCGTTCTTTACTTTCATGCGATCATACAACATACGTACACATAGATAATATCATTATTATCTTCATCATTCATTCGTTCATTCATCGTACATCATTATCTTCACGTTCTTTCATCATTACATTTTTCTTTCCTTCAAACCATAAACTTTACCCTTCTGTTCCTGGTATTGGACCTAGGCCTATCATAGACCTGCTATAATGGTGCTCCACACCTCTGACCACAGTACTTAATGTCACACCCCGACCGACGGCGGAATCATCGGAGCGGACGAGTGTGAAATAATTGTTCATAGCACATGAAACTAATTAAGTTGAAATAGTATAAATATCATTAATCATTAAACATTACAAGACAAATAAGTACATACAATACAAAAGCTTCAAACAAAGAAATAACATATTTAGTTAAACTAGGTCAAGTCTTATATGAGCACGAAGAGAAACCTAAAGTATTAGACCTGAAACATGTTAAAAATAAAGAGTCAACAATAATGTTAGTGAGATTTCCATAGTTTTAAATACATAAATATATAAAATATGGCAATTCATGTCATAGATTAGTGAACAAAGTAACTAGGGATGTAAGACGGAATGCACAATCAGACCTTGACAGTTTTACAAGTCTCAAACGTTTACAAGTATATACGATTAGCTAAGTGTACTTGGATCAATCAAGCAGGCTTGTCAGGCTCATAGATCTGTGATGTCGCCAGGCTAGCAATAGTTAATGATTGTACATATAATCGACATTACATGGTAGCTACAAAGATCAACTAACCACAACATACAGTGAATTGCCATAAGTTTACAAGAATCAAACGTTTTACAAGTGTAACGATTATAAGATAACATGTTTCACCCCAAAGTGTGAAAATATAAAAAAGGGTACAAAATACTCACATGGAAAACTCACAAGTATGGTGATGGTTGTAGAGTACATAAGAAAACTTGAATGTCAAGAGTCAAAGGTGATGTCCTAAATGATAAAAAGAATAATAACTTGAGGTTGGAATTCATTACAAGAAATTAGGATGTTTAAAGAATGCTAAAAACGAAAGGTAGATTGAAAAAAGATTATTGCATCAATTTTATATTTTGGACAGAATGTTTGGTATGTGTTTGAACAGGTTTTAAAATAGAAAACGGTTTCATAAAATTATAAAAATTTATACTTGATTAGTTCAAAGTATCCCGGACAACTTTCATTTAGAAACAATTTTATGAAAAGATCTTTAAATAGGTCAAACAAGCAGCACAAGACAGAAGGTGCTGAAATGCGCACTTATCTTGTGAAGCCTATTGTTGAGTCGTCTGATTGGACTTGAAGACGTATAAACTGTCGTTGAAAGGTTAATTCAAAGAACTTAACATTGGAGTCTGAGTTTACTCAAATTTATTTTTTTATGATTAAGTTATGGTCGGTTAAAGTAAGATTATATTCTGCCAGAATTGTAATAAGGCACTTATGTGCACTTTTAAAATCATTAAAGTATGAAACGTTTTAGAACATTTTATTATGTCAATATATGGTATATTAGGCTTAATTTTAGTTATAAAAATATTCTAAGACTTTGGCATATCCATCATTTAGAACAATAATCTTGTGGAATAACCGAATGCGACGGCATAGCTGTCCATATGCAAACAGGATTCTTTATTTATGTTAGTGTGTTGTTAGTTTGATTTAGGAATGTTAGTGATTGTTATAAGGTTAGTTATTATTAAAATATTAATGATCTAATGATGATGATTAAAATAAAAAGAGATTTGGTAGAACAAAGAATAATAGTAAGAATATGAAATCATGAGAACAATTGGATGTTAAGATGATTGAAATATAATATAAAAGCAATAAAAGATTACTTGGTATTAAGAATTCTTGAAATTTCTTGTAAAATAAAATTATTCAAATTGATCATTACCAATGGATTAAATAAAGATATAAGAGTGAGATTTTTAGAGAATGATCAAATAAAAAGTGATACCTAAGCCTTGCTTTTATACTTGAGGTTAGGAAGAGGTTATGAATGGTGTTAGTGATGATTTATAAGTCTTTTAAAAGGGGTTATGATTTTGAAATAAATATAAGATTAAACAAAAAATAGATAAAAGAATAATTACAATTTATTTTCTTATAAAATCTTTATAACTTTTATAAGACTTATAACTTTATAAGTTTATTAAAATTCGTTTTATAATTTTATAAGTTTTAATAAGTATTTTCCATTTAGTTATTTATTTTAAAATGATAAATAAAGATTTATATTTTTATAAAAAATAGATTTATTTATAAAATAAATTATTATTCTTTGTTTAAATGATAAAATGAATAAAACAATTTTCAATATTGCTTAAATTGCACATTTAACCCGCTTGATTCATAAAATAAATAATAAAAATTTTAAATATTAAAATTTCCATCATATGAAAGTTTAAAGTGAGTTCGGGTTTGGTTTCATAATTTTGAAATTCGACGGATGTTACACCTAAGGTAGAGTTTAGGTGTACCAATGCCATATGCAATACCCTCCTGTTCCTAGTACTGAACCTAGGCCTCTCATAGACCTCCTATAACGGTGCTCCGCACCTCTGGTCACAGCACCTAGGGTATGCAGCAATGGTTCTATACAAATGGTCAATCACAAAGAAAGACCCCGATGTGCATCCTCCCGGGGTAGCGAACCCACACACCGTTGGGCTACACCTTTTAATGGCATGTCCCGACATACAAGGCTTGCAAGACTTTCTTTACTTTCATCATTCATTAATACATGCATTCTTCATGTTCCTCTTTCATTATCTTTTGCTCTACGTTACATAATACTTTTGTTTCATTCATTAACATTCATCGTAAAGCCACGAGAAAGATAAACATACATCATATTAAGGAACATAACATACACAGTCATTACATCATACAGGGCAACATCATACATACATAACATACATCATGCATAATCACGCAACATCGTCATCATGCCCAACATAACCTCTAAGACCACAACAGTCATCTTACATGAACTTACAGGAATCTTCCACGTCAAAACTTACATCTGCACCTTCCCCGAAAGTCAGTACACAAACTACGTTTTCCTCGGGTACACCAGCCCTACTTGGGCGTATGGGCACCCTTCAGTCACATGGCCTTTAGGCGACTGAACATCATACGAATGGGCCAATGCGGATGAACACCTATCTGAATGAACACCCATGCGAATGGACCTCATGCGGATGAACTCAATGCAGATGAGTCCTATAAGAATGGAACTAATGCGAATGAACACCTTGTGCGGATGCAACTAATGCGGATGAGCACTTATGCGGATGAACACTTATGCGGATGAGCACTTATGCGGATGAGCACTTATGCGGATGAGCACTTATGCGAATGGGCTCTCAGTCGCATGACTCCCCATGCGACTGGCCCTCAATCATGCGAATGAACCCCAATTGCACCTCAATCGACCGTATGGCCTCCATTCGATCGCTTAGCCCTAACTAATGCAGAATGCAGTTCATCCCGAACCCAATCTGCCATTTTCGACCTCCAAGCTCTTCCCAACCTCTTCTAAGCCCAATTTAACCATCCTAAACCTTAGGAATGCATACCACAACACCATACAAGCACACACAAGCCCGAAAACAAACTCCAAACGCATCACACACAAACACATACAAATTGGTCAAATACGCACACATACAAAAACGGGTTTTCAGATGTGTTCCAGCCCTAAAATCGACCAAAAACGTTCGAAAGAGGGGTCCTAAACACCAAGAAGTAGAGCTTCATTTGGACCCGCTACACGACGATTTTGCTTACTTGAATCTACCCGAACCAACCTTTCTCTTCTTTTCTCCCTTTACTCTCTTTCTTTCTTTCTTTAGCTGAAATTTTTGGTGTAGGGAGAGGGTAAGGGTTGCCCTCTCCCTTTAAATACCCCCACTCACTCAACTTTCTTTCTTGGCGAGTTTGGTCCCTCGACTTTGGACTTTATTTCTTTTCTTTTGTCGGCTTCAAAAATAAATAACCGGGTGTTACAAAGTTGAAATAGAGAGCAAACCGACATCATTCTGCCACAATTAGCAGTCGTGAGCATCCACACGACTCGCGCTATCCCCACCTTTCGCTCTTGCCTCGACAGATGCCACTAAAGGTAGTCATAAGAGACCACCGGCAGCGTCCACATCGGAGGGTTAAGTACCAATGGTTCCATTGTTAAGGCGGTGCAAGCGACGGTGATGGACTGGAAAGAAGACAGTGAAATTAAAGAGAACTTTCTCTCTCTATAAAAGTACCGATGCCAATAAAAATGGTGTTCCCCTTCTTTCCTGCCTAAACATGTGTTGAGGGTGGCAATAGAAAAAGCCATCAAATATGTGTGTCCAAACCACAAACACAACTGAAAGCTCCTATTTCTCAACTTGCTTTTTTCATATATAGATAATTCGAGGTAGTAAGTTCTATCATAGCTAAGTTATCCATTCCTAGACCATGAAAGAATATATATATATATATTATATATATATATATATATATATATATATATATATATTATATATATATATATATATATAAATAAAAGATTGATTCGGATCTACTAAAAATTAATATTGATCTTCAAAAGCAAATTGTTGAATCCCAGGACGTGGCAGTGCAATCACATTTTGGCTAGATCGCGATCTTTGTTCACATAAGAAGGCATTAAAGATGTACTACTTAAAGATTTTTTTTCAATCAATTATGATGTCACTTGTATTTGGAGATGTAAGCATCAGTTTACATCCACAAATGAGGTAAAAGAATTTGATGACTTAATTAATCTGTGGAGTTTAGTACACATTTCAAATAATAACTAGGGAATATGCTCACGCGTTGCGGCGGTATGGTTGTTGTGCGATTTTTCGAGAATTTGTTTTTAGTCAATATCGGCTCGGTACCTTATGAGACAAATTAAAAAATTAAAATATAATTATTAAAAAATTGAATAAAAGAAAACAATTACGTATATTATAAAATTCTTTAAGACAACTATAAAGGGGTTGGACAAAGCAAAGCTGGCAACGCAAAGCACGTTGGATGCACCCAAGGTTAACCAAAAGGATAATAGTTAGCCGAGGAAGGGCCTGAATTGACCGATAGGACGGAACCAATCGCAACGCAATGGGGGAGGAGCGGGCATAGGGCTCTTGTTGATACAGGAGCAACCCACAACTTCATATCCGAGGGGAAAGCCAAGCGCTTGGGGCTGAAGACGGAAAGGGACACCAGCCGCATCAAGGCCGTTCACTCTGCCGCGAAACCAATCCATGGCATTGCAAATGGCGTGGAGCTACAAATACAAATAGGAGGATGGAAAGAGACGATAAATTTAACTGTGGCGCCCCTAGACAATAACAAGGTTGTCTTATATATTATCCCAACAAGATTAATAAAAGCATGGGTGGTATTTGTGTCGGAAATCACCTATTACCTAGATTTCAGGGGAAGTGGTTTCGTTTTATAAATTATAGGTTAGAGTTGTATGATCATTGGAGGCAGCTTTCGATAGTGATTTGTATAGACCGAAGAAATTTAATGGCGAAATTGTCACCACATATTATCATCTTAATTGTTATTGAGCTGTTAATAACCAGGCAAGAAAATGGGAAGAGGGATTAGTGTGCAATCGCAATGAATGAACGACATTAAAAGTAAATGGTGGTTTTGTTTGGTCACGTGTATATGTTTTAGCATTTGTATTATAAACATAATATATTATACTTTATTGTAAGCGTATAAATGGAATAAATGGTTAATTTTTTGAAATTCAAGCATGACTTTTCATATAGGTGTTTTAATCCATATATATAATTATCATTCTATTTTACTTTCACTTTTATAATAAAAAGATATAGATAAATATTAAAATTATTAAACTCATAATATGCCCTTAGAAAAATATTAGTATTATAGTTATTATAAATATGAAGATATACATAAGTTATATGCTTAAATATATAAATAAAATAATGCTTATTAAAATAGCATTTAGTTATATAAATATAATTAGCAAATATAAATTTAAATGTCAATTTATAGTATTATATATAAAATAAAATTAATGAAGTGAATTCAAAAATATCATATTATTAAATAATATATTAATAATATTTATTAAATACATTAGACAATGACAAAAAAATATGAAGGTATATAAAATTTAATGAATAAATTTATCATATTCTCACTAATTGTTTTAAAATTTTAATTAATTATCTATTCTATCCCTCTTAAATGTCTTACACTCCTTTGTACATGTTGGTTTAAAACTTGTATGGTTGTCAAAATTACATCTTTATCTAAAAAATATATTATGTAGCAGTATAATAATAAGTATTTATATAAAATAATAATTATTTTAAATAATATTTAATTATAAAAATATAATTAGTAACTATAAATTTGAATGTCAATTTATATTATTATAATAAAATAAAAGTTAATTAAATGAATTAAATAATATCACATTATTTAATAAGGTATTATTAATATGTATTAAATAATACAATAATTAGAAAAAGTTAATTAATAGAGGTAAAAATGAAACTATTACATAAAACACATGTACTTTATGTTTAAAATATTATATATGTGTCTTACACTTTGAATGAAATTACAATTTTATCCTTTTAATATGTATTATATAATAGTATAGATAATGATGGACACTAAATTACAAATATTATCCTTTAAGTATAATTAAAATTATGGATCTTGTCTTAAACTTTAATAAATACACTGAGTGTCATTTATTTTAAAATTTGTGATGATTTTCGTCCATTCCACTAACTTAAGTTAAATATTTCCGTAAATTTCTAGCAAATGATTTTTTTGCCCTTATCCTTTAAAGGACAAAACATATGCCTTATACAAATGTTCTATTTTATTTATTTCTTTTTCTGTTTAGTGATTTGGGTGAAATTGAAACAAACCTTAAAACTATTGGACCGTCAATGTAATAAATAAACTATTGAACTGAACCCATGATTTTCGTCAAATCTGAGGGACGAAAACAATAATTTACTCTTTTGTTTATGAAATTTTTATTTTTAGAAAAAATATTATGAGTTCTCTAAGTTTTATTTGTTCTAGCAGATAAATATTTAATTAAATTAAACAAATAACAAAGCTGTAATATATTAAAATCAATTAATGAAATTGGTTTTTTTAATTAATTTATTAATTATATTGAGATACCTTGTAAGATAAAATTGGTGAGAAAAAAAGTAAAAATTAAAAGTAAATAAATAAATAAAAGAAAGAAAGATAATATAAGGGGTTGTTGAAATCCCTTACTTGGTCAGAAGGTTGTGACCGGGCAAGTGGTTGTTTCAAAACTGAACGAGTACGTGGAAAAATATGCATGTGTCAATGGTGTCAGACCGGATTAGATGCGAAAGAGTTAGAATCAAATACGCTGACCGACCAAAATGTTTGACCGGATCAGCGGGTCAGACATTTTGACCGGGTTAAAAGCAAATCAAACAACCCTAAGATTGGTATAAGTTACATATTTTGTTCTTTAAAGAACAAGGGCAAAAAAAGTCATTTATTATAAAGTTACCAGATATGTTTAACTATAGTTAGCGGAAATGACGGAAAATGTGACTATTTTTTAAACAAAGGACATTCTATGTACTTATCAAAGTTTAAAGATAATATCCGTGATTTTAGTAATAATTCAAGAACCAAAATTTGTAATTTATTCTAATGATGGGTGGAGATGGGGAGGGGTAGATGGCCTTGTATTCAACGCAAAATACATAAAGGATTTTGTTACAAGTGAAATTTATTGGGTGGGGTTCTAGAAATTTCTGTAGAACAATTGGATTTTCAAAAAGTTAATATATATTAGAGAGTAAAAATAGATAGGATTCCTATAGTGGATAAGGTATTGTATAAGAAGATACAAATGGGGTCATCTAGTTGGAAACTCTGTAAGGAACTAGATGAATCCGTGAACTATTTGTTCATTTCATGCCGGTAACTTCATTTAGCTCAAATTAGTCAATGGTGTAATGTGCCACCCATTTATACCTTTTGCTTTAAGGATTTAACGGAGATTCACAAAACAATTTCGGGTGATGAACACAAAAAGAAAATGGCTCATGCCTATTCTTATAGCTTGTTGGTATATTTGGAAAAAATTGAACGAAGTTGTTTTTAATCAAAGCTTGGTATCCCGGTAAAAATTGTGAAGGATATAAAAGTTTTTGGAGTCCTATCAACAAAAAACAGGATGAAAAGATTTTTGATCTCACTATGATATGTAGACAATTGTGGGTGTTGTTTGACTTTTTTCTTCTTTATGATATATTATAGTTACGTATGTTTCTCACAATTTTAATTTCTTGCCAACTCCTTTCCATTTAATTTTTTTGCCACTGAAAAAAAATATATATTCCGAATTGGTGTTGAGCTACCAATCGGTAAGGAAATTTAACCTTTGAAATAATTAATTTGCCAAGGTTCCTGATATATATGCACCCCAATTTATAAATTGACACTCATTATACGTCTCGTATGACATCATACACGGCGTAGGGTCAAAGAGATCGAAAACAAGAAAATTTAAGGGGGTTGTCAATGTTTATACGTCCCATATAGCCCTATACGATACATATAGGGCTATATAATGCGTATAGCAAAACGACACTGACTACGTATCAGAGTGATTATACGACCCTTATAATGTTATACGACCTATCTATACGACCCTTGCAGATAGGGGGTCACCTGACACCCATAAAAATATTTCTTTTAATATATATATAAGCGTATCTCGAACGACACCTAAAAATTTTTATCAACCCCATGAAAAAAAATAAAAGAGAAAAAAAAATTGATAAAGAGAAAAACATAATTTGTATTTGCCATAAAAATGCCTAAGGGATACGAAGAAGATTCAGCCATGAATACGGATACCAAGAAGCTTCAAAGAAGTAGAAGAAATACTGAAAATTACCCAAATAGCCATTTCACTATAAGATTTTACTTAAATAGCCATTGATTTTTGAGTTTTTATTTTTAACCTTTTGACTAGCACGTACTTTCATGTGACGATACTAAACCATGAGGTCTCGCCCACATGGCAATTTTTTTTTGTTAGAGATACGTCGGAGATACTGTGGCTTATTTGTATCGCCGGAGATAGCAGGATATTTCTGTATCGCCTTAGTTACTTATTTAATTTTTTTAATGTTACTAATATATATAATTCGTTTTTTTATCCAAATAATCACATTTTTAATTTGCATTAGTTATGAAATGTTAAATAATAATAAAAATACATCTAAAAAATCACATTTCAAATCAGATCTAAAAAATCACATTCTAAATTTATGTTAGTTATTAAAATAACATCTAAAAATATAAGTGTATGTTACTTTTTCTCAAACTATCAACAAAAAAAATTATATTTAACTGAATTGATAAAGTTTTAGTAAAGTTGTGTACAAACTATGTCGTAACGAACTCAATCACCTTCGAGATACGCCAGAGTTACCGTGGCTTATGTGTATCGCCGGAGATACGCCAAAGATACCAAGACATTTCCGTATCGCCGTAATTAATAATATAATTTTTTTAATGTTACTATTATTTTTTATCCAAAAAATCACATTTTTAATTTATATTAGGTATAAAATTTTAAATAATAAAAAATCACATCTAAAAAACACATTTAAATTTACATTGGGTGTTAAATGTTAAAAAACAAAAAATCACATCTAAAAAGTCATATTTAAAAATAACATTCTATATTTACATTAGTTATTTGAAAATAACATCTAAAGAATAAGTGTATAATTTATTTTTACTCAAACTTTGAAAAAAATCATATTTAACTAAACTGATAAAGTTTTAGTAAAGTTATGTACAAAACTATTTCGTAATGAACTCAACCACCTTCGAAAGCTTTATATTACAACGGATATACCAAGTAGCCGGTGATAGTTTTCAAATTAATTTTATTATTAAAGTAAATAATTTATTTTGAAATCTAATTCACGCATATATAGTTTGCAAGTTAGTTTTACTTTTAAGTTAATTTTGTTATTTAATAAAAGGAAAAAATTGGTTTTTAAAATGATAACATATTTTATTGTTGTTTGAATTAGTGTGACATCATGATTGCAACCGCCAGCCTAACAGCCTCCATACCACGCCGGTCATCTCCCTTTTCACACCCATCAGCGATACCACCCAAGCGGCGATATCAAATTTAGTGTGTATCGCCGGTGGCGAGATATGGGTCTTTTTTTTCAAAAGTTGGCGATACATTGGCGATACCTCATGCATTGGTATCGCCGGTTAGTAAAAACTGGCGATACCACATGTATTGTTATCGCCGATTGGAGATATTAAGACACAGCAAATTCTTATTCGTCAGATATTTTAAAAATATAAAAAATCAATTACAATTATTGAAAACCAATTTGGTCAAATGGTTATTCCGGTAAATTTCCGGAAAAGATATTGAGCAGTTTAAAAGTAAGTGAATTAAAAGTATAGTTCTGAAAAATGAAAAGGAGTTATGTACTATTGACTTTAGCTTTAGTTTTAGATGTAGGTTAGGTATAGAAAACATATATAATTAATTTAAACTTGAAACACCAACCGTCAACTATATATTAATAATATTGGTAAATTACGAAAATAACCATTTGATTAAATCGAATTATTAAAATAACCGGTTATAAATAAAGTTTACTAATTAATTCAATTAATTCTATTGTTTTACGTGTTTATCCCTCGCTGATGTGACGAATGATTTTGGGAATCCTTCGCCCAGAAAAACGTGTCAGCGAAGGATTATGGGAATCCCTCTCCCACATGTCATCTCTCGACCAAAATTACAAAAATGTCATCCCCGCCCATAATTAAAAAAATAAATGTATATATGTTTTTGACCAAAAAAAATTGTATTTTTAATTATTTATTGTTTTTAAATACATAATAATTTTATTTTATTTTCACCTATATAATACAATGTTTACCCTTAACAAAGTTATCAAATATTACATCATTCTTAACCTTTTTGTTATTTTCTTTTGAAAATTATCTCAAATCAGAAAATGTAAGTTAATATCATATTATACAGTGGTGGTAAATATCATTTTGTAAATGGTGTTGATGAGTATGTTAAGAAAAAAAGTAACAACAACAAGGTTGAGAAAAATGTAAGATTTAATAACTTTGTTAAAAGTAAACATTGTATTATAAAAGTGAAAATAAAATTAAACTAAATTTTTAAGTATTTTAAAAACAATAAATAATTAAAAATACGGGTTTATATATATATATATATATATATATATATATATATATATATATATAATATATATATATATATATATATTATGGTCGAGGGATGGCATTTTCGTAATTTTGGGCGAGGGATTCTTATAATCCTTCGCTGAGTCAGCGAGGGATGTACACGTGGGCGAATGATTCTTATAAATCTTTGCTGGCATGTTCCATGTCAGCAAGGGATGGACACGTGGAGCAATAGAATTGATTGAATTATTTAATAAACTTCATTTTTAACCGGTTATTTTAATAATTCGATTTAGTCAAATGTTTATTTTCGTAATTTTCCCTAATAATATTACTATTAAGTTATAATGTAATATTTGGTTTATATACATTCTTAACTTTTTATTGTTAAATAGTTTAATATGTTATCCGATAAGATGTCGGATTTATTGTACGCCCCCAGATCTAAAACCAAGGATATAAAGTTTACTTTTATTTATACCGGTCAGAAATATGAAATAACACAGTTTTTAAGTACATTAGTATGCATTATTTTATTTAGTTACCTTTTATTAATTCAATGTTTATATTTAAATATTAAGCTTTTCAAATATATATAAACAAATTTTAAAAAGATATCTATTATAAAGATTAAACAAACATAAATGCTTTATCAGATTTGGCAAACTTCAAAACATGATTAAAACAAAAACAATAATACTATTAGTAATAATAATAATAATAATAATAATAATAATAATAATAATAATAACATAATAATAATAACAATAATAATAATAATAACAATAATATAATAATAATTATAATAAAAATAATAATAATTAAGAAAAAAAAATTTCATTAATAGTTGAGTGATAATTGTATTTTGTATGAAAAATACGATTAGAAAAGTTAGTTTACGACACGTAATATATCGTTTTTTAACAAAAAAAAAAGATATCCATGAGAACAACTCCAAGGAAATTATGTATTTTTTGATGGTGTATTTTTATTTTGTATGAGGGATTTGAGGTTGTTTTACCCGATCCGACCCGACCAAGACCAAATAATACGAAATCAAATTATAGACGTTTAAACATCGAAATTTTCCAACACCTATGGAAAAAATTTCTGGGTTCCCCATTAACGACACGTATGGTGTTATAAAACCCGTATAGAAATTTAAAGTGTTAATTTAAAACTTAGAGATTTGTAAATATCCCAGCCATTTGCCGATGGTGTACCTACTCCTAAAGAAATGTACAAAAGTAGTTACATGATGTACACGTTGAACAAAAAACGTGGCTAAAATTCCATTCCATATGTTTTGCATTTAAGTTAAGCTTCAAGGTGCGCATATATACGTGCACCACACAAGCAAGCACCTAACCTTATCCCAATGAAGTGATCAACTTACAAAATTTAGAAAAAAAAAAAATAATAAATAAAACTTCTAGGCTCAATCCAGTGATGTCTCTTCCTTCTTCTTCTTCTTCAGTTTTAATCTGTTCAAACACAGGCGTTTTCACCAACGGAGAGTATGAAACAAAAGTCTTAAAACCAGAAGAAACAAGAACTCCAAAGCCTCTACTGATATTTACACCTGTAAAGGCAGGAGAATCCCAGTGTTGATTTTAGTCCATGGTTATCTTTTGTATAACAACTTTTACTCTCAGCTCAGCAATCATATAGCTTCCCATGGCTTCATCCTCGTTGTCCCCCAGGTTTCTTCCTTTTATTTATTTTGCTTAGAGTACGTGACCCGACACCGGACATACGAAAGTCTTGTGCACCGGGTTTGATTCTTTGAAATCTTGTTTATTGTAATCCATTGGTCGGGATTATCACGTACAGTTAACCATGTACTATATAAATATATATTTAGAAAATAATGGATGATGAATAGTAACATCATCATATATTTATACTTGTCATGGGTATTTTTATTTTTTTTCTTTATCTTTTAAAATGTTTTTGTTCATTATTATTATTTTTCTGTTTCAGATTTGATGGATCGATGCATTAAAAAAGCAAAAGTTCATACTACTTTCCACATAAGATTATGTACAAATTGATATAAATTTTATTAAAAATCACGTCCACTTATTTTAAAACTTTGATAGATCGATACTGAAATGATTTTTTAATGTATTCAACTGATAAACATATTGTATACATTTTATCAATTCAACCCACCGACCCAAATCCCGTCAACTGAAATGATTGACACCTATCTAAATCAATTTCTTTAGGCAAGAAGCCTAGATTTACGATGCTATACTCTTAAGTGTGAAATATTAACAAGAATATGTGCATTTGACTATTTGATTGTAGTTCAAAGCCTATTTACACCATCCATAATTTTGTGTGAACTATGAAGAAATTAGTGCATTAAATCCTTATAAATGTTGCAGTTAAAACCATCTTCCGTTGTGCATCTAGTATCATGAGAGTGCCTAACTTATTACTTCGTATGTAATGAGAGTGTATAGAGATATAATATTAATTACTAGAGAAGACAACAAATTACTTACAAATCTTTTGGCACAATTGCACAGTTATATTCAGTGACGGGACCAGACGCGACTAAAGAAATCGAGTCTGTGGCTGAAATAACCAACTGGCTACCCGAAGGACTTTCGAAGTTCCTTCCGCCCCAAGTACACGCAGACCTAACAAAGCTAGGACTGGCGGGCCACAGCCGTGGGGCCAAAGTGGCTTTCGCGCTTGCTCTAAATAGACTTAAAACCGAACTAAAGTTACAATTTTCAGCTTTGATTGGGATTGATCCAGTTGATGGAATGGGCAAAGGCAAACAAACTACACCAAAAGTGCTCACTTATGTTCCACATTCGTTTAACCTTGAAATGGCGGTGATGGTCATTGGTGCGGGCCTTGGTGAAGTGGGGAAAAACCCGTTGTTCCCTGCTTGTGCTCCAAAAGGGGTGAACCACGAGGACTTTTACAACGAGTGTTGTAAACCGGCTTGTTACTTTGTTGTGAAAGATTACGGGCATCTCGACATGCTTGATGACAAGACTAAGGGGATGCGGGGGATGGCTACTTATTGTTTATGTAAAAATGGCAAGTGTAGAGAGCCTATGAGGAGATTTGTTGGAGGGGCTGTCGTGGCTTTCATGAAAGGTTATTTAGAAGGGGATCTTAGTTTTTTAATGGGCATAAAAGATGATGAAACTAAACCTGTGGATCTCCAGAAAGTTGAATTTATGCTTTGACTTTTATGTGCTCTTGACTTTAATTGCTAGTTCAAATAATATCATTAATGTGTTCTTTGTTTTCTGTTGAATCACTTCTTATGATCTTGTTATGGATGGGATGTTACTATGTTAGTAACTTAATGTCAAAACCCGAGAAACATTTTGCGAACCAGTTGATTTTCATGGACCATCGAAGTATCCAACGGATACATCTGTGGATCTTTCTTTACTCCCCCGCATTCGGGAGCAGCCTCTTTGTCACATAGGTAAGTTTTGCCTCGTATCACCCTCTCAAAACCTTATTGTTGAGGTGCGAAAAAATCAGCCAATCCTAATTCTATGAATGAATTAAGCGGCATGGGCGGACATTCATTATAATATAATGCTTAATCATGTCACATGGTAATCCATAACTTGTATACACTTTGAAAACCATAATGATCATAAATTAAGCCAACAATCATAGACCACTCAAATTCATTATAGATTACTTCAGGTGCATCCGCTTAAACAAAACTACGTAATCATAAATTAGTTAAGGAACGATTTATATGCATATGCGTACACAGATGTGATGTTTGTTAAAGTGATATCATGGTTCACGCACCATAAGTGGGGCCAGCTCAATCTTTTCGAGGGCTTCAAGCAAACTCAAAAATGGAGCTTTTATGAAGTTTTTTCATCATCCCTATAAAATTTTACGTGTTCCGATTATAACAATTCTATTTTGATACATTATCCAACCAGTATAATATGCAATAATTTTTTCTGGTTTAAACAATCAAGCACCTTCTAATAAACTAGTTAAACCATAAATTTAAAAAAACCTTTTTGTTTTAACAAATACATCTACATAATTTATATCCCATATTATCAATCACTCCACCACATTATGCATAGTTGCCTAGTTGTTCTAGCCTTTAACAAAAACACTATCATTTCCATTCCAATCTTCTATATATGCATATAAATACCCACTTTGAGGGCTAGTATGAGCCCATTTAATTAGAGTAAATTACGCTTTTCGTTCTTTAGTTTTATATCAAATTATAGGTTTCGTAATTAAACTATGATAATTACAGTAAACGTCCTTTATGATTAAATTCGTAATAATTTACGTTCTTTCCTCCAATGGACGTTAATTTTATCTGTTAAATCAGGTCATGTGTCTTTGCACATAAGGGTAGTTTAGTCTTTTTATTATTGTTAATTAAAACAATATGTTGGATATATATATATATATATATATATATATATATATATATATATATATATATATATATATATATATGTATATATATATATATATGTATATATATATATGTATGTATATATATATATGTATATGTATATATATTATGTATATGTATATGTATATATATATATATGTATATATATGTATATGTATATATATATATATATGTGTGTATATATATATATATATAACTATGTTAGAGCTCGGTGGAATAAATAAAACATATATAAAATCAGTAGTTTTATGAACATTTTATTTTCTACATGTTATTATGCATTGATGAAAAAAATATAATGAATATTTAAAAGTTATAACACATAATGAATTAAAAATTATTACTCTATATGTAATATGTATTAATAATTATTAAAATAATTACATTTATATTTTAGATGTTTAATATTTTAGTTACTAATTTATAATAATTATCATTTAATATGAGAGACACAAGAAATATAAATATAGATATATTTGTTTTAAACATTTTTACTTACAAAGGAAAATCAAATTAATTGTTTTTATAAATTTTATTTATTATGAGAGAGGCGAGAAAATGATTTTTTATGTTATAATGATGACACGTGTCATTTGATATGCTAGAATGATGATACGTGTCTTAAGAAAACTTTTTTTATTATAGGTTATAGATAGATTCATTAAACCCGAACCCACCCCACCTTCCTCTACACATAGTCACACAAACTTTCTCTCTCTACTCTCTCTTTCCTCTTGCTCTCTAAACATATGAATACCTCTGTCAACCCCCTCCATTTGCCACCGCCATCATCAGCCACTACCACTTGTCACCATTGTCCTCCACCATTATCGACCATCACCACTCTACCATGGTGAATCAAAGTGAGTATGGAGGTTGCGGAAGAGGAAGTCCACAATAGAGTTATAGATCTACAAAAACCACCACATTGTAGGAGTTGCAGATCTATGGTGGTTGTAGGGTGTTGCTTGTCGGGATGAAGAAGACATAGATAGGGGGTTGAATCAATGTATTTGATGGTTTTATGGTGGCATCAGTGATGATTTATGATGGCAGATGTGGTTTTAGTGGTGTTTTTTTGTGGCAGAGGTGGTGGTGGTTTTATGTGGTAATGGTGGTTTTATAGGTCTAGGATCAGTAGATCTAGTGTATTTCGTATAGGCTTAGTACTTGAATTAATATCTGTAATGAATGGTTGTAATTTATGTTGTTGTGAAATTGACTAAGTGTAAGGAACATCTACGGATGAACATTTTGTTCTTCCGTAGATATGTTTCTCACAAGTAACAAACATCTGAAGATCATCTGCGGATGAACCATCAACTGGAGTAAAGTGAGAATTCCAAGTCAAGATTCC
This sequence comes from Flaveria trinervia, assembly GCA_025506515.1. Lineage (NCBI taxonomy): Eukaryota > Viridiplantae > Streptophyta > Magnoliopsida > Asterales > Asteraceae > Flaveria > Flaveria trinervia. The sequence continues at coordinate 20,076,488 of CM046444.1, forward strand.
TGCGGAAGAACAGTTTGCTTCAGAAGAAACTTTTTGTTGCGGAAGAACAAGATTCCTACGGAAGAATATTTGCTTCAGAAGAAACAGTTTGCTGTGGAAGAACAAGATTCCTGCGGAAGAACATTTGCTTTGAAAGAAATAGTTTGCTGCAGAAAAACAGATTCCTGCGGAAGAACATTTGCTTCGGAAGAAACAGTTTGCTGCGGAAGAACAAGATTCCTGCAGAAGAACATTTGCTTCGGAAGATCAATCATCTACGGAAGACAATACTCTGCGGAGTCCAAACACTTGTACTCAAACAATACAAGTGTTACAAGTCAACAAGTCAGTTATGCGAATCCCAAGAAATCCGGAGATTCCTTAACAGAAACAATTCAAATACCAGAGATCCGGTGTTTCCTTAACAGAAACATCATTGTCTATATATATGGATCCTAGGTTTCGAATCACATGACAGCTTTAACAACAACAACAATACGACAAAAACATCACACAATCAACCCTGGCAGCCGTCACATCATTCAACACAATTTTCAATATCGGTCATTAGTTATTTGTAATCATTGACGTGTTTTAATGAAATTCAGTTGATTTAAACAGATCATTAGTTGTGTTTCATCAATCATGTTCTTGAATATTTATTGATATTAATAATCATTTAATACGAATAATTAAACCAATCCAACGTTGATTCAGCAAACGTTGAATTGACATCAACTAACGCTGATAATTCCTGATTGCGATCCTCGGATTCACAGATGGTATCAGAGTCAAGTGCTCGTTGATTTATATCAATTGATCTATCAGTGTTAGTTGTGTTTAATTGTTCTTGAATCTTTAGATTTATCAGTTTTTACTGATTGAATCTATTGTTTTTAAGCAAAAGTGTGTGTGATATTTAATCTGTCATTTAACTTGAATCTATATTCAAATCAAATGAATAGCAGATCTTAGTTATTGATCAAATCAACAACTTGTTCATATCACTTGAACAAATTCATTAGTTAACATCTCAGATCTTAACTAATCATGAGCAACTTTGGTGGATCATCTTACCAACCGCGAAGTTGAAAACAAAAGCAGATTTCAAATCCTAGAAAATCAAGTTCAGGAATCATGTAAACTATACAGATTCTGACTTATGGGTTTCCATAACAGAAGGTCCTTATATTCCACCCCCTCGGGCCGGATTATAGTGATAATAACCAACCTATAAGCACTAAAGATTTATCATCTGATGATATTAAGAAGGTTAATGTTGATATCAAAGCATACAACTTGCTTAGTGTGGCTTTACCTGAAGAAATATTGATTAGATGTGAAAATTATAAAAACAACAAATTCCTTGTGGAAGATTCTTCATACACTCTGTGAAGGGAGTGATGAAATCCAAAGCATTAGGAAAGACACCCCGCGTTCACAATATGAACATTCCATCATATTGAGGGTGAATCAATTCCTCAACAACTTCACAGGTTTATGCAACTTGTTACAGAAATGAACATTCTGGAGTTGAAATACACAAATGAAGAACTGAACAAGAAAATGCTCCACACTATACTAGAAAGTTGGAAGCAAATTGTTTCCATTTTCAAGAACAAATAGATATCAAAGCAGTCGGACTAGATACTCTAGTGGCTAAAGTTGAGGCACTTGAAATGGATGAGAAATCAAGAAACAAGAGTGTAAGAACTCATGTATCACCATATCACTTCAAAGAAACAAGAAGTGCTGGAAGTGCTTTCATATCCGGTAATGATGGTGATAACTCTTGTACTTTTGAGTGAAGATGAAGAGGAAGCAAGTTTCTATGCTTCAAAATCACCTAAGAAATCTACTCAAAGTAAGTCAAGAAAAGAGAAAGAAAGAACAGATGATCAAAGAGATAAATCATTAGAAAAACCATCAACTAACAATCAATCAGAGTCTACACTGTCATTCTAGACTCTGAAGAACAAAAAATAACTTTTGTAGCTTTCAGTTCAAGCTTTCAAGCTTACCTAGGACGTTCATTGCCCACTGCCGACATGTGTTAACAAGATTTAGAAGAACTGCCTCCAGATGTAGTGGAGGAGATGGATCTTCAATGGCAAATGGCAATGATTGTCTATACAGCCAACAAATATTTAAGAAGAAACAAGAATTTGGCAGCTGCAAGTAAATCATCATGAATTGGAGTTGATAAGTCAAAGGTTAGATGCTTCAAGTGCAATCTCTATGGACACTTTTCCAGAGAATGCAACCAACAAAATTCTGACTTAGCACAACATCAGAATCATCAGGCTAACCAACCTCCATCAAGTCAAAGATTCTTCAGACAACCCCAACTGGCCAACTCATCCTCACTAGCCACCAATGCACCAGCAGGAACTAACCGCTCAAAAGAATCTGGGTTGATCATTCTTCAAGATGGAACATGTGACTGGAGTTTGTATGAGAAGGAAGTCTTAGAAGAAAATCAAGCTCTAATGGCCACATGAAAACAAAGTTCCACCCATGGCAAGTAAGGAACAATATTGGAGAGCTGACAACAAGTGGTATATTGACAGTGGTTGTTCTAGGCATATGACAGGAAACTGCTCACTTCTCCATGATTTCAAACATAAAAAATGCTTCTTATGTGGCATTTGGTAGGGATAAAAAGGGAGGTAAAATTGTTGATGAAGGAATGGTAACAAATGGTCTACTCAAGTTTGAGAAAGTAAATTATTATGAAAATTTACAGTATACTTACTTAGTGTATCTCAAATTTGTGATCAAAATTATACCATATTGTTTGATAATGCTAACTGTTGCATTCTTAAGCCAGGTTTTTATCTAAGTTATCTAAGTTATTAGAAGATGTATCTCAATTATAGCACAGAAGGCTTGTTCACTCTAACATGAAGAACATGAACAAATTGGTGACAAATGACCTAGTCATTGGTTTACTAAAGAAAGTGTTTTATTGCTCAACTCACTGTTCTTCTTGTTACAAAGGAAAACAACATAGAGTATCACATAAATCCAAAATTATCAATACTAATACTACACCTCTCAAATTGCTTCACATGGATCTGTTTGGTCCTACCAATGTGATGAGCATTGGAAAAAGGCAATACTGTTTGGTGATAGTTGATAATTTCACAAGATTTACATGGGTCTTTTTCTTAAAACAAAAGAGTGAAACATTAGAAACATTAATGGACTTTGAGATCAAGATTAAGAATCAACTTGATACAAAAGTTAAAATTTTTAGGAGTGATAATGGTATTGAATTTGTCAAGTTTGAACTGGATTCATTTTATAGGAGCAAAGGTATTGCAAGGCAATTCAGTGCACAAAGAACTCCACAACAAAATGGAGTGGCTGAAAGAAGAAACAACAAACTCACATTGAAGCAGCCAGAACAATGCTAGCTGATTCACAATTGCCCATCATATTTTGGGCTGAGGCAGTGAATACTGCATGTAATGCTCAAAACAAAACATTAATTGTCAAAGAACACAACAAAAATCCTTATGAGCTCTTGATTAAAAGAAAACCATACATAGGATATCTTAGAGTTTTTGGGTGTCATGTATCTATTTTAAACATAAGAGTCATTGGGAAAATTTTTAGAAAAAGCATATGATGGTTTTTTTGTTGGATATTCTTCAACATCTAAATCTTATAGGATTTATATTCCACAACATAAAATTATGGAAGAAACTCCTAATATATCCTTTGATGAATTTGTATTCACTAAATCAGTTAAAGGTTCATCATGGTTGTTTGACATAGATGCTTTGACTGAATCATTTAACTATGATTATTTGAACACTGCAAGATCTAATGAAGTATGTTATCCATTTGTTCCACCTCATATAAATGAAGTAACATTATTTGCTGATCCTCCACGGATACACACATCCTCAGCTGTCTCCTATGAAAGAGATAAATGATTCCGGAGAAGTTCCTGTAACTCTGAAGGAAGAGATAAATGATTCCGGAGAAGTTCCTATAACTCCTACAGAAAAGCAAACTGATTCTGGAGAAGCCACTACAGCTCCGGTAGAAAACAATCATAATGCTACTGATAATCAAGCCACTGAAGATAATTCAACACCAAATGTTGAATAGTTTGACTACTTCCTACACTCTCAACCTAGTTTGGATCAGTCTGCACGAATAGATTTGACTAACCTAGAATCATCTATTCCAGTTGAATCAATTCCATTAACAAGAATCAATAAGACTCATCCAGTCAACAACATCATTGGAGATCTTACAAAGAGAACTACAAGAAGTCAAAGTGGTACTGCCAAAATTTGTCTTTTCAGTTGTTTTCTTTCTCAAATGGTTCCTCCAAACATCACTACTACTTTAAAGGACAATAGCTAGATTGAGGCTATGAAAGAAGAGCTTCAACAATTTAGAAAGCAAAAAGTATGGTCTCTTGTTGATTTTACCAGAAGGCCAACATCCTATTGGTACAAGGTATCTATACAAAAACAAACTTGATGATAGAGGGATCATTGTAAGAAATAAGGCAAGGTTGATTGCTCAAGGATACACACAAGAAGAGAAAATAGACTATGATGAAGTACCAGTTGCAAGAATTAAAGCCATAAGAGTGTTCCTAGCTTATGCATCATATAAGAAGTTCACTGTGTACCAGATGGATATCAAGTGTGCATTCCTATATAGGAAAATTGATGAGGAAGTCTATGTGTCACAACCCCCTGGTTTGAAGATCATCATTATCCACATAGGGTATACAAGCTAGACAAAGCCTTGTATGGTCTTCACCAAGCACCAAGAAAGTGGTATGAAACATTATCATCTTTCTTGCTCAAGAATGGCTACAAAAGAAGAACCACTGATCAGACACTCTTTCTCAAATAAGAACATCAAGATCTCTTAGTTGTTCAAATATATGTTGATGACATTATATTTGGATCAACCAATAAGAGATTGTGTGTAAATTTTGAAGAGTTGATGAAATCTGAATTTCAGATGAGTTCAATGGTGAATTGACTTTCTTTCTTGGTCTTCAAGTTCATCAACAATCAGAAGGGGTATTCATCAATCAAGAAAAATACATACATCAAATTTTGAAGAAATACAATCTTGCTGATGTATCCTCATGCAAAACACCAACATCAACAATTGATAAGATTGTACCTGATCCTTCAAGAAAATCTATTTATCAAAAATTATATAGATTAATGATAGTATCACTTATGTATCTAACTACCAGTAGACCTGACATTATGTTTGTTGTGTGTGTGTGTGCTAGGTACCAATCTGATCCAAAGGAGTCTCATCTGAATGTTGTGAAAAGAATTTTCAAATATCTCAAAGGAAAACCAGGACTTGGTTTTTGGTATCCAAAGGATGGTGACTTTACACTCTACTCATACTCAGACATTGACTATGGTGGTTGTAACAGTAACAGGAAATCCACAACTGGTGGATGTCAATTCATAGGACTGAGACGAGTATCAAGGCAGTGCAAAAAACAAACCAATGTCTCTGTATCCATAGCTGAGGCTGAGTACATAGCTGCTTTAGCTGGTTGTTCTCAAGTCCTTTGGTTGCAAAACCAATTGCTTGACTATGGTTACAACTTTCTTCAAACTTTAATTTACATAGACAATTCTGCTGCTATGTTTATAACTGCTAATCCTGTGCAACATAGTAAAACAAAACATATTAAAATAAGATATCATTTTCTAAGAGATTGCTCAGAAAAGGGTTGATTAAGTTAGTCAAAGTGGATACAACAAATCAGCTTGCTGATTTATTCACTAAAGCCTTTGATTCAGTTAGATTTAATTTCTAATTGAGTCTCTAGGCATGATTATTTAGATTAATCAATTTGAACAAATAACATACTGTGTGTAATGCTACTTTAGAATAACATATGCTTGGGAAATGATAGTACACTATATCTCTGCCTATTCTTGAATTCTTAAATATCATTAAATCTGAGCACGTTTCTTGATATGTGAGTAGGTTCATCTTGAGTGGAAACTACACTTAGTGCACGCCAAACATAATTCAAAATGATTGTTTGTGGGAAACTTCATTTTGATGATACAAAATAAGTCTTATTCTGATGTGATCAAATCACTCATCTAAGCACACTATGTACTGACACTTGATAATATCTATCTTTGCAAAACACACACCCTCTGTTTTGTGTAAACAAAGACTTGGGTGTATGATCATCATACTGTATATCAGTTATCAAAGGTGAAAAGATCATGATCCTCATCATCCCTCTGTTTTGTGTAAACAAAGACCTGGGTTAAATGCACCTCTGTTTTACGTGAGTAAAGACTTGGTGATCTAATGATAATCATATCTAAGCTCTCAAAGAATCCTATGTGAACAATTGTACATTTATCTAGAGCTTTTATATCAATGCATTAATGATATGTCAAATGCATCTCAAGATAGAACTTATAACTTAAAGTACATAGTTATTAAGTGTGAAAAAGTGATGATTTGACTTGCAAAGGGAGGACAAAATCTTCGTGAATTGAATGTGAAGCCCATAACAGTTATTTCCCAATCAATATGAAAACATGATAAACAACATGCCTAGTTGATACATTAGCTCTTGTATGGATTTAAGTGGATAATATACTTGCAATCAGAACTATTTTCAGGTATCAATTCAATAAAATAACTCATCAAGAAGAGGCTTAGTATTATAGTATGATCCCATTATATGTGTATATATGTCTGTGCATCATCATACAGTTAAATAACACTCATGATATTCTTCTTAGAAATTTATGATAAATGCATACTGTCATCATTTATCACAAATTTAGGGGGAGTTGAATTCATGAAGATAAGTTTATCAATCAGCATCTTTGTCTGTTTCATTAATAATTTGAAGGAATTGGAACCTGAGCACCAACTTAGCTCCTGGATACATGAAGTTTTCTTTTAAATTATTTGAGCTTTCTTGTACTCAATTGTTATGAATACAAAGTCAACAAGGTCTAATAGCAATAAATGGTTGTAAGTAGTGGACTTGGACCATACAACAAAATAAGTTTCTTCACAAGTGTACTATAAACATCAGCAGATGCTACAATGTCGTCTTAAGCATCAGCAGAAACTACAGTGTGTGGAAACTTTAAATGTCTATCTGTAGATTGGTAAACTATGGATGAGCAAAGATCAACAAATATAATTTAAATCATAGTTTGGTAACCTAGGAAAATTTAAGTTATACGTCATCAGTAGAAGTTGTTAAGACATCCGTAGATGATTTATGGAATCCGTAGATGCTCTGCGGAAGAACTTAGAATAGAAAGTGTTGAGGGTCCCACTTCATTAAATAAATAGAATTAATGTGTTTGAGAACGTATATACGTTCTTTGACTTCAAAACACTTTATTCGCTTTTTCAGTTCATTTTTTCAGACCTAGAAAAACATGCACACAACAAACTTTTCCCCTTCTATAACATTCAAAAATTACCAAATCAAAACATTAAACAAACATATATTTCTCTCTCAAATCACTATGTTCAAGGTAAAACATGTCATAATGTTCAATAACGAACCGTTTGATTCTTGTACAATCTCACAACTGTTCATATTCTCATATCAATAATGTGAGTCTAACGAAATCTTCTTTATTCTTATGAACAGATGGATAATCGATTTGCGAGAGAGCACAATGTGTGTGCTTTCTTAAACCCTGACGACCCTGTCTCAGAAGGGTGTCAAGACATTATCCGATATCTAAGAAGATCCAGGTTGTTCTATGTCTTATCTGCAGAGCTAGTGATTCATCAATCGCACATAACTGATTTTTGGAACTTCACACAAATAGAAGAAGATGATCAAGTTATTATGGCTGATATGAAGAATCAAAGACTGAGAGTGGATGAACAGACAATAAGAAGGGTTCTTGAGTTGGGAGATGTAGAAGCTGGTCACCCTGATGTATTCGATAATGATACATAGAGAAAGTCTTTCTTCTGATGGGGTATGATGGTGACTTCAAGAAGGGATAAATCAAGAAAGGAAGACTCTGCAAGCCATACAGATTTCTTTATCACACTTATCTTAAGTGTATGTCAAACAGGAAATCTGGACTTGACAGATTTTCAAGGCATATCTCTTCAGGCGTTATTGGTGTCTTTGAGGGAAGAACCTACAATTACTCAAAGTACATCTTCAACTGCTTATGTGATCAGATCAAAGTACAGAAGGCTGACAAGATGTACATGTTTCCAAGGTTTCTGCAACTGATCATCAATGCTGATTTACCTGGGACTGCTATAGATGGTGATGTGTTTGTTGAAGCACACCTAGGTAGATCAGTTCTGAATAAAATATCCGGGAAGTATGAAGGTGAATACATGCCCATGTTTGCTCATGTGATAGATGCTAATGCCAATATCCCCCGAGAGCTTGTGTGGGAAGATCAACATGAGGATTCTTTAACCAACTCTATTCAAGCCACACACTCACCAATTCCATCACCATTCAGCAACAACATCAATCTCCACACCCCCTTCTCCTACAAATCAAATTCTCAACCCATATCACCTACTCACTCTGTTCACCCTCAACAATCTCCCTCAGCTAGTCAAAACACTATCTCTCAAGCCATAACTGTTCAATTATCATTATCCAAGACTGAATCTCCTGCCCATTCAAATGCTACTGAACTAGTTTCTGCAGACATTGTCAACCAGTAGCAACAACAACCATAACATGATAAGCATGAGGAATCAAAAGATGAATGCTCTAGTTCAGCAAGTGTGGCTCATACTAAAGATCATAAAGATGAAATTGCTGATCAACAGGAAGAAGAAGATAAGTATGAGGAAGTGACTGCCTATGATGAAGATGACATTAGTGATGAGGACATCCTAGTAAGCAAAAGCTATCCGGTGGCTGAATACAACAAACTTGTAGTGAAGTCAAACTGCAGAAAGCAAAGCATTAAAGAACTGAAAGGGATAATAGCAGAAAAGGATGATGTGTTGATACAACTAGAAGCAAGGATCAAAAGCTTAAGAGAAGATGCCCAGTGTAATAATGAAGTGATTGATGCCCTACTTCAACAAGATTCTGAGCTCAAAGAATCAGTAGAGAAAGAGAAGAATGAAAATGAGAAAATAAGGCTGAAGATTGATTAAATGAATGAGTCTTTCTATGATCAATCAGCTCTGTTGAGAAAAAAAGAAGAAGAGATTGATCAACTAAAAATGAAAATATGTGCCCTTAAATCAAACAACTAAATGAACCTATTGAATCTTCTAAGCAACTTATTCTATGCTCAAGAAAGAGGAAGTATTGGGTTCAACAAAGAAACAAATAATCAATGTTGAAGAGTCACCAAAAAGGTCAAGGCAAACATCCTCAGAGCACACTCCTACTATGAATGGTTCAACATCAAAGCCAGTTACTACTGAAAAGGCTGAGAGTGATGTTGAATGGAAAGAGCTGACTGAAGAGGGTTCTAACAAAGAACAAGAAGTATCAAAGGCTGGTGATATTTTGACAACAAAAGACATAATGGAAGAAAGGCCAGAGTCATCTATATTTATGACCCTGATCAATCATGGGTTCCCATTTGACATGGTTGAAAGAATGAACTTGACTGAGATGAAAGACATGCTGAAAGAGTTTGAGTTTGCCAGATTTATAATTCCTATTTGTGACTATGAGGCATTCACAACATTTCAAGTCATGAACTTGACTGAGAAAATAAAAAAGATCTAGGCCATTGTGACACAACAAAACTTAGCAAATACAATATGGCCTGTTGCTATAGGGTCACAACTACAAGGCACGTGAGCTCAAAGGAAGAAATGTTGGTGAGCTGAGAAGAATGATGGAACATGTTATGTCTGTTGAGCTTGACTCGGGAGTAAGGTTTAGAACTGAAGCTCCAAATCCAACGTATAAGCACCAAATCAAACTCTCTGCTGATCCTGTAACTGTTAATCCAAAGATCAGCACAAAGGCAAAGACAAATTGATTAGAGAACCAAGATCAATCATTCCTGGCAAAGTGTGGCCATTAGGGACAACTGTTAGAGAAATCACTGAATAGAATTCAAGTCTGATAGAGCTATATGATCATATCACAACTCCCAGTTCTATGGAAGAAAATAGAATTATAGCCTGGAAATATGATCTAGACTGGGATTATGCAATTATCAAAAGAACCTCTGGAAGAATTCAGTATTTCCATGATACTGAAGCATTGTTGAGGCTTCATGAGAGAGATATCAAGGACCTGCAAAGTCTAATAATTTCTAAGTATCGAATTAACTCAAGGGGAAGAGATTTCTCTATGTTGGTGGGAAAATTGAAGACAAAATTCATAGATGATGTGCTCAAGGAAGCTAAGAGAGATGATGATGATCATAGAAAAAGAATTCAAAGAATCAAAAGAACAACAAAGCCCTCTTCACTTGTTGATGAGAAAATGTTGAAAAGGGTGGGATACAACCATGAAAATACAGCATCTATCAAAAGCTTCAAGGGAAATCAATACACATCTCCCATAACAGAATGGGGTTATGTTGAGAAAACAAAAGAGCTGGTGCTACTGAGGAATGCTGAAGGAAAGAAGGCTAAGAAGATTCGAATTTTTGATCTAATGGAGATCAAACTGCTTCACCCAAGCTATACTTCATACCTTCATGACAATTTCTCTCCAAAGCTACTTGATGAAAAGGCTCATAATGACTTGTGTCTATATGTGCACATGATTCAAGTTGTGGATAAGCTACATGCCAAAGCATACAAAAGAAGAAGGTATAATACTGGGATGCTGAAGGGAGCCAACATTGAAAATATATATCAGAACTGAGAATCTCAGAAGAAGATGAGCTGGAAATTGTTCACAATCATTGTGTTGTGGAAACCGTCACCACAAAAGAAGATGTATTGGGGCTGACTTTTGAGACACTCCAAAGGATATGCAAAATGGAGATCAAGTACAAATACGATGATTAAAAGGATGCAGTATCATATTTCAACAAGAAGATGGTTTCAAGATTGAAGGAGCTTTCAGTTTTGAAGAAATGATTTCAAGTATCTAAGCCTAAGGGGGAGTATTATTAGGTCTAGGATCAGTAGATCTAGTCCATTTTGTATAAACTTAGTACTTGAATTAATATATGTAATGAATGGTTGTAATTCATATCGTGTATGCATTAAATGTATAGGTTAACCCATATATATGTTTGTTGATTTATGTATGTTTGCAGGTACAACAATATACTTAATCAATTTGTGAAATTGACTAAGTGTAAGAAACATCTACGGATGAACATTTTGTTCTTCCGTACATATGTTTCCTACAAGTAACAAACATCCGAAGATCATCTGAGGATGAACCATCAACTAGAGTAAAGTGAGAATTCCAAGTCAAGATTCCTGCGGAAGAACATTTTGCTTCGGAAGAAACTGTTTCCTGCGGAAGAACAAGATTTGTGCGGAAGAATATTTGCTTCGGAAGAAACAGTTTGCTGTGGAAGAAGAAGATTCCCGCGGAAGAACATTTGCTTTGGAAGAAACAGTTTGCTGCGGAAAAACAAGATTCTTGTGGAAGAACATTTACTTCAGAAGAAATAGTTTGCTACGGAAGAACAAGATTCATGTAGAAGTACATTTGCTTCGGAAGATCAATCATCTACGGAATACAATATTCCTGCAGAGTCCAAACACTTGTACTCAAACAATACAAGTGTTACAAGTCAACAAGTCATTTATGCGAATTCCAAGAAATCCGGAGATTCCTTAATAGAAACAATTCAAATCCCAAGAGATCTGGTGTTTCCTTAACAATAACATCATTGTCTATATATATGGATCCTAGGTTTCGAATCACATGACGGCTTCAACAGCAACAACAATACGACAAAAACATCGCACAATCAAACCCTAGCAGCTGTCACATCATTCAACACAATTTTCAATATCGATCATTAGTTATTTGTAATCATTGACGTGTATTAATGAAATACAATTGATTTAAACAGATCATTAATTTTGTTTCATCAATCGTGTTCTTGAATATTTATTGACTTTGATAATCATTTAATACGAACAATTAAACCAATCCAACATTGATTCTGCAAACATTGAATTGACATCAACTAACGTTGATAATTCCTGATTGGGACTTGTGGGAAGAGAGAGAGAGGGGGGAGAAAGAGAGGGAGAATGAGAGAGAGAGGGAGAGAGGGAGAGAGGGGGAGGAAGGGGGGAGAGAGAAAGAAGGAGAGAAGAGAGAGAGGGGGGGAGAGGGAAATGGAAAGGGAGAGAGAGAATGAGAGAGAGAGAGAGTTGAGAATGGAAATGGATGGGGTGATTACAAAACCCGACTAATGGCAAAAAAAATATAATCTACTCTTTTATTTGTAAAGACCATTATGTCTCACTGGATTGTAGCCCCTTTTAATGTGGGGTCCTGAAGCATGTTGCTTCATTTGAACATATCATGGGCCGACCCTCATCATAAGTGTTCCTTTATGGAGTGGCCAATATGGTATAACAATAAATTGTTTGTACACTCGATTTAGATAGGAATACATCAGCAATGTTTTCTCAATCGAGTCAGGAGCCATTTCATAGCGTTTTAGCAAGAACTCAAGAAATGCTAATGTCGTCTACCTCAAGAAGTGGTAACGTCGTCTACCTCAAGAAGTGGTAACGTCGTCTACCTCAAGAAGTGGTAACGTCGTCTACCGCAAGTGCTACAACATGTCATACACTGGCGGAGCATCATAGGGGCCGGGGGGCTACTTTTTGTTCGTAGTGTTAATTTTAACCCGATAGTGTAAATTTTTGGCCTGGTAGTGCAACATTTTATATAAATATCGAGGTCGCCCCCATTAAAAAACTTAGTTTCACCCCCGCCATGTACAAAATAGTTCAAGCTAGAGGTGTACAAACCAGGTTCGGGCCCAAACCGGTTCGGGGTCCAAACCGAAACCGGTTTGGTCAATGTTGGTCAAAACGGTTTGGTCAATGTTGGTCAAAACCGGTTTGGCCCCAAACCGGTTCCAAACCCAAAATTCCCAACCATATCGAACCGGTTTGGGTCGGTTTGGAAACCAGTTTGACCCAAACCGGTTTTTATTTATTTTATTTTATTAAGAAATTTGGATTTTTTTATATTCAAAGAAAGTTTTAAACTTTTTATTAAAACATTTGAAACATAAAACAATTTATACAATTTCAAACAAGTAAAACAATTACACAATTTAAAACATTTAAAAATTTAAAACATTTATACAAGTAAAATAATTATACAATTTAAAACATTTATAAACATATATATACAATTTTAAATACAAGTAAAGTATATAAAACATTTATAAAATTTAAACAACATACAAGGGTAAATAATAATTTTAAAACTAAACATTTAGCATAGTCGTTTCTTTGTCCGTCCGTATTATACTTGTACGTTTATTATTCGCTACCAGAACAGGAACTGTTACGAAGATAGTCATCATAATATGCTTCATCATCGGTCATTCTTGGTGTCAATCCGCTCTCTACCGCGTCCTTGTATAATTCTGCTTCGTATTCCAGTTCCCGTTCAAGTGAGTGTTTGCCTTGTACTCTTTTCGCGGCATCCAAATAATCTTTCAAGCAAATTGACATTTCAACCTCTTGTGGAGTGAGTCGAGTTCGTCTTATTGATATTGTTAGGACCTGGTATTTAAACGAAATACCTGGAGATTAGCGTGTAAACCAGATCAAATAGTGCGGAATCCTATTTGATTGGCGATCCAATCAGTGAGAACACACGAAGAATCAATCAGGAATTGAAACTAACGTTAGAAATCGATTGGGAATCGATCTAATGTGTTCTGTGAACTTGGAGAACGAATTGGGAGGCTTCTGGACGGCTAGGGTACGTCTGGAATCGTAATTGATCGAGGGTCCTTATTTTTCACGAATTGAGTTGTATTTATAGGTTGGTATTATTCAATCGTGCAACTGAACCATTAGTATGGTTCAGTCGTGCGATTGAACCATGCGGTTGATTCATCGCACGACTGAGTGTTCAGTCGTGCGACTGAGCCAATCTTATGTTACAATCATACGACTGATCCAGTCTCCTGGTTCAGTCGTGCGACTGAGTCATTCGTATGAAGGTGTTCATGCTTATGGTCCATTCGCATGGGCCATTCGCATGATAACTTCATTATTTTAAGTTTGAATGTATTAATTAGTAAACATTATATGTAAACATTCAACCAATCACTAACCTAATTAATTAATTTAATATCAACTTATTAATGAAATATTAATCATTACAAATCACAAACACCCAATATCATTTCATTAATCATATCAAATTACACCAGAATCAGATAAACAAGATCTATTACATTTCATAGCATGATCTAGGGACATACATGTTTCAACAAACTCCCCCTTGGACCTAGATCTCTCTAATCTCTTGTTTTCTACATAACCTCCTTGTATTTCTTGTACTTCTCCTCTGTTGTGACTCCCGTGTGAATCTCAACGTGAAGCAGAGTCGTATAACGTTCTGGAACTAAAGAGCTTGTACAATATCTTGCGTATCATAGAACAGTGGCCACTTGTATAACGTATATACGTCACTCTCCGACAAGTTTGTAAGCCACATCAGGTCAAATACCCTGATAGTATCCATTTGTCCCTCTTTGCTTAAGACTATGACTGCTTCAGCTATTCTCCAATCATAGTATTACCACTTAAAATGTGGAGTGAAATCCTGTGGCATTTCCCTGAGTGGGATTCTCGACATTGTGCGTGGAGGATTCCACTTCAACACTATCTTAGGCTTGCCGGTACTGGCATCAACCTCAGACCTTCTGACATACCTCGTAGGCCGTTGGGGTCTGAAGTTAACCCACCTGGTGTGGTACTCCTTCCTTAGGGCAGCCTCAAACCAGCCTGACATCTTTCTTGGGTCAGCATATAACAGCTTCAGTTTGGCCAGCTGGTTGAGCTCAAAACCTGGTAGAGTCTTTAGATCATATGGAAATCTAAAGTACTCTATGCTTTCTCCCTCTTAACTGCATAGACATTAAGGTCATCAAAATATGCCCATGCTATAATCCTACCTGACACCTTATGATGTTTCTTGACTCTGTAGAGTTTGGTGTAGGAATCCTTCTTTGGTGTAGTACGTTGGGCTCTAACTTCTTCAAAACATGCATCCCACTCAGCCTTTCGAATATCAACATCATCAATTGAGGCTTGGGCTATGTCTTCTGCTTTCTCTGATTCTTGCTCCATATTGTTCAACACCTCAATAATATCACTGACAAGGGATTCACCCAGATGGGGACCACATTACTCTCATTGTCAGCGTACTGAGGGTACTCCTCGGCAGTGACATCTAAAATATCTACATCATCAACATCATTAAACTCTTCATCACTAGTCGAATCGCATGTCGGAGCATCTTTTACTATTTCATCTGGATTTAGCTCGAAAAGCTCTGCGAGTTGCTCATTGATAAGTCATGAATTATTTCCCCTTCTTCAGGGGTATAATTCACTGAACTCCTGACTATCCCTTGCGATCAAGAATCATTGTTAGCTGAGACTTGACCTGCTGAAGGGGAGCAACGTTAAACTCATCTCCTTGGTAATTTTGATTTTTTTCTTGTATCAAGGTTTCATCACTTGTAGGGGCAGAGGTAGAGGCTGATTGATCCTGTCTGTTCTTAGTCCTGTTCTCTTGACCTGTAGCAGTGGCCGATGCAGGTGCATCCCCTCCTTCTACTTCTTCATCATCGTCACTCTCTTCATCTTCATCCACATCATCATCATCACTATCATCACCATCTCCCTCTTTAATCTTCAGAGGCTCATCTTTAGATCCTTTAAGTTTGAGCATGATGGTCTTCTTAGCATTCTCCAACTCTTCAATTTTCTTAGCAGAAATGACTCTATGCTCTTGGAGTTGGGCGATCTCGAGGCTCTGAGCAGCCATTTGCTGGGCCTGCTCCTTGATTAGCCGATCCTGCTCCGAGATCTGATGTGACTGCACACAGTGAGATCTACAAGCTGTCGGATCTGTGCAGTCTTCTCTTCATCAGCAGCTAACAGTCGCATCACCATACAGTTTTTGCTGAAAGCTGGTCCTCTACCCCAAATTGAGGTATATGAGATCCATATATATGTGCGGGATCAGATGAGGGTCCTGACTGGTGGCTAGTGGTGGTGGTGGTTGTGGTAAAGATAGGGTTGGGTCTGTGAGATATTGGAGGTGATGTAGGAGTGAAAGATATGGTGGTGGTTGGCATATTTACAGTGGTGGGAGGTGTGGTAGTGTGGTTGTTGTGTCTGTGTGGCTGTGGTGGTGGATAGTGTGGCTGTAGAAGTGGTAGGGATGGTGGTAGATGTAGTGGCTGTGGTGGGTACGAAGGTGAGTCTTCTCTTCTTCTTCTGGCCGTGGGGCTGAGCCATCCGTTTCTTCCTCGATCCAGTCGAGGTGGATGCTCCCCCTAGAACACGGCTAGTAGACTCAGGAGCATAGCTGGGATCTACAGTCGTCTCTCCCGAATCCCTGGGGTGTTCACCAACCGCCCGGAGTCCATACTCGGTGGGAACAACCTTGCTTCCCACGGTCCTCGTCAAGGGCTCCTCATCTGACTCTTCTTCCTCCTCACCAGGTATGAAGTCCTGGTGGAAGCCTGCAGACTCAGCTATGTCGCCTGTTAGGGCAGACACTGGGGGTATAACATTTGAAGCTGTGCCCCTCGTTGGAGCAGGCATATCATCCCCAACATCCCCACTATCATCATCGTCTGAATCATGCTCTGGGAGCAACAACCTCTCATCATCTGAATCGCTGTCATCATGACGCCATTTGCGTCTACCTGGTGCCACATATCGTTCATTTGCCAGATGGCCAATCAACCTTTTTACCTGGGGCTTTACCTGCTTGCCCCGATACACTCTCATGCGACCCAAAGTCGTGTCATCCATAACCTCTAGGGCAACCGCATCATGTTTCTCCTTGGGAAGGAATGGTAGTTTCTCGTTAAAGATTAGCTGCAGAAATCTGGGATACATATAAAAACCCTCCTTCCCCTTGGCCTCCAGATTCTCCACCAGATACGAGAAGATCATGCTCGAGAAGCTGAAGGGGTGGTTCAGCACTAGTGCCACATAGGCATTCTGAATCTGGTCTGACAGGTCATCAAACCCACCCCTTCGAGAAGCAATACACTTCAGGATCACATGCGCCAAGTATTTATACTGGGGACACAGGTTGCTCTTGTTGAGCACACCTGAGTTGATGTCCCCAGCATATTTAATCCTGAGGAAGCAACCTCTGACTGTAAGTGGATGTAGTCTGGTGGGTTGATCAGTATCATCCCCAAAATCAAGTACTCTCTGGATGTCAGCTGCTGTAATTTCAATGTCATGACCATGAATGGAGCTCCGTATTCTGTAAGGCTCATGTGAACGATCTACGGAGGCATTTTCCCAGAAAGCCTGATGTAACGACCTGTAAGGAGTACACTGTGTGGATATGGCTTTATGTATCCGAGAGCGTCGAAGGAATGCAATAATCTCTGTAAACTCGGCTCCATTCCGAGTCGTATGCTCCAAATGAGCACATATATTGTGCTTTGGATTTACGGACCATCTATCAGCCATTGACCTGAAACACAAGACACAGAGCCATTTGTAAGTCATACATTCAAAATTCAGTTCAAGGTGTATAGTTTAAATTCAATCTGATACATTCGTGCGAATGAATCATGCGCTGGAGTAAGTCGTTTGTTCTTTCATGCGACTGAGCTCGTTCGGGTGAATGAGACATGCGACTGAGTTCAATTTGCTGACTGAGTCTGCGATTGGTTCAGTCGCCGAATGAACTCATTCGCATGGTTCATTCTGCCGATTGATCCAATCGCAAGATTCAATCGTGCGATTGGAGTTCATCCGAACGACCAATCGCATGACCCACTGTTCAATCGACTGAGGTTCGAATCTTGACCTAATTCAAGTAATTTAACATGGTTTAATAGTCCATTAGACTCGCCATCTTGTCACTAATGACCTACTAAACTTAATTTTAACATTTGCTTAGTTTATGTAGGTTATTAGGGCATTTTTCAATCCGGTTAATGTTTCATTCGAATAACACAAATTTGACTCAAGATCTTCTGATTTCTATAAGATTTAACTGCAATATACCTGTATACTTGTCAATCGAATGTCAGAAGATCAATAGCAACGTGAAAACACGATCTCTAGAAATTTTTGGCAGAGTAACGGGAAAGAAAGCGATTTGGGTGCGATTGGGAGTGATGAGTGAAATGCGATCGACTGAGGCCCTTTAAATACTGACCCTAATTTCAATCGGCCGACTGGCCTCATTCGCTCAGTTCATTCGGGCGACTGAGGTTCAGTCGTGCGATTGGCCCAGTCAGTCGCTTTCAGTTGGCCGACTGAGTCTCAGTCGGTCGACTGACTCATTCGTGCCCTTTCATTTCTTTCTCAATTAACCGACTGAGTCTCAGTCGGTTGACTGACTCATTCGCACCCTGTCATTCGGTCGAAAGGATCATTCTTAAACGCCATTCGGGTGATGACTAAATTTCATGTCCATTCGTGCGAATGGGATCCATTCGCATGGTTGGTCCATATTCATGGTCCAATCGTGCGAATAGGTCACACTTAGTAGATTTTCTGCCATTTTGAACATTTTAACCTTTTGAAATAGACATTATGAGTTTTGATCATCTCAGACATGATCATTTTTAACCAATTTAGTCACCTCAGACGTGACTGCTTTAAACTTGAAATTCATGTGGTCATCTCAGACATGACCCATTCAGTGAGTTGATCCCTTATCGATTTTCATGATGTAGTCGGCAAACAAATTAACTAAAACGACTCGCTAAATTAGAAACTTAAACTAAAGACTAAAAATTAAGACTTTGTTTTGGCCTTTTGTGAGAGATAGAACCTAAGGTGGAAATCTACTGGATTTGGTTCCGGAATAGAAAGCTTCAACTTAGATTGACTACACTTGGACCAATTCAATTTTGGAATCATACAGGCACATCAAATCATTTGGGACTTGTTATCAAAATCTTTTGATGCTCATTCTTGGTGTTCATTCAGAGTCATTAGCAACTTTAGGAAATCATACTGGAACTCTTAGATTACCACATTGATTTGAACTTTAAGAATTACAGCCACAATGATTGTCAATATGTTTGTCCACTTAAATCCATACACAGACTCTTGACACAAACTGGTGATTGTTTTTGGTTTAATTATTTCAACGAACATTTGTGGATCCCACACTTATATGGTAATCAACATTCTCAGGAGCTTTTGAGCGGTCTACGGTTATTTTTACAAGAAGAGACTATTCTTAGAGCTTTCAAGGAGAAGCCAGTCCTCAGGTCAGTGCCATCGCACAGCAGAGAGGCGGCAAACAACAATAAATTCTAGAATATCTAGGTTATGCTTATCCTCAGGTCAGTGCCATCGCACAGCAGAGAGGCGCACAACCTATCTCCTTGTTAGAGCAGCTTAATTTTATTTTGCACCAAATATACCAACAACATAAGTCATTAGCTTGATAGCATTTTTTTCATTTTTTCTGGTGCTTTGCTCTTATTTATGGTCATCCGCACCATTGTGGCATTTACATGCTCATCGGACTACACATAATCAACATAGGAATAACCTCACTTTTCTTTTTAACGCCGTTGACCTCTAGCAGATATTGAAAACGTGGTTTATCAAATGTTTTAGTATAGAGGTCAGCGCGTTGATAATCAGTATTAATTTTTACCACATCAATTAAGTTCTTTTCAAAACAATCTCGTATGAAGTGATATTTAATACCGATATGTTTGGTCTTAGGATGTGGACCGGATTTTTAGTTACTGCAATTGCAGCAGAGTTATCTACAAAAATGGGAGTAGAATAGAACGTTAAACCATAATCCCGTATTTGCTGTTGAATCCAGATGATTGTGAGCAAATTGCATGCGCAGCAACATATTCAGCTTCACAGGTTGACAATGCAACCGATGTCTGCTTCTTACACTGCCACGTAATTAATCTTCTCCCAAAGAATTGACACCCTGCTGATGTAGACTTGTAGTTCATCTTGCATCCTCCGTAATCCGAGTCACTATACGCCTGAGCTCAAAATCATCATCATGAGGATACCACAACCCAAGTGTGGGTGTACCCTTTAGATAGCGAAAAATCCTTTTGACCCCGATCAGATGATTGACCTTAGGTTTAGCCTGATATATAGAACATAAACATGTCGCATACATGATATCAGGTCTAGAGGCTGTGAGATACATGAGGGATCCAATCATTCCTCGGTACATCATGGCATCCACAAGATCTTCATTTTCATCAGGTGCTATGTCGTGATTCGTAGCCAGTGGAGTACCGGCAGTAGATGCATTCTCCATGTCAAAGTGATTAAGAATGTCTCTTACGTACTTGGTCTGATGTAGAAAGATCCCATTTGGTGTTTGATCCACCTGTAGCCCGAGAAAGAACTTCATTCCCCCATAGCACTCATCTCAAACTCTTTCTTCATAACTGCTTCAAACTCTTTGCATAACTCTTCGTTCTTTGAACCGAAAATTATGTCATCAACATAGATTTGTACGAGCAGTAGGTCGCCATCTTTTTCTTTAATGAACAGCGTGCAGTCAATGACTCCCCTGCGAAAGCCGTGTTTCACAAGATGAGTCGAGAGTTTCTCATACCAAGCTCTTGGAGCTTGATGAAGCCCGTATAAAGCCTTGTCGAGCTTGTAGACTCTATCCCGATGATAAGGATCTTCAAATCCCTCGGGTTTACTGACATAGACTGTTTCTCTGATTTCCCCATGAAGAAATGCACTCTTCACATCTAATTGATAGACTTTAATCTTCATGTACGATGCATAGGCAAGGAAGATAAGAATGGCTTCCATCCTTGCCACGGGTGCAAACACCTCATTGTAATCAATTCCCTCGACTTGGCGAAAACCCTGAACCACCAGTCGAGCTTGTTCCTGATAATGACCCCTTGGTCATCTTTCTTGCATTTTAAAACCCATTTGGTGCCAATGACCTTAGCACCTTTAGGTCTATCAACCAGAGACCATACACCTAACTTCTTGAACTGAAGAAGTTCTTCTTGCATTGCACTCACCCATGCCTCATCATTTAGTGCTTCACTGACATATTTTGGCTCAACCTGTGAGACAAAACACGATAGGCACCATCATGAATATATCCCTTCTCCATAACTGAGGTGTAATCAGCTGAGTATAACTGATTTGGTTTGTACTCCTGATTTGACATCTCCAATGACATTGTCTATTGGATGATAGACATTTAGTCGTGATCCTGGAGTAGTGGGAACAGCTACCTCAGAGCCAAGATGATGAACATTTGGTTCTGCATCTGAGGTAGTTGGAGTTTGAGGCTCTGAAGTCGAAGGTGCATCACTGGTAGATGCTTGTGGACTTTCAGGAACTGGAACCTGTTCCTCCTGATTATTCTGGTTATCTTCTTGAGCTTCATCTTCAGAGGAGGAGTCACTGTCGTCGACTGACTGAGTAGATGATTCTCCCTGTGAGCTAGATGTTGGTGGATTCAAGCTATCATACATCATTCGTGTAGCTAATTCGTCATCCGAGGGAGAGAGAGGAGGGATGTGAAGGACTTGAAGAATCCATCATAGTCAAAGAAGTAGGCGGGTCCTTTGCCAGTAGGTGGTGTGGTGAATCGCTGAACGTCAACATTACACCACACTTCTACTAGACCCGTTGAGTTGTTGTAAACTCGCTTGTTCGGTATGTTGTATCCTAGAAAGATGCCTTCATCTGCCTTCTCGCTGAATTTACCCTCTTGTGTCTTCTTCAGAAGTGTGCACGGTGCCCCAAATGGTTCGAGATACTCCAAGTTCGGTTTGCGTCTTTGTAGTAGCTCGTAACATGTTTTACCGTGGCGCTTGACTATCAGGACTCGATTCAGTGTATAACAAGCATTCGCCACTGCCTCATTCCAGAATTGGATAGGCAGTTTTGAGTCTGCCAGCATAGTCTGTGCTGTCTCTATCAAGCTTCTGTTCTTTCTCTCAGCAACGCCATTCATCTGAGGTGTGTAGGCAGAAGTGAATTGATGCACAATTCTTTTCCTTGCAGTATGCCTCCATCCACTGGTTCTTGAATTCCGTTCCGTTGTCTGAGCGTACTTGTCTAACTTTCAGCTTGTAGAGAGATTCCAGTGTGGTACCAACTCCTTGAATGATTCAAATGTTTCTGATTTGGATTTCAGAAACATTATCCAAGTGAACCTTGAGTAGTCATCGGTGACCACAAAACAGTACAAGTCGCCTGCAATGCTCTTTGTACTGATTGGACCAAACAGATCCATGTGAAGAAGTTCAAGAGGAAGTTCTATTGAATAACTTTCTTTTCCATATGAGACTTCTTTGTCTTCTTGCCTTTCTTGCAAGCTACACAAAATCAGGAAGCTGAAAGTTCTTAACATTAACTCCTCTCACCAGATCCTTCTGAATCAAGTGATTCATCTTCCTTTGACTAATGTGTCCCATTCTCCTATGCCAGGAGATGGAATCCTTTTTAGTAGCTTTAGATAGAAAACACTGAACCTCATGATCCATTGTAGAAGCTGTTGACAGATCCAAGACATAAAGATCTTTATATCTTGAAGCAGTCATCAAAACTTGGTCCTCTGGGATCACGTAGTCTTTCTTCAGTACGTAACACTTCTTGTTGTCGAAGATGACTTTAAATTCCTTATCACATATTTGAGAAACAGAGAGTAAGTTGTTTTGAAGTTGCTGGACGTAGTTCACCCTATCAAACTTAACTTTTGATTTCCAACTTCTCCCTGAGCTGTGATATAGCCTCCTTGTTTCCAGCAAACGAAACATGCCCTCCTTTTATTTGCTTGAATTTTGATAAAAGAGCTCTGTTTCCTGTCATGTGCCTGGATGCTCCGCTGTCTACTATCCACGTGTTAGTTTCAGCACTGTATTGAACAACCTGCACATACAAGGTAAAGGATTAGTTTAGGTTAGGAACCCAAGCCTTTACTGGCTTGGGTTTCCCAGAGGCATCACACATCAGAAATTCAACCCATTGACCCTTAGAAGGTGAGGGTAGCTCAGGTTCCTTCTTGTCATCATTATCAGACATAGAGATTGACTTCTCTTTCCATAAGCCAGATTTGTGCAATGCCTGTTTGTGATAAACAGTCGACTGGCTAATGGGTTGAACCTTCTGTTCACTAGTTCTTCTAGGTGGAGTTAAAGAGCTCCTTTTAGAAGACCAAGTTTTGAGTCCTGAAGTTCAATCTTCTTCCTAGGTGTCTGATAATAAGAACAATAGGAAGCAACGTGTCCACATTCTCCACAGTTGTAGCACGCCCTGCTATCAACTTTATGATTAAACTTTCTTTGTGGAGACGTGTGTGACACTCTAGTAACATCACTCACTTTAGGTTTTGACTCTGGTTCTTTTGTTTTACTGATTTAACAAAATTAACTGATTTAACCTGTTTAACATCCTTTTCTTTTTGGTTAGTTGGTTTTTGACTTGAAGTATGCGAAAGATTATCCTTAGAAGCCCTTTTAGGTTCTGATTTGACTTTGTTTGACCCTGACTTTAAGTTAACCTTTCCAAATTCCTTTTCCAGATTAACACAAGGCAATTTACCCTTTGCCTTTGAAGTGGCCTCCTTTTGTTTGTTTCCAGAGTCAATAGATGAACATAAGGAATCTGGATCACTAACAAGAGGAGTAGACACTACATGATCCTTGATGGGATTACTATTTACTGGTCTAGTCTTAGTGTTCATTAAAGTCTCAGATGGTGGTGGAACCACTTTGTAACCCAATCCCTCCCCGTTGTTCCTGTCTCTCACTAAGTGTTGGACTATGTGTGAAGAACTAGTCCAACTATGCATTTTTGTTTTAATGAATTTACTTCTACTTCTAGAACTGCCTTTTGCTTCTTAGTGTCTTCTAAGGAGTTTAGATAGTACCTGATGTCATTAGCTTGGTTAAATGCAACTACTTCGGTTTCCCTAAGCTGTTTAGTCAAAAGGTCTATCTTTTCTTTATAACTATGCTCATTGTTTTTAGTACCCTGTTAGCCTCAGTGCACAGTTGCAAATCTTTTACTAAGTTATCATTATGATCTAATAACCTAGTAAATTTTTCATCTATGCTATTTCTAAAAGTATCACAATCAGAACAAGCATGATTATTAAACATTTGGTCAGTAGTACTTACCTGAGTTGATTAAGAAGAGTTAGCCATCAACGCAGCATCAGATGTCTCTGGTTCTGGTGATTCTGTCTTTTTGTCTCTGACGTGGTAGTATCCTCTTTAGGCTGGTAACTGACCTCGGTTGCAGTTGCTTCTTCCACTATGTGACATCGCTATCTCAACTGCTAGATCTCCTTCACTAGCGGAATCACTGTCAATATCTTCTACACTTGCAATGTTTGATTCCCCAGGTGAGACAAACCTAAAGCTCCAATCCTGTCCTTCATCATCATGAGCAGTCAAGGCTTTTGGATCCTTGTTGATGAAGTAGAAATGGTAGCTTGCTTGTCTTGACGAGTGAAGGACGAGAATGGGTTCCCGTTACCCGTCTTCTTAGGCTTGACACATTCTCTTTTGAAGTGCCCCTTCTCTCCACAGTTGAAGTAGGTCACTTTGCTCTTGTCAAGCCGAATGTGGTGTCCTTAGTTGCTACTAAGTTCTGTCCGGTTTGTTTTACAAACTTCTTTGCCCTCCGGACAGCACTGGCTAAAGCCCACATTATATCCATTCTCTCAAGCTCCATTTCGTCCACCTGCTCGTAGTCCTCGTCTGCCAAATGGCAGTTTCCAATCTTTCCAGCAACCAGTTCATCATAAGAATGAACCACTGCTGCCAAAAGATCCATGTGCTCTCGAGCTACTTCCACAGTCACATTACCGAGGTTCTCGGTCTTCAGTCTAGTAGCATTCACTTCAGATCCAATGTATTGGGTATAAGAAGACCCTGACGTTTCTGAACCTGAAGGAGGTGCATGTGTAGGACCCGATGAGCTAGACACAAATGCAGTCTGGAGAGGTGCTCCAGATGTCTTAGCTTGAGGCGTGGCATTGTATAAAGCTGGATTTTGATTGTACGTAGACTTCTGAGCTCTGTACTTCATTCTAAGTGATTCTTCTCACAACTTAAGAATAAAGTCATTAATATCCAGTTTTGCCAGCATTCCATTCTGTCTAAGATTAGACACGAATGAAACCCATTTTTTAGGCAATCCGTCTGCAAAATTAGTAACTTTCTCTTCCATGTAGTAGCCACACCATGTGATGCAGTTCACTCATCAGATGGTAGAATCTATCTATAACATCATCCAAACTCTCGTTTCCCATCGATGAGAAGTTTTCGAATTCCTTCTTTAACTCCTTAGCCTTGATTGCCTTCAACGAGGCATTCCCGTCGTACCTCTTTTCTAGCTCATCCCATAGTTTCTTGGACTACTTATTCTCTGAGTACTAGTGGAATATGTCTTTAGGGATAGACTGTGTAATCAATGCATAGACCCTCTTCTCTGCATTATATTTGACTTTCTGCGCGTCTGTCATCCCTCCTAAGGTTAACTTTACTCCACGGCTCCCACCAGCGTACTATATCCAATCTCGATGGCCTCCCACAGATTCGGATCCACTCCATTGAGGTAGATCTCAAAACGTTGTTTCCAGTGGGGAAACTCATCTAACGTTAAAAGCTTTGGTGGTTTATTATGATTACCCACCTCACTCTCAAGTAACAGCATGTTCTGGATCCTAGAGTCCTTCCCAGCAGTAAAGGCTGACATTTGATCTTCCATTGTGAATAACTTTAAGTCTAATAAACAATTGTCACTGGGGCGACTGAAGGGTGCGAATGGACTAGTCGTGCGTATGAAGTCTACGACTGGTTCAATCGTGCGGCTGAACTAAGTGATTAGCTCAGTCGTGTGAATGAATCTAATGCGTATGAATAATACGACCGAACGGTTCAATCGTACGAATGGAGATACAACTATGTCCAATCGTGCGTCTGAGCAATGCGAATGAGGTCCAGTCGTGCGAATGGCTCACTCGTGCGACTAAAGCTGCTGTTATGCGAAAAATTCTAGGTTAAACGTGTTTTAGCCGTAAAAATTTGAACTTTCGCAAGGTTAATTGCCTAAGTCCGTAGAAACCAAACTTTGATGAGCAGGGAACGTCCAAGATCACTTTTGACACAAAAGATTGCGTTTTTAGTGCAAAAACACAAACTTTTTATCAATCTGATTGAATCACACGTAATCAAGAGCAAGGCTCTGATACCACTTGTTAGGACCTGGTATTTAAACGAAATACCTGGAGATTAGCGTGTAAACCAGATCAAATAGTGCAGAATCCTATTTGATGGCGATCCAATCAGTGAGAACACACGAAGAATCAATCAGGAATTGAAACTAACGTTAGAAATCGATTGGGAATCGATCTAATGTGTTCTGTGAACTTGGAGAACGAATTGGGAGGCTTCTGGATGGCTAGGGTACGTCTGGAATCGTAATTGATCGAGGGTCCTTATTTTTCACGAATTGAGTTGTATTTATAGGTTGGTATTATTCAATCGTGCGACTGAACCATTAGTATGGTTCAGTCGTGCGATTGAACCATGCGGTTGATTCATTCACACGACTGAGTGTTCAGTCGTGCGACTGAGCCAATCTTATGTACAATCATACGACTGATCCAGTCTCCTGGTTCAGTCGTGCGACTGAGTTATTCGTATGAGGTGTTCATGCTTATGGTCCATTCGCATGGGCCATTCGCATGATAACTTCATATTTTAAGTTTGAATGTATTAATTAGTAAACATTATATGTAAACATTCAACCAATCACTAACCTAATTAATTAATTTAATATCAATTTATTAATGAAATATTAATCATTACAATCACAAAACCCAATATCATTCATTAATCATATCAAATACACCAGAATCAGATAAACAAGATCTATTACATTTCATATCATGATCTAGGGACATACATGTATCAACAGATATAACCCAACCACTAACAGAAAAAGCAGATTCCGAAGCTACCGTAGAAGCTTGAACAGTTAGTAAATCTCGGCCCATGGTGGATAGGATGGGAAATTGATCTTCCTTACCTTTCCACCAAGCCAACAAGTCAAAAATTTTAAAATCTTATGGAGTCATGGTGGATAAAAAGTTTGTAAGACCATACCTCCCAAGTTCACTACTCGGAGCGTTACCACGTTGACGTGTATTACATTCATCCCTTAAGGTATTATATAAATCAAACATTGGATCATTTGAACTTTCAGCGTATGTCGCATGCCTTAAAGCCTCATGGATTTGTGATGTTTCCCCGTATTTTAATAAATAAACATCATACATTTTTAATTGTTTGTTGAAAGTAGCTTTTAAAGTTTTACTATACATTGGGTTAGCAACTTCTAAATCCAAACTAAAAGTAATTTTATCAAGTTTTAACCCCGATAAATTTAAACAAGGGTTTAAAGCAGTGGCATATGTAATAACCAGAGACATATTTTTTAAAATAATTTATAAGTTTTTCTTTCATTGGGGTATGATATCCGAATAAGGTCTACCCCTACACGACATTTAATTTAATTTTGAAGTTATAAATAAATTGGTGAAGTACTAACGGACCGTTGGATAATAAACTCCGGAAAGACACGTTGTTGCATTTTTAAAAATTTGAAGTATTTTTGTTACTTTTTCAATAACGGCCCAACCCGATGGATGGTAAGAATTTTCCTTTCCATGACTTAACAAACTATTATGAAGGCTATTAAACTTTCTTTTTGTAAATAGTCTTTTCAAAACATGTTACAAGTAGAGTTCCATCGTGTGTCCCAATTCGAGCCTAAACATTTGGTATTTGTATCTTTACAAAACTTGCGATATTTAGTATATCTTTGGTTATTGCTAAAAATGTTACATAATATTCTTTTAAAACAATCTTTCACTATTTCAGTTGTTTTTAAACCGTCTTGAACGGCTAAGTTTATAATGTGCGCAACATATCGACTATGAAAAAACAAACCCTCACACATTTGTTTATATTTTAATTTCAAATGATATATCGCAAGAGTGTTATTTGACGTGTTATCAAAAGATATGGAAAACATTTTGTTTTCTAATTTATACGTTTGAATAACTTTATCAATAAGATAAAAAATGTTTTGGCCGGTGTGAGGGTAATCAAACAATTCAAACGCAATCGTACGTTTCATCATTTTCCACGAATCAAGTTCAACACAATGGGCGGTGACACAAATGTACGAGTCCGGTGAACCGTGAGGTGTCGACCAAACATCACTAGTTAAGTTAACACCGGTTTGTAAATTTTCAAATAAGATATTAAATCTTTTTAGTTTTTCTATATTTTTAAACAATCTATTCGAAGAGTAGCATGACTTACATTGATGTAACGTGGTTGGAGAGTTCGTTGAATGAGTCGATTCAAACGTTCGTTGTCGAAATGTTTGAATGGCAAGCTTTCTTGAATTACAAACTGCGTCATTTGCTCCAGAACCGCATCAACGTTATAAGCCCAAATATTTCCTTCGTTTGTCATCGAAGCTTGACCTTGAGAAGGTTCACCTTTCAACGCTTTACAATATTTATTTGAAATATGGTTTTTCAACGTTGTGTTTGTATCTTTTTTGAAAAACTTATGACAAAACTTGCGACGAACCTTGTTTGGACCGCTAGCTATTTGACATAAATCGTAATTGCACTATACTTCGGGGTTCTTATTCGTAGGAAAGATTGCTACCACCACGTTGCTTGAAGACGCTTCACAACCAATAAATGATTGAGCACTTGATGAAGCATTTGTGAGATTTTTGATGAGAGCATTTAAAACGAAAGTATTCGTGAGAGCGTTTTTTAGATTTTTGAGAGTAGATGTGTTATAAGTTGTTGTGATTCAACCAAAACATCAAATACATATATATACTAACCTAGTGGGGTATAATGGTAAAAAAAACATTAAAAGGGTCAAAAATGGTACAAACAGCTATATAGCCGTTACCCAATGGTAACCAGTTTGAAAACCGGGTTTACAACTTGTTTGAAAACCAGTTTGGAATCGGTTTGGTTTGAAAACTGATTTTAATTTTGAAAATGAAAACCGGGGAGGAACCGGTGGGTTGGGTCGGGTTCGAACCAGTTTGGGCCTCAAACCGGTTTCGGGTTTTCCAGCCAAACCGGTTCTCGAACCGGTTTTTTTGACCATGTTTGGTTCAAGCTTCGCCACTGATTTCATACAAAAGATTCTAGCAAGAGCAATCAAGCGCTTCATAGCAAGAGCAATCAAGCGCTTCATAGCAAGAGCAATCAAGCGCTTCATAGCAAGAGCAATCAAGCGCTTCATAGCAAGAGCAACAAGAAGCAACACCATTCTATTGTGATAAAAGCTCTACGATATTTTTGTCAAGAAATCAAGCGCTTCATAGCAAGAGCAAACGCATCAATATAAAATTTCACTTCCCTCGGGAACCTCAGTTGAACATAAACAAATTGAGTTGAAACCGTGTTACACTAAAGATCAAGTTGTAGAATATATTTACAAAAGCTTTGAGAACTAGATAGTTTAATATTAATACAATAAGTGTAGACTAGCCGTTGAGATGTTGTGTGTGGTAGTAGATTCAGTCCTATAAGGAGTTCTGGTCATATGGGTTGTTTAAAATATCGCGGGTTTGTTAGGATTTTCGGTTTACATTTGACCGAGTCTTTAAAGTCATTGCATTACTGCTACATCAGCAGCATAGTATTTCAATAAAATTGTGCTAGTTCTACAACCCATCTATTTTACCATTTAACCAACAAAAATATTTACAAACAAGCTAAGTTTATTTTTCCGAAGCAATAACAGACTTTGTCACATCTAACTCTTCCTAAATAAGATTAAGAATGACAATGAAGAACAAACTTGCATAACTCCGATCATGTTACTATGTTAGACGGTGGCGCCACCGGAGACCACCTCCACCAAAGTCTCGAAATTTCGATATGAACTCCCATTCGGTCCAACCGCCTTATGAGCAAGATCTTTCAACGCCTCGGTTCTCTCTTTCTGCCCTTTAAACGATCCACCAACCGAAAAAACTCGGTCCAAAGCATCACAAGTCACGCGTTTCGTGAAATTCCCACCCTCGATTCGCACCCCGATCCCCCAAACTCGCTCAACCATCCAAGCATTAATCGGCTGATCGCCATAAAACGGCCTGCATATCATCGGCACACCAGCCGCGATACTCTCCAACACCGAATTCCACCCACCGTGCGTTGCAAACACCCCTATTGCAGGGTGCTCCAACACCTGAACCTGTGGTGCCCAAGGCACCACTTTCCAGAACCATTTACCGTGGTTCTTTCCAAGAATCCGGACGGTAAATGCTTCTGGGAAGCCTGGTTAATCGACCACAGAAACGTGGTTTTCGCCTCTTCTAGCGCTTCAGCCAGCGCGACTAACTCGTGGGGCGGGGGCGTGCACACAGTCCCGAACGAAATGTACACAACCGACCCCGGGTTTTGAGTCTCTAACCACGAAATGCAACCGAATTCATCAGGCTTTGATGGCGACTTCTGCTGGGATATGAGATTAAACGGACCAATGTTCAGGAAGTTGTTAAAGATTGACGATAGATTATTTGTCAGCTCAGGGTCTAACTCTTGAAAAGAATTGATGATAACTGCAGTTGCTCTGGGTAGAGCTCCAGCCATCTTATGCGGCATGGTTGCGAACGGTGACTCGAGGTCTCCTGTGATAATTCCGCTAGGTATGTCACATAGTCGAACCGTAGAGAGCCCAGGTATCAAGTTGGGGATTTCATCATCAAGCCCTACTGAATCTGCACACGAAAACGTAAGAGAAAGCGTAAGAGAAAACGTACGAGAAAACGTACGAGAAAACGTACGAGAAAACGTACGAGAAAACGTATTAGATTACAAATTATTTTGGTTTATACCGAACGGGTAGAAACCAAGAAAACTGAAATAAAAAAACTTCACCTTTGATTTCATCATATTTTTCCCTGACGTGATCAGTATAAAAATGCGCAGAAAGAGAACAAGCTCCGGCGGTCCAAAACGCCACCCAAGGTATGCCCAACGCCTCCGCCAGATCACCGGCGAACCACAAAAACGCATCAACCACCAGACAACTAACACTCAACCCAACATCTTTCTCCGCCGCTGCAACGCCTCTCTTGAACTCCGCCTCCGCCACCGCCAGAAACATGTTAATATCCCCATGAAGTTTGAACTCATAGCCCTCCGGCAGCCCGTCGGACACATCATACGGCAGTATGTTGCCGGAACCACCGTGAGGGAACAGAGCACGGTTAGACTTCGCGGAGGAGAAGAAGGAGAAGACCACCGTGGGGGCGGCAGAAGCTAGCCGCCGGACGACGGTTAGGAGGAGAGGGGGGTGTGAGGCGAAGGGGAAAGCGAAAACTGCCACGTGCCTCTTGCGTTCACCGCCGGCGCCGTTGATCTCCATTTGAAGAATATTATTATTGTTTTGGAGAAAATGAGGTGTGAATGGGGTGTTTAGGAAGGGGTTGATGTTATAGGCTTATAGCAAGTGGTTTGGGGGCGGTGGGCTCATGAGTCGTGTGTTGAAGCTTATAAAAGGTGCATAAACAGTGAAAGCGAAGGTGGTTGGGTTTTTAGGGGCCCCAAAGGGTGTGCCGAGAAGGTGTGGAGGAGTTTAAAACACGTAGTCACTTGAACGAACCTAAGAGCTTACCTAACATCTTTTTTAGTACCTTCTAATGTTCTAATGTTAATGTGATAAATTGACACCTCTTTTTACCTCATGTATGGGTATATACATAGTGTATAAGGTCGAATACGTTGAAAACAAGAAAAATTCAGAGGGTTGTCAGTAAGCTACACGCTCTATATAACCCTATATGACTCCCCCTATATAATGCGCAAATTTCGACACTTGTTACGAGAAAAAAATCCAAGAGGTTGTCAGAGTGGTTATACGTCTCGTATAAGATTATACGACCCCCTATACGACGCGTATGTGACGCGTATGTGACGCGTATGAGGCTATACGACCCGTATAAAAATTTTGAGGTGTTATTTATAATTTTGGGGTGTCTATATATCGTAACCCATTAATTTATAATTTTGGGGTGTCTATATATCGTAACCCATTTAAAACCATGGTCTAAGAAACCATTTAAGTCAGTTAATGGTTTGGCTTTTGGTGTTTTTTTAGTTTGATTGGTTTTTTCGAAACTGTCAAATCAAAACAAATAGACTGTTTGGTTTACGATTTATACTAAAAACAAGTCGTTGAAAACAATACTAGGCCATGAGGTCAAGTATTTAATTTTCCTAATATATATCAGAGTTAATCTCGGTTTTCGTTCCTGGGTTTTCCAAGTTGTCTCCACTTGAGTATCAACGTTTATTTTGTCTTCATTATTGGCCTGAGTTTTGCGAATCTTTTCTATTTTCATCATTTTAAGTAACACTGTTACCATTTTCTGTTAAGTGAGTGTTAAAAAGAACAAAATACCCCTCTATCTTCTCCACCTCCAAAACCTGCTCGACCCCACCACCTCCCTCCTCTCCGACTCCACCGCCACCGCCTCCTCCGCCACCCCCTCCGCCCTCCTCACCTCCACCTCCGTATATTTTTGAAACCGACGGTGAAGATCTATATCGATAGTTTGAGTTCTACCTCCGTTGCCGTGAAGAGGTCAACGACGGCGTAACTACTTCCTCTTCTCCGATGTGTAGATCCTTGGACACAAGAACATGCAGTCAACGCGTGCATAACCTCTCGCTTCACGACGAAAACAAGCCATTAATCGCCGGTGCCGGAGCTGTGAAATCACTAATCTACGTTCTCAAAGCGGGTACAGAGGTCTTCAAACAAAATGCTGCTTGTGCGTTGTTGAGTCTAGCCATGATCGATGAAAAAAAGGTGTCGATCGGAGCCTGTGGAACGCTTACCGTGACATCCGGTAAATTTTCCATTACCAAACTCTGTTAGTTTCGTTAAGTCTTGCATACACGTGTCGTGGGCACACATTAGTTGTCGTTGAACGTTGGTGACTTAATATTTATAATCTATGATAAACAATAATAATCTAATTAATAATGTTGATTATTAGTGTTATTATGTGGTTCATGATTTTATAGAATTTTATATGTTTATTTTATAAATTTTACGCGATAACGTGACAACGTGTTATATATATATTCTATGTGTTTTGTGACTTGTGGTAAATGTTTCGAATTATTATTATTGGTTAATAATACTTGTGTTTAGTAGTTAAAAACTATTTAAAAAGTATTAGAAAGATTGGTTTTTATAAAATATAATTAAAGGGGTTTACTTTGTAATTATTCTAAACCTAAAACTTACCTAAAATACAACCCTAATTCCCCCAAACCCCAATTTCGGCTGCAACTCTTCCAAACACCTTCATCCATTGTGAAATTGATCCAACAACACATACACAAGTCGAATTCCAAGTGCTTTCAAGTAGTACAAGTTGTTTATAAGTGATAATCATCATCAAAGCACATCTAGAGGTTAGTTTTGATTGGTTGTTCATAGTTTTTGATGAAGATGAACCCTAATCCACAAAATCTTGATGAAAACCTGAAATTGATAATTGTTAGATGATTATATGATGTTAGTTAGGTTGTATGAATGTTGAATGATATTGATTATGCAAGAAATCTAGGGTTTGATCATCTAGTTCATACATTGCCATAAGAGGAAACTTTTTATTCTTGGAATTCATGATTTGATGATGCTAAGATGTTAAATGTAATGCTTAGATGTTAGTTTAATTGAATTGTGCAAGAAAATCCATGAAATTATGATGTTGATCATGACTTACTAAAAGTAGAAACTTTTGTGTATGATGTTTGGGAATTTGGATGTTTTGGGGATGATTAACATGTTAGAATGAATTTTATGAACTTGATTAGGTATAATATTGATGAAATTATCATTGGATTGGATGCTAGAACACTTCTGGGTGTTACTTTCCCAAAAGGGACACTTTATTTTTGTAGAATTGGGCATGCTTATGATGTTAGGATCATGTTAGAATGATTATGGATGATGTTTGTTGTCTTAGAATGTGTAATTAAGTTGTTATGAATGTTTGGTTGATCATGTAGGAAGTATAGGCTTTGTTGATCATGCATGAGAATGGTTTATGGTTAGTGATTAGGAGATCATGTTTGGGATTGAAACTGATGGTCAATATGTATGTTCCTTGGAATGAACTAAATGAATGAATGTGATTATGATTGTCATACACTCGTGCAAATCTGAGGCCCCTACTTAGTAGGATTGGCAGGGTTTAAGATGTGAAGTCGTAAGTGGCTTCACATGGGATGTGGTGCATTATGTCTTCGCGTATGAATTATTTGTTGTGATGTATTTATATATATATTAAGCATAATGATTGTTGAAGATTTGCATAAGTGTATGATGATCTAGTGTGACATGATGACTTAGGTGGAACCTAGGTTGTTAATGTGATATACATGGATAAATTGCATGATACTCTTGTATGTTAAGTTATCATATATGATTAAACTATATTTCAACTAATATGTCACCAACGGGTCAAACGGGTCAACTAGGTAACCTAGCATTATTGAGGTTCTATGTGTACACGTACTTATGTACTTGTGTGTTCTAGGTAACCTTTGAAGGGTTGTCTTTGCATCTATCAGGAGTCTCTTTATTCACTATCAGGAGTCTCTTTATTCACTATCATTACACACTAGGTGAGTTCATGCCTCTTATTTTATAAACCTTCTACTAGGGGAGGTAGCATACTCAAACTCAAACGCTATTTTATTATTATTATAAGTTGTGTATGTTTTAATATAGTGCTTAATACCATGGAAAGTCCTCACACTTTCGGATCGTTAATAATGGTAACTAGCGAGAAATCTTGGGTAGTACTACTAGGTCTGACGAGCCCCACCCGTGAGACTGGAGGTCAAGCGGGTGCAATTTTGTCCTATACACACATCTTCACGACCTGGTAAGTCGTGACGGGAGGCAACAAACGAAACACAGTCAGCTTCGATCGCGAAATCACTATTGTTATTACTTGTGAATATAGACTCGCTATCTTATTCAATACACTTATGTTATACAACTGTTAATATTTATGTTAAACGCAAACTCTTGAACTCACCAACCATTGTGTTGACATTTTTAGTATGCTATTCTCAGGTCATTAACTCAGCTTGCTAATAGGAGCACAACACGGGTCCATCATGCATCCTAAGGCTTTATTTCATAGACAAATTGTTTATCTTTTATATATGGGTTTT
Source organism: Flaveria trinervia (assembly GCA_025506515.1). Classification (NCBI taxonomy): domain Eukaryota; kingdom Viridiplantae; phylum Streptophyta; class Magnoliopsida; order Asterales; family Asteraceae; genus Flaveria; species Flaveria trinervia. Next base: position 20,111,918 of record CM046444.1, read on the forward strand.
AAACATTGGGATGGCGCGTGTTTGCCATATTATGCATTCATTTACTTTGGGTTTGTCTTGTTTTGCAAAACGCTTTCGCATGGTTTTTAAACTTTTGAATTTTGGTTGGTTTTGTTTTGAATGTGGCATATAGTGTCGTTCCGAGTAACTAGTGACTGTGATCCTGGTTTGTTCACACGCCTCGCGGTAAAACTCTGCGCGTGGATTTTGAGGGTGTGAAATATTGGTATCAAAGCCATTGGTTATAGGGAACTAGGTTGCATACACACTAGTCTATAACCGCACACAGTTAGTTAGTTACTCCTAACTTACCCCTTTTACTATATACTCATTGGCATATACATCACATGCACTACAGCATGGCATCATCATCCCGGGTTTTGGGAAAAGGCGTGCTGGTTCTGAATCCTCTCCACCTGTACCTCACCGAGTGTATGACTAGCCGTGACATCCTTACCCCCGTGGCGAGATAGACAGGGATCAACGTTTATGCCACCTGAGCGTGATCCCCCACGACATTGGATTTATTACCCGACTTGTATAGACCGCATGATTCGTAGAGAGCATGTTTTGAAGCCGGCCAATGTTAGACCTAATACTAGGTCAGCCACTACTCCTGCAGCACCCACTCTCCCATCTTTAGATGTACCCCATGAGCAGGTCGTGGTGGCATTGACCGCGACACTTGAGACCGAGCGTCGCCGAGTTGGAGTGCTTACTGAAAAGAACTCCACCCTGTAGGATGAGATACGCCGACTATGGCTAAAGATGGATATACTAGAAATTTCACTGGAAATTTCAAGATGGCTGGTAGAGTGATGAATCTGTCTGAGCGCGTGGAAGCACAAGATCTTCACAACGTGGGTGTTGAGAGTAGACTCACTGGGCTAGAAGTATAACTTGCAGCATTACAGATTGAGGACGATCCTGCACCGGTCGAAGATTCTGAGGAAGAGCCGAAAGAAGCCCCGGACGGTGGTGACAGCGATGGATCTGACTTACTGGATTGATTTCTTTTCTTTTCATTATTCTCATGACTTTGGCTACATAGGGTTTTCCTTAAACCTATGTGGGAAGGGTTGTTTCTCACACAACTGAAAACTTGAATTTTGACAATGATTGGATATTTTGTGAGCTACTTACAAATTATTTATGAAACGTTATTATTGTAGATACATGTGTCCCTAGTTTCTGAACTTAATGTAATATGTCTTTATTGTCTTACACATATGTAATTGTATGGGTACTTAATGAAATACAATGTGTGGTTGTGCTTATAATGTTGAATATTTCATTGCTTGGTATGTAATAACGCTTATTGAACTAACTATATAGGTTGTGGTTGTTTGAATAAATCTAAGTCAATTAATGATTATGAAACATATTCAAACTTAATCATATGAAGTTCTCATGCGATTGGCCCATGCTAATGGACCATACACATGAACAACTTCATGCTAATGAACTAGTCATACGAATGAACCAGGAGACTGGATCAGTCGCATGATTGAAACATGAGATTGACTCAGTCGCACGACTGAACACTCAGTCGTGCGAATGGATCAACCGCATGACTCAATCGCACGACTGAACCATGCAAATGGTCCAGTCGCACGATTGAGAAACCCTAACCTATAAATACCACTTAAATCGTGGAAAAACAAGACACTTTGAATAATTTAATACCTAGACATACCCTAGCCATCAAGAGACCTCTAGCAACCTGTTCCAACTTCATAGATCACAGTAGATCGATTGATAATCGTTCTTAACGTTTAGATTCAATATTTAATTGATTCTACGTGCGTTCTCACTGATTGGATCGCCAGTCAAATAGGATTCCGCACTATTTGATTCGGTATACGCGTAAATCTGTTAGTATTCGTCCAGTACATGATCCTAACAAGTGGTATCAGAGCTTTGGCTCTTGATTTACATGTGATTCCATCGTTTTGATATAAAAATTGTGTTTTTACACTCAAAAACGCAATCATTGTGTCAAATCAGGTTTTAGACGTCTCCTGATCGTAAAGTTTAGTTTTTCCGGCATACGGCAATTAGGGTTAGCAAGAAATTCGTGTTTTTGCGTCCAAACACCTTAAACCTACGAATTTTCAAAATCCAGCAGGTTCAATCGCACGATTGACTCAATCGCACGACTGAGGTCATACGCATCCCCCATACGCACGATTGCACTCATTCGTACTCCCATTCGTACGACTGAGAGGTCTATTCACATTGCTCAACCGCATTATCCGTTTGGCCGACTGAGTCATCCGGATTAGTTCAGTCGCACGATTGGACTATCCGCATAGTTCAATCGCCTGAATAGCCCAATCGCACACCTTCATTCGCACTAATAAATCAGTTTGGTTTAAAGTTAAAGTTTATAGTAATGGAGGATTAATACTCAGCATTCATAGCAGGGAGAGACTCACGTATTCAGAACTTACTGCTATTGGAGAATGAAGCGGAGAATCATAATAAACCCCCAAAGCTAATCACGTTAGATGAATACCCACAATGGAAGTAACATTTCGAGATCTACTTAAAGGTAGTAGATCCCAATCTGTAGGAATCTATAGAGACGGGGTACAGCATGTCAGTAGGAGCTGATGGTGTCAAACTTACACTATGTGGCATGACTGATGGACAAATGGTCAAATACAATGCTGAAAAGAAAGTTTATGCTTTGCTTACACAGTCTATTTCGAAGGATACTTTCCATCAATTCTTGGAGTATACACAAGCAAAGAAACTATGGGTTGCATTGGAGAAAATGTATGACGGAAACGCATCATTGAAGGCCATAAAGGCTAAGGATTTAAAGAAGGAGTTTGACAACTTCTCCTCGATGGGAAAAGAAAGCCTAGATGATGTTATCGATCGGTTCTACCACTTGATCAGTAAGATGCACACTCATGGAGTAACAATGTCAATGGAGGACAAAGTGACTAACTTTGCCTATGGGTTGCCGGAGAAGTGGGTTTCACTTGTCTCCAATCTTAGACAGAATGGTATGCTAACGAAGTTAGATATCAATGACTTCATTCTGAAGCTGAGAGAGGAAGAACTAAGGATGAAGTATAGAGCACAAAAGTCTTCCTATGATCAGAACCTAGCCCTGTACAATACGACTCCTCAAGCCAAAACATCTGGAGCACCTCTTCAGACAGCTTTTGTATTAAGCTCGTCTGGTCCTTCTTAAGCCTCTACTTCAGGATCAGAAACCTCAGGGTCGTCTGGTACCAATACATTGTACCTGAAGCCAATACAACAAAACTGAAGACCGAGAATTTCGGTAATGCAACAGTTGAGGTAACTAAAGAACACATGGATCTCTTAGCTACAGTAGTCCAATCCTATGATGGACTAATTGCTAGTAAAATTGGAAACTATCATCTGGCAGATGAGGACTATGAGCAGGTTGACGAGACAGAACTGGAGCAGATGGACATAATGTGGGCCTTAGCAAGTGCTGTCCGGAGAGCTAAGAAGTTTGTCAAAAAGACCGGACAGAATTTGATTACAACTAAGGACACTACCTTCGGCTTTGATAAGACCAAGGTAACTTGTTTCAACTGGGGTGAGAAAGGGCACTTAAAAAAGGAGTGTGTGAAGCCAAATAAGACTGGCAATGGGAATCCTTTCTCTTCCTTCAATCGTCAGGATAAACCCACTAGCAGTAATACTTCATCAAGCAAGGATCCCAAAGCCTTGACTGCTCATGATGATGAAGGACAGGACTGGAGCTTTTGGTTTGTCTCATCGGGAGAATCCAATATCGCTAGTGTGGAGGATATAGATGATGATTCGGCTAGTGAAGGAGATCTTGCAGTCAAACTCGCAATGTCAAACACAGAGAGACTGCACCAGTGGTCAACTACCTGCCTAAAGAATGGAAAACTACAACAACGTCAGAATCACCAGCTCCAGAAACACCCGACTCTGCATTGATGGCTGATTCATCAGAACCCTCTCAGGTAAGTACTACTGACCAACTCTTTAATAATCATGCTTGTTCTGATTGTAATAAATTTAGGGAAAACATTGATTTAAAATTTGCTAGGTTATTAGATCATAATGATAACTTAGTAAAGGACTTGGAACTATGCACTGAAGCTAATAGAGTTCTAAAACAAAATGAGCATAGTTATAAGGAAAAGATAGATCTTTTGAACAAACAGCTTAGGGAAACAGAAATAGTAGCCTTTAACCAAGCTAATGACATTAGGTACTATCTTAACTCCCTAGAGGACACTAAGAAACAAAAGGCAGTTTTAGAAGTAGAAGTTAATTCCTTAAAGCAAAAACTACACAGTTGGACAAGTTCATCTCATATTGTCCAAAACTTAGTGAGAGAGAGAAACAACGAGGAGGGATTGGGTTATAAAGTAGTTCCACCACCACATGAGATCTTGATGAACAAAAAATGTAAACCAATCAATGATAATCCAATCAAGGATCATGTGGTGTCTACTACTCTTGTAAGTGATCTAGATTCCACATGTAAATCAAATGAATCTGGGACTAAACAAAAGGAGGCCACTTCAAAGGCAAAAGGTAAAATGCCTTGCATTAATCTGGACAAAGAGTTTGAAAAGGTTAATATAAAGTCTGGGTCAATCAAGTCTAATTCTGAACCCAAAAAGACCAAACAAGTTAACCACCCACGTGTGTCAAGTCAAAGTCTAGATAATGGAAAAGGAAAAGATGTTAAAACTGTTAAAACAATTAACTTTGTTAAACCAGACAAAACATCTAAACAAGAAGAGACAAAACCCAAACGGAGTAAGGTCACCCAGGTGTCACATACATCTCCACAAAAATAGTTAAATCGTAAAGTTGAAAGCAGATCATGCTACAGTTGTGGAGAGTATGGATACATTGCGTCTCATTGTCCTTACTATCAGACACCAAGGAGGAAAGTTGAACTTCCTGAACAAAAACTAGCCCTTTTAAGAGGAACTCAGTGACACCACCTAAAAGGGATAGTGAACCTAAAGTTCAACACATTAGCCAGTCGTCTGTTTATCACAAAAAGGCCTTACACAAAGTTGGCTTATGGAAGGAAAAATCAACCTCGTTGTCTGATAGTGAGAACAAGAAAACATCTGAGCTTCCCTCACCCTCCAACAGTCAGTGGGTTACATTTATGATGTGTGATGCCTCTGGGAAACCCAAGCCAGTGAAGGCTTGGGTCCCTAACGTGAACTAATGTTTTCAAATCGAATGTGCAGGGTGTTCGCTATAGTGTTGAAACCAAAACATGGATTATAGATAGCGGAGCATCCAGGCACATGAAAGGGAACATGGCTCTCTTATCAAACGTCAAACAGATAAAAGGAGGTCATGTTTTGTTTGCAGGAAACAAAGGTGGGTACATCACAGCTCAATGGGAAGTAGGTAATCAGAAAGTAAAGTTTGACTAGGTAAACTATATCCAACAACTTAAAAATAACTTGCTTTTTGTTTCTCAAATTTATGCAAAAGACTTTAAGGTAGTATTTGACAACAAGAAGTGCTATGTCCTGAAAAGGACTATGTCATCCCGAAGGATCAAATCTTAATGTCTGCCTCAAGATATAAGGACCTTTATGTCTTGGATCTATCAAAGGCCTCCACAACGGATCATGAAGTTCAGTGCTTCTTGTCAAAAGCTACTGAGAAGGATTCCATCTCCTGGCATAGGAGAATGGGACACATTAATCCACGGAAGAAGAACCACTTGATCCAGAATGATCTAGTGAGAGGAGTTAATGTGAAAAACTTCCAACTTCCAGATTTCTGTGTTACGTGCAAGAAGGGCAAACTGACGAATAAGTCTCATAAGGAAAAGAAAGTTCATTCTATCGAACTTTCTCTTGAACTTCTTCACATGGATCTGTTTGGTCCAGTCAGTACGAGAAGCATCGTAGGCGACTTGTACTGCTATGTAGTTACTGATGACTACTCAAGATTCACTTGGGTGATGTTTTTGAAATCCAAATCAGAAACATTTGAGTCATTCAAGGAATTAGTAACTACTCTGGAGTCCCTATACAATTTGAAGGTACGTCAAGTGCTCTTAGACAACAGAACCAAGTTCAAGAATAAATGGATGGAGGCTTACTGCAAGGAAAAGGGAATTGTGCATCAGTTCACTTCTTCCTACACTCCTCAGATGAACGGCGTTGCTGAAAGGAAGAATCGCAGCTTGATAGAGACAGCACGGACGATGCTAGCAAACTTAAAACTACCTATCTAATTCTGGAATGAAGTAGTTGCAAATGCGTGTTATACACTAAATCGAGTTACTACAACGACGTAAACCAATCTAGAGTATCTCGAGCCGTTTGGCACTCCGTGCACCCTACTGAAGACTCAGGAGGGAAAATCAGCGAGAAGGCTGATGAAGGTATCTTTCTAGGATACAACATACCGAACAAGAGGTTTACAACAACTCAACGGGTCAGTTAGAAGTGTGGTGTAATGTTGATGTTCAGAGATACACCACACCACCTGCTGGAAAAGGACCCACCTTCTTTTTCGACTATGATGGGTTCTTCAAGTCCTTCAACATACCACTCTCCATTCTGATGATGAGTTAGCAACAAAGATGATGTATGATGTTCTAAACCACCATCTCAGGAATCTACATCATCCGACTTACAAGGTGATTCATCTACCAACTCAGGGGTAGCACTTAAAGATAGTGACTCTTCCTCTGATGAAGAAGCTGTGGAGACTGATCAGAACAACCAGGAGCAACAGGTTCCTCCTACTGACAGTCCACAAGCATCTGACATTGATGCCTCTGAGTCTTCGGAACCTCAAACTCCTACTACTGCCTCAGACTGAACCAAATGTTCATAATCTGATTCTGAGGTAGTTGTTCCAACCACTCCTGGATCACGCCTAAATGTCTATCATCCTTGGATAATGTCATTGGGGATGTGAGATCAGGGGTTCAGACCAGAAATCAGTTGTATTCAGCTGATTATGCCTCATGATGGAAAAGGGTTACCTTCACGACGGTGCATATCGTTGCTTTGTGTCTCAGTTTGAGCCAAAGTATGTTAGTGAAACACTGAATGATGAGGCATGGGTGAGTGCTATGCAAGAAGAACTTCTTCAGTTCAATATTAGGTGTATGGACTCTGGTGGATAGACCAAAGGTGCTAAGGTCATTGGCACAAAATGGGTCTTGAAATGTAAGAAAAATGATCAAGGCGTGATCATCAGAAACAAGGCTCGACTTGTTGTTCAAGTATTTCGACAAGTCGAGGGCATAGACTACAATGATTGTTTGCACCCGTGGCAAGAATGGAAGCAATCCGTATCTTCCTTGCCTATCATCATACATGAAGATTAAAGTTTATCAACTTGATGTGAAAAGTGCATTCCTTCATGGTGAAATCAGAGAGACAGTGTACGTCTATCAACCCAAGGGATTTGAGGATCCATATTATCGGGACAGAGTTTACAAACTCGACAAGGCTTTATATGGGCTTCATCAAGCACCCAGGGCCTGGTATGAGAAATTCTCAACTCACCTTGTGAAACACAGCTTTCGCAAAGGTGTCATTTACTGCACATTGTTCATTAAAGAAAAAGATGGTGATTTACTACTGGTCCAAATTTATGTAGATGACATAATCTTCGGTTCAAAGAACAAAGATCTATGTAAAGAGTTTGAAGCAGTAATGAAGGCTGAGTTTGAATGAGTGCAATGGGAGAAATGAAATTCTTTCTCGGGTTACAGGTGGATCAGACACCAAAAGGATCTTCCTACATCAGACCAAGTACGTAGGAGTTATTCTCAGTCGGTTTGACATGGAAAATGCTTCCGCAACTGAAACTCCACTTGCTACAAACCATGATATAGCACCCGACGCAAATGGTGATCTGGTCGATGCCACCATGTACCGAGGAATGATTGGATCTCTCATGTACCTCACCGCCTCAAGACCTGATATCATGTACGTGACATGTTTATGTTCAAGATATCAAGCAAGCAAAAGTTAACCATCTGATAGGAGTCAAAAGGATCTTTCGTCATCTGAAGGGTACACCAACACTTGGATTGTGGTATCCTCATGACGATGACTTCGAGCTTACAGCGTATAGTGACTCGGATTACGGTGGCTGCAAGATGAACTACAAGTCTACATCAGCGGGATGTCAATTCTTTGGGAAGAGATTAGTGACCTGGCAGTGTAAGATGCAGACCTCAGTTGCATTATCAACCTGTGAAGCCGAATACGTTGCTGCTGCAAGTTGCTGTTCACAAATCATATGGATTCAACAGCAAATGCGGGACTACGGTTTGAACTTCTCTTCTACTCCTATTTTTGTTGATAACTCTGATGCATTGCAGTAACTAAAAATCCGGTTCAACATCCTAAGACCAAACACATCGGCATAAAATATCACTTTATACGTGATTGCTTTGAAAAGAACCTAATCGATGTGATTAAAATAAATACTGATTTTCAACGTGCTGACCTCTATACAAAGGCTTTTGATAAACCACATTTTCTATATTTGTTAGAGGTTAACGGCGTTAAAAAGAAAAGTGATGTAATTCCTGAAGATGACCATGTGTAGTCCGATGCGTATAGTCCATTTTCTTTTAATTTTATTTTCTTATTTATCTGTTAACTTTAAGTAGCTTAATTAAATTGGTGTTATTTTGTCGTCTATTAAAATCCTAAAAAGCATAAATCGGTTATGGTTTTAGAATCTTAGGGGGAGAATAGGTCAATTAGTACATTAACAAAAAAACGAGGGAGGAGGAGAGGCTAGCTGATAGAAACTAGATCGTATCTGAGATACCGATTCAATAACTTTGGAAAATGATAGTACACAGGAACAAACCACTTGGTATTTTAAAAGTTTAAATAAAATAAGATGCGAAGTTCGAAGTATAATTCTGTGTAGTCTGAGCAATATAAAAGGAAAAATGATAGTAAAACTAGCTACTACTAAGGTAACATAAAGAAAGTAGACCTAGAGGTTATTAGACCACAGATGATATTCGGTAGACTCAACACAATAGATGATTAGACCTTGTTGGTGATCTCAAGAACAAACTAAGTTGTTCAACAAGCTGTGGGCTAACATCTTATCCCTGGTTAACACAATCAACAAAATTCCAATAAGGGGTGACAAGCAGAATAAACGCCACAAAGTGAGCGTGAGACCAAAATATGAGCAAAAGAAATCGAATTAATAACTTCTATTGTTGGTGAGATCTGTGTAAAAGGATTAAAAAATGCTCAAACAAGAAGAGGTTATGTGTCTCTCTGCTGTGCGGTGGCACTGACCTGAGGATAAACATAACCTATATATTCTAGAATTCATTGTTGTTTGCCGCCTCTCTGCTGTGCGATGGCACTGACCTGAGGCTTGGCTTCTCTCTGAAAGTTCTAGAATAGTTTCTTCTTGAAAACTATCCTGAGACCACTCAAAAATCTCCTAAGAATGTTGATCACCATTTAAGTGTGGGATCCACAAATGCCTGTTGAAATAATCAAATCTTAACGGTCACCAATCTGTGTCAAAAGTCTGTGTATGGATTTAAGAGGACAAGTATACTGACAATGATCATGGCTACAATTCTTGAAAGTCCAAATCAATATGGGGATCTAATAGTACTAGTATGATTTCTTAAACTTGCTAACGACTCTAGATGAAAAACAAGAATTAAGCATCAAAGGTGTTGATAACATGTCCCAAATGATTTGACTTGCCTGTATGATTCCAATTGAATGATCCATTTATGGTCAAAATGAATTGAAGCTGCCTTTTCCGGAACCGAATCCATTAGATTTCTATCTTAGGATTTACACCTCACACAAAATGTCAAAAACAGGTTTTAGTTTTGTATTTCAGCTTAAGTCTTTTCTTCTGTTTAAATATTGTCTATTCAGTTTGTTAGATATCGGACTATGCCATGGAATTCAATAGGGGATGTAATCACCTAAAAGGGTCACGTCTAAGGTGACTACACATGTTTTCAAATGAAAAATTAGTCACATCTGAGGTGACAAATTGTTTAAAATGATCATGTCTGAGATGATCAAATGCTTGTATGTTTAATCAAAAGGTAAAAGGGATTAAGTGTGGAAGGGTCATAAAGTCAAATCATGAGTATGATCCAATCGCACGACTGGACCATGAGTATGGACCACCGTACGAATGGACCATACTCATGCACTAAACAGCCGAATGGCACATGAGTATGAACCATTCACCCAAAGGCTTATCAGAATGAGCCAGTCGATCGAATGGAGCTGTGCGAATGAGTCAGTCGCCCGACTGAAATCCAGTCGGCCGGCTGAATGTGATCGATTGAACCAATCGCACGATTGAGGTCCATTCGCCCGAATGAACCAAGCAAATGGGTCCAGTCGGCCGATTGAAATCAAATTCAGTATAAATAGGGCCATAGTCGATCGCATTCAACTCATCACCCCCAATCGCCCTAAAATCGCACAGCCTACCGTTACTCTGCCAAAATTTCCTCTGACACAAGTTGATTACATATTTTGATATTCTGACGTTCGTTGGTGCATATACAGGTAAAATACGGTGTAACCATGCCAAAAACATCGTCGATTAGACTCCAAAATCAAGAAATTGGCCCTAACATGACCCGAGACTGTAAATGGACTAATAACCTAACTAAACCAAGTAAAATGTTGAATTAAAGGTTATTAGGATATTAGTATAATGATGCGAGTCTAAAGAACCATTACACGACGTCTAATTTCAAGATTTGGTTCAAATTCGAATCTTAGTCGACCGAACAGTGGGTCATGCGACTGGACACCAGGATGAACTCCAATCACATGATTGAGCTGGTCGTATGGCTCAATCAGCTGAATGGATAATACGAAGAGCTCAATCGGCCGACTGAACCAATCGCAGGCTCAGTCAACCAATTGAACTCAGTCGCCTGCTCAGTCACCCAACTAAACCCAGTCGCATGCCAGATCAACCGACTGAATATAGTCGCATGGTTCAATCGCATGATTGAACCAGACTGAATTCAACCAAGTTAATTAGAATTGATTTGTGTTGTGTGCTTATCTAATGTCTACGTGTCTTGTGTTACAGATTGATGGCTGACAGGTGGTCCATCAACCCCAAGCACAACATATGTGCTCATTTAGATGCCACGACTCGGAATGGCGCCGAGTTTGCGGGGATTATCGCATTCCTTAAGCGATCCAGGATCTACAAGGCTATATCCACACCATGCACTCCCTTTAGGACTATTCAGCAGGCCTTCTGGGAGGGGGCATCGGTTGACCGCTCTCATGAGCCATACAGCATCAGGAGTTCTATTTTTGGGATGGATATTAAGGTCACTGCTGAGGATATTTGGTGTGTACTTGGGTTGGGTGATGATGCAGACCACCCTACCAGACTTCACCCGCTGACTGTGAGAGGGTGCTTCTTGAGGATGAAGTACGCTAGGGATTTAATGCAGGTGTGCTCAACAAGAGCAACCTGTGTCCCCAGTACAAGTACTTGGCACATGTCACCCTCAAGTGCTTGGCTTCGCGAAGGGGTGGGTTTGATGATCTTTCAGACCAGATTCAAAATGCCTACATGGCATTGGTACTGAATCACCCTTTCAGCTTCTCAAGCATGATAATCTCTTACTTGATAGAGAATCTAGAGGCGAAGGCAATGAGGGTTTCTGCATGTACCCTAGGTTTCTTCAAATGATTTTTGATGAGAAGCTGCCCCACACCCAAGGAGAGCCATGACGCTGTGTCATTGGAGATCATGGATGATACGACATTCGGTCGTATGAAGGTCTACCGGGGAAAGCAGGTCAAACCCCTGGTGAAGAGACTCATCGGCCATCTGGCCAAGGTTGATTACGTGGCACCAGGAGGCGTAAATGGTGCCACGCAGACAGTGATTCGGATGTCGAGCAATTTGAGCTCCCTGAAGATGACTCCGACGACGACAACAGTGATGATGGAGATGCAGGGCCCACTCAATTGAGGGCCCCCACAGCTGATATAGCATCTCCAGCATCCAGCCAAGGTGGAACAGAGTCGGCAGGGTTCCATCAGGACTTCCAACCTGATGTGGAGGAGGAGTCGGATGAAGAACCATTGACTCGCACGGTGGGTAACAAGGTGGTTGCCACCGAGCGAGGGATTAGGGTGGATGGTGAACGCCCAAGAGGGTCTGGGGGACTATGACTGATCCAACCTACACCCCAGATCAGCCCAGAGTCCCAGGGAGAGCATCCACCTCGAGGGGTTCGAGGATGAAACGGATGGCTCAGCCCCACGGACTGAAGAAGAAGAGGAGGAGGATGACTTTCATCACCACCACCACCACTACCACCATTCCACCCAACTCTCTACCTCCTCCCCACCACCACTATAGCTCATCCACCACCACCTTCATCTATACCACCCCCAATCCTCACCACTCCCCACCTCCACCTTCATCTATACCCCCCCAATCCTCACCACTCCACCACCACCACCTCATCTATTCCACCCCCAATCTTCACCACTGCCACCACCACCACCACTAGCCATCCAGTAGGACCATCATCTTCTCCCTCATTTCCATCTGGATTACCTCTACCTCCCAGTGGGGTAGAGGAACACTCTTAGCACTGAACCGTATGATGCTGAGGTTGTTAGCAGCCGATGACGAGAAGACTGCCCAGATTCGTCAGCTAGTAGAGCTTACTGCTGCACAATCTCAGCAGATATCTTAGCAGGCACAGCTGATTGAGCAGTAGGCATAACAGATGGCTGCCCAGAACTTAGAGATTTCCCAACTCCAAGAGCAACATGTCCATTCAGCAAAAAGGATAATGAGTTAGAGGCTACCAACAAGACCATCATGCTAAGGCTAAAAGGATCAAAGGAGGAGCCTCTAAAGATCAGAGAAGGAGATGGAGATGATAGTGATAATGATGACAGTGATGATGATGATGATGATGGTGATGATCAAGGGGATGATACTGACGCTGGTGATGATGTTGATGATGATGATGAGGATGATACATCTGCTGCGGGTGCCACGTGTGCTAGTGAGAGGAGGACCAAGAAAGCTTAGGACCATGGTGCCTCTACATCAGCCCCGTCAACAGAGGAGCACATGATACAAGACAAGAGTAATGCTTAGTTGTTTTTATTATTTAAAAAACATGTGTAACTGAATATTGTATCAAACTGATGTATATATTGTTTGTATTTTGAGTATTGATGTTTACTGCTTTGATTGTTGACTAATGGTTGTTGTGTTCTATGTATTAAATCAAGCAGATCCAATTATCAAAGAGATGAATATGATGTTGCTCCCCTCCAACAGGTCAAGACTCAGCTCATGATGATTCTTGATCTACAGGGAATAATCAGGAGATCAGTGAATTACACTCCTGAAGAAGGAGAGATAATTCATGATCTCACCGACGAGCAACTTGCTGAAATGTTCTGACTTAATCCTATGAGATCATGAAAGATGCTCCAACAGTCCATGTGGAAAGTGACGACGAGCTCAACGATGTTGATGAGATCGAGATTGAAGATGTCACGAACCAAAATTATCCAGAGTACACTAACATTGAGGGTAATGTCGTTCCTAATCAGGGCTACAATCTTGTCAGTGAAACTTTTGAGACTCTGGATAAAATGGAACAAGAGTCTGACAAGAAAGAAGATAAGGTCCAAGCCTCGGAAGCTGAAGTCAGTATCAGAAAGGCTGAGTGGTTTGCATGCTTTGAAGAAATAAGAACCCAACGCAGTGCTTCAACGTCAACTGTCTACACCAAGCTGTACAAAGTGAGGAAACATCACAAGGTGTCGGGCAAAATCATAGCATGGGCGTATTTTGAAGATCTTAACGTTTATGCAGTTAAACGTGAGAAAGGGATTGAGTCCTTCAGGTTCCCACACAACCTGAAGACTCTTCTTGGATTTGAGCTTAACTAGTTAGCAAAGTTGAAATTGCTATATGCTGACCCACGCAAAATGTCAGGCTGGTTTGAAGCAACTCTAAAGAGAGAGTACCACACCAGATGGGTCAACTTCAAACCTCAGCAGTCATCGAGGTATATTAGACGGTCTAAGGTTGATGCCATAACTGGAAAACCAAAAATAGTGCTGAAGTGGAGTCTTCGCGCACAATGTCTAAGATCTCTCTACGGGAAATGCCACAGGACTTCACTTCACACTTCAAATGGTGGTACCATGATTGAGGATAGGAGAGGCAGTCATAGTTTTGAACAAGAATGGTATAATGGAAACCATCAGGGTGTTTGACCCAATATGGCTTATAAACTTGTCTGCTGATGATGTCTATACATTATACAAGTGGCTACTGTTCTATGACTCTCAAGATATTGTACAAGCTCTACAATTTCAGAACGTAATACGACTCTGTTTTGCTTTTGAGATACACACAGGAGTCACTAGAGAAGAGAAGTACAAGAAGTTTGAGGAACTTATGAATGATGTAAGACATTAGATGAAACTAGGTCCAAAGGGGAGTTTGTAGATACATGTGTTCCTAGTTTCTGAACATAATGTAATATGTCTTTATTGTCTTACACATATGTAATTGTACGGGTACTTAATGAAATACAATGTGTGGTTGTGCTTATAATGTTGAATATTTCATTACTTGGTATGTAATAACGCTTATTGAACTAACTATATAGGTTATGGTTGTTTGAATAAATCTAAGTCAATTAATGATTATGAAACATATTTAAACTTAATCATATGAAGTTCTCATGCGATTGGCCCATGCTAATGGACCATACGCATGAATAACTTCATGCTAATGAACCAGTCGTACGAATGAACCAGGAGACTGGATCAGTCGCATGATTGAAACATGAGATTGACTCAGTCTCACGACTGAACACTCAGTCGTGCGAATGGATCAATCGCATGACTCAATCGCACGACTGAACTATGCAAATGGTCCAGTCGCATGATTGAAAAACCCTAACCTCTAAATACCACTTAAATCGTTGAAAAACGAGACACTTTGAATAATTCAATACCTAGACGTACCCTAGCCGTCCAGAGACCTCTAGCAACCTGGTCCAACTTCATAGATCGCAGTAGATCGATTGCTAATCATTCTTAATGTTTAGATTCAATCTTTAATTGATTCTACATGCGTTCTCACTGATTGGATCGCCAGTCAAATAGGATTTCGCACTATTTGATTCGATATACACGTAAATCTGTTAGTATTCATCTAGTACATGATCCTAACAATTATTTTGGTTATAAATGTTGTGGTTGTGAGTGTACATTATTTCTTATTATTTATCATACTTCAATGAGATGATATGTTGGATATTAATCATTATTGTATTTGTGAATGTAAAGTGAAATATGGACGGCCTAGGTAGAGGACGTGGACGTGGCCGAGGGCGAGGTGCTGGACAAGGCACTGGCAACATGAACATAACTCTAGCTGAATTGGCTGCATTGATAAACCAACACGTGCAAGCGGCATTGAACACACAGCATGCACAGTTTGGAAGTAAACGATGACACTAGTCATCATTTACACGAATATTCCGTTAGGTGATTAATTCATTCGGTTTGATTTGAATACCTTGACACATGAATACAGGACCACCTGGATGCACATACAAGGCATTCATGGACTGTAAGCCGCAGACCTACAGTGGAGCCGAGGGAGCTGCAGGGCTTGTACGATGGTTTGAGAAGACTGATTCAGTCTTCGCCAAATGTAACTGTCCAGTGGCGGACCAGGTGAAATAAGCCATAGGAACCTTGGAAGGTGCACCACTCACGTGGTGGAATGCTCAAGTGCAAATGCTTGGCCAGGCAATGGCAAATACACTACCATGGGAGGAATTCAAAACAATGATGATAGAGGAATACTGCCCCCGCAACGAGGTTCAAAAGCTGGAAGATGAGTTCTGGCAATTGAAGATGGAAGGGTCTAACATTGAGGCTTATACTACTAGGTCTCATAAGCTAGCTACACTTTGCCCTGGCATGGTTGACCCGCCAAGCCGACGTATTGAGCTTTATTTACGTGGCTTAGTCCCGGAGATCCAGAGTATGGTGACTGCTGCAAATCTCCCTACTATTCAACAAGTGATACAATTGGCTCACAAGCTCACTCATCAAGCTGTGGAGCAAGGAAAGTTACCCAAGCGGGGCGCTGTGGCCAGCGTGCCCAACATCAACGCAAGTGTGGAGAACAACACCAACAAAGGATCATCATCTGGTAACCAAACTCAGCAACACCAACCTCAACAGCAACATCAGCAGAGATGGTTTGACAATAATTGCAACTTCCACCAATCATTATCATCATCTCAAGGACCAAGTGGATATGTGGGGAAAAACCCAAAGTGCAACCGATGCAACTACCACCATATTGGCAGGTGTGATAGCTTTCGATGCCAGCGTTGTGGGAAGGTTGGACATGTGACAAAGGATTGCCGAGGAGAACTGATAAAGAAGCCTCAACAACCTCAGCAGCCTCAGCAGCCCCATGAAACACCAAAGGGTTGCTTTGAGTGTGGAAAGGAAGGGCATTTCAAGAAAAACTATCCTTAACTGAAAAGAAATGGGAATGGCAACGCAAATGGTGGCAACAATAACAATGGAGGCAATGGTGACAACAATGGTGGCAACAATGATGGAGCTAAAGGGAGAGCCTTTGTCATGGGTTCAGGTGAGGCTCTAAACGATCCTACTACCGTTACTAGTAAATTTTTTGTTAATGGTCGTTTTGCTTCTGTACTGTTTGACACTGGAACCGATAAGAGTTTTATCTCTACTAAGTTTTGTAGTCTCTTAAGTGATATGCCCTTTGTCTTGGAGTCTAAGTATGTTGTAGAGTTGGCTGATGGTAAGCAAATCTCTGTTACACATATCCTTAATAATTGCAAGATAGAACTTGCAGGTCAACCTTGACATTGACCTTATGCTTGTTACTCTTGGAAGTTTCGATGTGGTCGTAGGCATGGACTGGTTGTTCGAGAAGCAAGCAGAAGTGATTTGTCATGAGAAGATCATTCGTATTCCTCTAATAGATAGGGAAACTATTTTGGTTAAGGGTGAGAAGAGTGCTGTTGTAATAGGCATCATCTCATTCATGAAGGCGCAGAAGTGGCTACGTAAAGGTCACTTAGCCATATTAGCCCTCGTCTCCGACAAGCAACAAGAGGAAAAGAAAGTAGAGGATATTTCGGTGGTTCGTGATTTTCCAGAGGTGTTTCCAGAGGATCTGCCTGGACTACCACCTCACCGTCAAGTTGAATTTCAGATCCATTTGACTCCCGGAGCTACTCCGATTGTGAGAGCACCTTATGAGTTAGCACCGAACGAACTGCAAGAACTATCAACACAACTTCAGGAGCTGTTGGATAAAGGGTTTATTCGACCGAGTTCATCACCATGGGGAGCACCTGTAATTTTTGTGAAGAAGAAAGATGGCACAAGAGGAAAAGGAGTTGAACAAAGTCGCAGTCAAGAACCGATACCCGTTACCTCGTATCGACGACCTGTTTGATCAACTTCAGGGCTCAAGCTATTTTTCGAAGATTGATTTGAGATCTGGTTATCATCAACTAAGAGTTCGAGAAGAGGATATCTCCAAAACCGCATTATGTACCGTTATGGTCATTATGAGTTCTTGGTCATGCCTTTTGGTTTGACTAATGTACCAGCAGTGTTCATAGATCTCATGAATCGCGTGTGCAACCTTACCTTGATCAGTTTGTTATTGTGTTTATCGATTAGATACTGATTTATTCTAGGACCAAGGAGGAACACGAGTAGCACCTACGTCTCATTCTGGAATTACTTAGAAAGGAACAGTTGTACGCAAAAGAGTCCAAGTGTGATTTCTGGATTCGTGAGGTGCAATTCTTGGGTCACATTGTTAACGAGAAGGGAATGCATGTGGATCCTGCAAAGATTGAGGCGATAAGGAACTGGTCGGTACCCAAAACGCCAAGTGAGATAAGGCAATTTCTTGGTCTGGCAGGATACTATCGACGTTTCATTGAGAGATTCTCAAAGATCGCTCAACCTCACACAGCTTTGACCCATAAAGGAACAACCTATAAATGGGTGGAGAGTCAAGAAGCTGCTTTTCAGTTGCTGAAGCAGAAACTTTGTAGTGCACCGATACTAGCATTACCTGAAGGAAGTGATGATTTTGTAGTTTATTGTGATGCTTCTATCCAAGGACTGGGTTGTGTCCTGATGCAACGTGACAAGGTGATAGCTTATGCCTTGCGACAACTGAAGGTACATGAAAAGAACTACACTACTCATGACTTAGAATTAGGAGCAGTGGTCTTTGCCTTGAAGATTTGGAGACATTACTTGTACGGTACCAAGTGCATAATTTACACCGATCACAAGAGTCTTCAGCATATCTTTGATCAGAAAGAGCTTAACATGAGGCAACGACGCTGGGTGGAATTGTTGAACGATTATGACTGTGCCATTAAATACCACCCGGGAAAGGCAAATGTAGTCGCCGATGCCTTGAGTAGAAAGGAAACCTCTAAACCCTGACGAGTGTGTTCCCTACAACTGATGATTAGCACTCACTTGCCCGAGCAAATTAAGGGAGCCCAGACGGAAGCCTTGAAAGGTGAGAACGTTAAATCCGAATCTCTACGAGGGATGGATAAACAATTGGAAGTCAAATCCAATGGAATTTGGTATTTCATGGATAGACTATGGGTGCCTTTGTATGGAAATCTAAGAGACTTGGTTATGAGTGAAGCACACAAGTCTAAATGTTCCATACACCCTGGCTTTGACAAAATGTATCATGATTTGAAGGCGCACTATTCGTGGCCTAATATGAAGCTGACGTAGCTACATATGTGAGCAAATGTCTTACATGTTCTAAGGTTAAAGTCGAATATCAGAAACCATCTGGGTTATTGCAACAACCGAAGATCCCCTTATGGAAGTGGGAGCAGATTTCCATGGATTTTATCACTAAGTTGCCCAGAACTTCTAGTGGTTGTGACACGATATGGGTAATCATGGACCGACTTACTAAGTCAGCTCACTTCTTGGCGATCAAGGAAACTGACAAGATGGACAAGTTAACTTGAATTTATTTGAAAGAGGTAGTTTCGAGACATGGTGTGCCGATCTTGATTATTTTTGCCTGGGATGCTCGTTTTACGTCTCATTTCTGGCAATCATTGCAGAAATCGTTGGGTACACGTCTAGATATGAGCAATGCTTATCATCCACAGACCGATGGACAAAGTGAACGTACTATTCAAACTTTGGAAGATATGTTACGAGCTTGTGTGATCGATTTCGGGAATAATTGGGAAGTTCACTTACCATTGGTTGAGTTTTCGTATAACAATAGTTATCATACCAGCATCAAGGCGGCACCATTTGAGGCATTATATGGGCAAAAGTGTAGATCACCAGTTTGTTGGGCAGAAGTTGGTGATAGTCAGTTACCGGTCCTGAGTTGGTACTGAGACCACTGAAAAGATAGTAGAAATACGAAACCGCATGGCAGCAGCGCGAGATAGACAGAAGAGTTACGCAGACAAACGACGGAACCCCTTAGAGTTTCAAATCGGTGACAAAGTGTTACTAAAAGTCTCACCGTGGAAAGGTGTGATTTGGTTTGGCAAAAGAGACAAGCTTAATCCAAGATACGTCAGACCATTCGAGATTCTAGAAAGAATAGGTCTAGTGTTGTATCGATTGGAGTTACCAGATTCATTGAGTGGCGTTCACAACGTATTTCACGTCTCGAATCTAAAGAAGTGTCTATCTGACGAGACACTAGTTGTACCACTCGAGGAAGTACAAGTAGATGATCAACTACGCTTTGTTAAGGAACCGGTTGAAGTGATGGATCGTGAGGTCAAGACTCTTAAACAAAGCAAGATACCTATAGTCAAAGTTCGTTGGAAGTCAAAACATGGACTGGAATTCACGTGGGAACGCGAGGATCAGATGAAGCTTAAGTATCCTCATCTGTTCGAAATGACAACAACGGTCGGGGAAGGTACTGATTAAATTTCGGGACGAAATTTATTTCAACTTGGGGATAATGTGACAACTCACTAGATTTCGTTATGCCAATGCAGTACACCAAGGATGTAGCACAACCATGCAACGCAATTTTCGTGACGGGAGGCAACAAACAAAACACAGTTAGCTTCGATCGTGAAATCACTATTCTTATTACTTATGAATATAGACTACCTATATTATTCAATACACTTCTTATGTTATACAACTGTTAATATTTATGTTAAACGCAAACTCTTGAACTCACCAACCATTGTGTTGACATTTTTAGTATGCTATTCTCAGGTTGTTAACTCAACTTGCCAATAGGAGCAGAACACGAGTCCATCATGCATCCTAAGGCTTTATTTCATAGACAAATTATTTATCTTTTATATATGGGTTTTAATAGTAGGATGGCGCGTGTTTGGCATATTATGCATTCATTTACTTTGGTTTGTCTTGTTTTGCATAATGCTTCTGCATGGTTTTTAAACTTCTGAATTTTGGTTGGTTTTGTTTTGAATGTGGCATATAGTGTCGTTCTGAGTAACTAGTGGCTGTGATCCTGGTTTGTTCACACGCCTCGCGGTAAAACTCCACGTGTGGACTTTGAGGGTGTGACACTTACGCCATTAGTATATTTGTTAATCAACACTTCAAACCGTTGGAATACAGACACATTTTGAAGGCGAATAAGAAGCGAGTTGTAACTGCAGGAGTTGTGAAGCTGTTGGTGGAGTTGGTGGTGGCTGCCAGAGAAGCGGCAGATGAGTAGGCGGGGGTGGGGATGGCGAAGAAGACGTTGGTGGTGTTAAGCAGCATGGCGGTAGTGGAGGTAGGGAGGATTGCGATTGTTGAAGAAGGTGGGATTCCGGCACTTGTGGAGGTGATTGAAGATGGTGTGTTAGTGAAGGGAAAAGAGTTTTTGGTGGTGACTTTGTTGCTCCTATGTGAAGGTGTTAATGGTGGTTGAAACAGAGGATTGCTCATCAGAGAAAGTGAAGAACAGGAGGGGGAGGTGGAGGTGAGGAGGGCCGAGAGGGTGGCGGAGGAGGCGACGACATAGAGGCGGAGAGGATGGAGGTGGTGGGGTCGAGTTGGTTTTGGAGGTGGAGGAGATAGAGGGGTATTTTGGTCTTTTTAACACTCACTTAACAGAAAATGTTAACACCGTTAGTCAAAAGGACGAAAATAGAAACGATTTGCAAAACTTAGGCCAATAATAGAGACAAAATAAACGTTGGTACTCAAGTAGAGACAATTTACAAAACTCAGGACAAAAACTGAGATTAAATCTATATATCATATCAATTACATATAGTAAATTGTAGAGTTAATCTCGCTTTTCGTCCCTGAGTTATGCAAATTGTCTCTACTTGAGTACCAACATTATTTTGTCTCCATTATCAGCGCGAGTTTTGCAAATTGTTTCTATTTTAGTCCTTTTGACTAACGGTGTTAACATTTTTTGTTAGATTTAAAAAAAGAGGAAGAGGGAGAGGGAGAGGGAGAGGGAGAGGGAGAGGGAGAGGAGAGGGAGAGGGAGAGGGAGAGGGAGAGGGAGAGGGAGAGGGAGGGAGAGGGAGAGGGAGGGAGAGGGAGAGGGAGAGGGAGAGGGAGAGGGAGAGGGGAGGGAGAGGGAGAGGGAGAGGGAGGGAGAGGGAGAGAGAGGGAGAGGGAGAGGGAGAGGGAGAGGGAGGGAGAGGAGAGGGGAGGGAGAGGGAGAGGGAGAGGGAGAGGGAGAGGGAGAGGGAGAGGGAGAGGAAGAGGAAGAAGGTATAATATTTTGTAATTGTAGTTTTTTCCTAAACTAGTGTAAATGATTAGAAAATTATTTATCAAAATAGTGTAGTTATAATATTTTGTTGATAATCTCTTTTATTTTGATTGTCTACTTTACTAGAGCTTTTTTTTAATGTTTGTAATTCTCTAAGGATGATATCTTTAATTTTTAGATTGAATGTTTTTCAATTATATATGTATATATATATGTATATATATATATATGGGAGGGTTTCAATGGAAACTACATTGTAAATGAAAACCAAAAAAACCACTTATAACCCTTGATTTATTTGATCAATGATTATGATTAATTGGTGGCATAATTGCAATTAGATGAAAAATTAATGAGTTATTATTACTTATTAAGGGTAGAATATGAAAAAAATATTTTTAATGGGAAAATATCACAGAATATTAACCAAGTTTTAAAAATGTTCTAATTTAGTCACTCATGCGTAGTTTTCTCAAATTGGACCACGAGACGATCAAATCGAGTCACTACCAAATTTTATTATGACAAGAAAGTAATGATGGAAAAAAACGTGGAAGTCAGAAATTTCAATATATAAAATTATATTAAAAATAAAAAAACACATGTTAATTATGAAAAAATATATAAAAAAGTGCCTAAATTTTACGTCAACATTCTATATCAGCATCAAAAGATAGAAAAAATATTTTCTAACTGAATCCAAAAGTATAACATGCTAAAAATATGTTATGACTTTTAATTTGTATAAAATATAAAAACTAAGTGATCTAATTTGAATATTTTTAAAACTTGAGTTACCTAATTGGAACACTTTTAAAAGTTGGTTACTATTTTACAAATTTACCATTTTTTTTAAATATAGAAACAAAACACTATCAATAAATTCCTAATATTACTCTTTTCTTTCTCTTATCTTTTATTATTCCAGCATAAACTTATTTATAAACATTACACTAAAATTGTGTTTTTTTATTTTTTGTAATCAATTAGTGATAATTAGTTTTAATATATTACACTACATTACGTGTATGTATTAGTTTCTTATGTATACGAAATACTACAATACGTATACAGAACCTAATCAAACTTTAAGTTCACCGAATCAAATCTGAAATCTTATGAGCATTAAAACCATGTTATTGATCATGCTACATAAATTCTTTACTTATATCTAATGATAACATAATATTCCACCAGAACAAGAATTTTGATTGATTTAATTATACGTAACATTGCGTATATGTATCAGTGTATATTGTATGCATTGAATGAGTAAGAATATAACCACATGAACATAAACTGAGTTACATATATGTAACCATGTTAAATGATGATCAACTTTATTATCTAACATTATGTTACGTATATGTAATAACGTGTTATGTACATAAATCATAGTGTTACATATACGTAAGCATGATTTTAAAAGAAAGAACTAAGAATGAAAAAACCAGGAAGAAGAATTAAGAGCTCATATGTAATAACAGTAACAACATATTGCTTATGTATATGTATGAGTTACATAAATCTAAGAACTAATAATGAAAAGACTAAGAAGACAAATTAAGATCTCATATATGTTTACATATATGTAAGGCGGATATGTTCTTCATCTACTTTCTCATGCTCTCTTCTTCGATCTCAATCATCTTCCACGATACATGCATGTAACATAACTTATATGACACATGTTCATCATCTTCCTCTCGGTTCTTCTTTTCTTGAATGATTTGTTGGCAGGTAAACGTTACATAATACTTTCGCTTTATGTTACATAATACTTTCGGTTATTCATCATGTTTCTCTTTCATTATCTTTCACTTTACGTTACATAATACTTTCGGTTCATTCATTAACATAACACGTAAAGCCATGGAAAGATAAACATTCATCATCATAGGAACATAACATAACATATCATTTATACATCATCATACCGGGCATCATACATACATAACATACATCATGCATAACCATGCAACATCATCATATAAGCATCAATCACAATGCATAACATGCCCCTCATACCATCTATGACCCTAAAAGTCAACTTATATAGTTCCCCGGGAATTTCCCAAGTCAAAGCCTACTTTACACATTTTCCCCAAAAATCAGAAAAATATTCTAAGTCCCAGGCGCATGGGCACTATGCAGGCGCATCGAGACTATTCAGGCGCATGGGGAACACTTAGGCGCATGGGCTACTTTCAGGCGCGTGAGCACTATGCAGGTGCATGAGGAACTCTTAGTCAAATTCAGCTTGGTTTCTGGGCGCATGGGTACTATTCAAACGCATGAACACTTAGGCGCATGGGTCACTTGGGTGCATGGGTACTATTGGGGCGCATGGGCCACTTGGGTGCATGGGTACTATTGGGGCGCATGACCCTACACTTAGTCATCCGACTAACATTTCTAGGTGCATGGGCCACTGTTCAGGCGCATGGGCTGTACTTAAGGCTTTTCTAAGGCAAATTTTGGGCGCATGAGCTACTGTTTAGGCGCATGGCTAACACGATTCTTTCTAAGGCAATTTCAGGCGTATGAACACTTATCTAGGCGCATGAGCATTCTATAAAACATGCTTCTAGGATATTTTCAATCCTAATCATCAAACCCATCGGTTCTAAGCATAATGTGGCTATTCTAAACATGAATAACCTATAAACCATCAAGAACTAACATCCAACATACACATTACATACGGGTATTCACACGTAAACTTTGTAAAATCAGTTTAATACATTTCCAGCCCCAAAGATAGTTTAAAACATGTAAAAACCAAGGTCTAGAACTCACCTGGTGCAACTTGGGTGTTTTTCCTTTTAACCCACTTGCAAAGAGTTCAAAACACTTAGATATAACATCCAAAAACACACACACCCGAGCACAAACACAACCCATAAGCATACAAACACATAACCGGGATAAAACCCGACATAAAAACCTTGAATTCTTACCTCGAATTCACTTTCCTTCTTCCTCTTCTTCTTCTTCAATCCGAGAGTGTTCTCTGCTCTCTCTCTAAAACCGAGAAAATGGTGAAGTGAGGTGAGAGTGGGCGGTCATACTCCCTTTACACCAACTTTTGAAAGTTTTTGTCCTTTTTTGACACTTTTAGTCCCTCCACTTGGACTTTATTGCCTTTCTTGCTTTTATTCTTTTTTTACCTTGACTTTTAATATAACCGGGTGTTACAATACAACTAAAAGTTATGTACATGTAGCTCTTACAAGTTACGTATACGTAACTTGTTTCATTTATCATTAACTTTCCTTGGAAATTTTTTTGAATAAATATATGACGACCTTGAAAATAAAGTTGAATTTTACTTAAATATACTTTAAACAATTTGAAAGTTAAATCGGTTATAAATTATATGACTGCGTAGTGGTGGTTTTTATGTATAAACATGATTTTCATTTAATCTCTTATCTGTATATATAAAAATTATAAACGGTATATTCAGAGCATACAAGAACATTATGTTTAAACGTAGTTCAGAATAAATGTCATATAATAACGTACAAAAAATGGATGGAGTGGCGGGTTACTCGAATGGAAAACTATTGTCTAGAGTTAAGTAAAAATAAGGTTTTTTGTTAGTTTGTTTATAAACGTAGTTAAGTAAAAAAATTAACATCATATTGATAAATTACTTACTACATGATATTGCTTATATATAATAATTAAACACTTGAAAGAATATTTGTTAACAGTATTTACTAAAAATTTCTAAAAGTTAAAAATATGAAGATATCATCCTTATAAAATAAAAAAAAAACATTAAAGAAAGTATTTAGTAAAGTAGCCAATGAATACAAGTGTCACACCCTCAATTTTCACGACTGGATATTACCGTTAGACAAATAACATACCCAGCATCTAAGCTATTAGTTACACCAAACGACACAATAGTCACAACACATAATTGTTCAGTTAAATCAAAGTTTCCCAAATCAGGGTCACATACGAAAACATGGAAGTAAAGGCGGAAGCGTATTAATTTATAATTCAAACGGCTCAAACACACGCAAAACCAATAGAAAAATACAAATGTTCTCGGTTGGCCCAACAAATGACAAATGATATGATATAATGATCCTAGTTGTGCTCGCTTAAGAATCTGAAAGAAACATACTAAAGTGTCATGGTTTTTAATTATAAATATGGTTTTCATTTGAACTCTCCACTATATATATATATATATATATATATATATTATATATATATATATATAGGGGAGGGTTCTATTGAAAACCACATTATAATTGAAAACCTTAAAAACTCTTTTTTAACCATTGATGAATGTTAATCAAGGATCAAGACCAAAGATGGTAGTTATGAAAATTTCTCTTAAATATTTATGACAAGTATTAATAGCTAGGGGTAGAATAGGAAGAAACTATTTTTTGTTTTTGAAATCATTCCTATAAAAAAGGAAACTGTAATTGTTCTTTATTCCATATTGATAATGGTATACTATAACTGTTTTTTCGTTTTCTGTATATTCAAATAATTGATTTCACCAACTCCATTGATCATACGATTGTTTCTTATGGTTTTCAATGATAAAAATGATTTCTAGAGTACATCTTACATATTCGTACCAACCAAAGTTACAATATGTAATGAATAAAGTTCCTATATGTAACAACCAAACCCATTGAAAAATGAAAACTACGTATATAAATGAGAAGACATATCCAAGTTACGTATATGTAAAAAGAAAAATTATATTCATCTGAACAATGAACTTACATTAATATTACATACTCATTAGAACAAAAAAATTACATATACGTACCGATAGTGTTACGTATAAGTAACAATAGAGTTACATATATTAAGAGTAGAACTATCTATAATCTTATGTTACAGGTAACTTGGTAAGTTCAAATTTGAAAGAAAAAATATAGAAATACGTATATGTAACTAGCTAGGCTTTCAAATCTTCATCTTTTTATCATGAGCACCAAGAACACACGCTAGTGTGTGTTTTTAGTAATCACAAAATCTATAATTTTATTCTAATTCTTGATGTGATATATTGAAATTTATGATCATAATGAATATGACAATCATAAATATCATAATTTTGAAGCCATGCATCATTAGTTTCATCAAATATGTGAAGATTAATGTTGCAATTGTGTACTTGATCAGCTTCTCATCTTAATTCCGACGACCACAACCCTTTACTCACATATATCGTCGTCTCTTTCTATATAAACTTGATTTTTTAGTAAATGGAACCTTAACAAATGTTGCTGATGAGTTAAACGAATAGAAGATTTACTAGAGTATAGAGATTGATTCTAAATAGTAAAATAAAATTTAAATTCAAAATAATTATATAGATGAAAGTCAATTGTAGTGAAAAAAAGTGAGATTTAGTCTATTTGTGAAAACATACCATAGTTAGACTATAATAAAATTTACTAATATACCCTTTATATGAAATATTAAAAATTTAATATTAACATGTTTTGATTGGTTAAAGTTGGTTTTTATGGTTTTCAATTATAATAGTGGTTTTCATTTTATCCCTCCCATATATATATATATATAAACACCCATAGCAATATATCACACCCAATATAAATCATACACTTAACACACTACATTATATAATATATGTGATCCTCATGTATAAGGCAAAAGAAACACGCACAACGCAATTTACATATGCATAGAATGCATAATGTTCCTTGCATCGCCTACCGCCATACATCCCCTCTCTACATGAATACAAACCAATTTAAACCACAAATATAAATATTCAATCCAATTGATCACCCCACTGTAATTAACATCTCAACCTACTCCCAAATACAATGTATCTACCCATAATATAGATATATATATGTATCTACCCATATATAGATATATATATATATGTATCTACCCAAAATATAGATATATGTGCGTACACACAAATACATGAATAAGCACCTTCACGCACACACTTGCACCTAAAGACACACACACTCACGTGGTGAACCTGCATACACCAAAAACACACACACACACACTATGACACTAACATGACAGGTTGCACTAGAACCCACACATAGTCGCAACACACACACGCAGAACACTCATATATGTATATATACATCAAAGATCACACACTCAAGCACACACACATACACTAAGCATGCTAATATTCTCGGTTAACACACCAGCTGCGACCACCCAATCGTGAACCCGAAAACACACGAAACCAACCATCACAATCTGGGTACACCGCTACACCCGAAAACAATGGAACTTGCACGGAAAGGAGTGGGTGTGTGTGTCTGTCGACCGAAGGGTTGCGGTTGACAACAAAGGAGGCGACCGAAGATGAAGAAATGCTAGGCGGAAGAAGGCAGCGGCTGGAAACTGTTGAGGGGGAGTTGTCGTCGACCAACTAGAGTTAGAGCGATATGATATGTTTCATTTATAAAATATTATTGTGTAAAAAAAGCAAATAAATCAAATAAATGAGCAAATAATCAACGAAATGTTAGAGCGATATGATATGTTTCATTTATAAGCGAATGTTCAGTTATTTTTTAATGAAGTTTTGGGATAGCTCACCTCATACACACACATCCTATGACAACTCACTCGATTTTGTTATTTCAATGCAGTAAACCATGGATGTAGCACAACCATATAACATAATTTTCGGGACGAAAATTCTTTCAACATGGGGATAATGTGATATCTGGTAATTTCCATTACCAAACTCCGTTAGGTATTGCATACACATGTCGTGAGCACACACTAGTTGTCATTGCACGTTAGTGACTTAATAATAATAATCTATGATAAACAATAATAATCTAATTAATAATCTTGACTATTGGTTATGATTATGTGACTCATAGTTTATAGAATTTTAAATATTTATTTTGTGAATTCTATGCGATAACATGACTATGTGTTATATATATTTTATGTGGTGTGTGACTTATTGTAAATGGTTATGATTATTATTATTGATTAATAATACTTATAACTTGTTAAAAGTATTTAAAAGTGTTAAAGAGATTACTTTTACAAAAAAAAAATTAAAGGGGTTATTTTGTCATTACCTTTTAACCAAATATTACCAAAATTGTAACCCTAATCCCACCATAACCCCATTTTCGGCCGCAAGCATTCCCCTCCCCTTTTGCGAATTCAAGCTTCAACACACACAAACATTTGGATTTTGAGTGATTCAAGCATTCCAAGGTGTTTTGCAAGTTCAAATGTTGATTTCTACTCACCTAAAGGTTAGTATTGTTTAGTTTTTCATGTTGGTTGATCTTGATGAACCCTAAATCCGAATTTGTGATGAAAACATGGAATTGATGATTGTTAGATGTTAATACGATGTTAGTTAGATTGTATGAATGCTAGATTATGCAAGAAATTCAAGGATTGATCATTTAGTTCATACATTGCTTAAAGAGGAAAATTTTTGTTCTTGAAATTCATGATTTGATGATGTTAGATATAAAATTTGGATGTTAGTTTAATTGAATTATGCAAGAATATTCATGAATTTGAGGTGTTGATCATAACTTACTAAAAGTAGAAACTTTTATGTGTGATGATTGGGAATTTTGATGATTTGGTGATGATTATCATGTTAGAATGAATGCTATGAACTTGATTAGATATAACTTTGATGAAATTATGATTGAATTGGATGCTTGATTGTCTTGGGTGTTAATTTCCCAAAAAGGAAGCTTTATTTTTTAAGAACATGGGATATGATGATACGGGCATGTTTATGATGCTAGGATCATGTTAGAATGTTTAAGGATGATGTTTAATGTGGTGGAATGTGTTAATTGGGTTGTTTGAATGCTTGATTGATCATGTAAAGAATTTAGGTTTCTCTTGGTGATTATGCATGATGATGAATTATGGTTAGTGATTAGGGAATCATGTTTGGGATTGGACTTGATCATTATGCTGTATGTTGGTTGGAATGAACCTTGTTAAGGAATGTGTTTATGGTTGTCATACACGCGTACGAATCTAAGGCCCCTACTTAGTAGGATTGGCAGGGTTTAGGATGTGAAGTCGTGAGTGGCTTCACATGGCATGTAATGCATAGTTAGACTTCACGTATGAATTATTGGTTGTGATGTATTTATAATTGTGTTGAACTTGTTGGTTGTTGATATTTTCATGAGTTGTATGATGATCTAATGTAGTATGATGACTTTGGTAGAACTTGGGTTGATAATGTGATGCACATGAATAATATGTATGATATTCATGTATGCTAGGTTGTTACACTTGATTAAACGGTACTACAACTAATATGTCACCAATGGGTCAACAGGTTAACCAGGTTAACTTAGTGTTGTTAAGCTTTCTGTGTACATGTACTTATGTGATCTAGGTAACCTTTGAAGGGTTGTCTTTACATCTATCATTAGTTCTCTTTTGTCATTGTGTTTACGCACGAGGTGAGTTCATGCCCTACTTTTTATACACTCTCTTTGGGGGGAGATAGCATACTTATTACAAATGGTTTATTATTATAAGTTGTGTATAGTTTAATATAGTGCCTTATACATTGAAAGTTCTCACACTTTCGAATCGTTAATAATGGTAACTAGCGGGAAATCTTGGTAGTACTACTGGGTTTGACAAGCCCCACCTGTGCGACTCAAGGTCAAATGGGTGCAATATTGTCCTAAACACAAACATAGTCATGACATAATAAGTCGTGATGGGAGGCAACAAACGCAACACAGTCAGCTTCGATCGCGAAATCAATATGGTTATTACTTGTGAATATAGACTAGCTATATATTTCCATGCACTCCTTATGTTATACAAATATTATTGTTTATGTTAAATACAAACTCATGAACTTACCTATGACACCCTACACATATCCCACATCGGTCGTGGACAGGAGAGATTCCTGGTTCATAAAAAATGTCTAGCCTTTAACATCAACAACGCGTTTTGGGCGTATTGGCTGTGGATGAGAGGAGAACTCCGCAGTTAAGCGTGCTCAGGTGGGAGCAATCCAGGGATGGGTGACCTCCCTGGGAAGTTTTCACCCGGGCAACCAACGTGGGCAAAGCAGACAATATTGTTGATGTGAGGGGCCGGGCGTGACAGAATAGTATCAGAGCCACTCTTGTGTCATTTGGGGTGTGGGACATACCTCTTTACCAAGGATGGTAACTTCTCGGGCTCATAGAGGATGATGAGTCCAAACAGAAGGAATGTCTGGCCTCTAACATCAACAACGCGTTTTGGGCGTATTGGCTGTGGATGAGAGGAAAACTCCGTAGTTAAGCGTGCTCAGGTGGGAGCAATCCAGGGATGGGTGACTTCCCTGGGAAGTTTTCACCCGGGCAACCAAAAGCAAATCCGTGAGCTCCTTGTGGGCAAAGCGGACAATATTGTTGATACGAGGGGCTGGGTGTTACATTACCAACCATTGTTTTGACATTTTAAGTATGTTATTCTTAGAATGTTAACTCAGGTTGCCACTAGTAGCACATCACGGGTCCAACATGCATCCTAAAACATTATATTAAAGACATAACTCTTGATTTTTATTTACGAGTTTCAAATATTGGGTTAACGTGTGTCTTGCCAAAATTTTCATTTATATAATTTGGGTTTATCTTAATTACATAACGCTTCCTCATACTTTTAGTTTGAACTTTGGTTGGTTTTATTTTAAATATTGCATATAGTGTCATTTTAAGTAACTAGTGACTGTGATCTTGTTTGTTCACACGTCTCGCGGTAAAACTCCGCACGTGGATTTTGAGGGTGTGATACACACGTACACACACATACACATATATATATGTATATATATATATCTATGTATGTGTATATATATATATGTATGTGTGTGTATGTATATATATACGTATATCTATATATATGTGTGTGTATGTATATATATTTGTATACGTATACGTATACACGTACGTATACGTATACGTATACACGTACGTATACGTATACGTATACGTATACACGTACGTATACACGTACGTATACGTATACGTATACACGTACGTATACGTATACACGTACGTATACGTATACGTATACACGTACGTATACGTATACGTATACACGTACGTATACGTATACGTATACACGTACGTATACGTATACGTATACACGTACGTATACGTATACACGTACGTATACGTATACGTATACACGTACGTATACGTATACGTATACACGTACGTATACGTACACACACATATATATACATATACATATATATATACATACACACACACACATATATATATATACACATACATAGATATATACATATATATATATGTGTGTGTGTGTGTACGTGTGTATCACACCCTCAAAATCCACGTGCGGAGTTTTACCGCGAGACGTGTGAACAAAGAAGATCACAGTCACTAGCTACTTAAAATGACACTACATGTGTATACGTATGCGTATACGGATGCGTATACGTATGCGTATACGGATGCGTATACGTATGCGTATACGTATGCGTATACGTATGCGTATACGTAGGCGTATACGTATGCGTGTACGTATGCGTGTACGTATGCGTGTACGTATGCGTGTACGTAGGCGTGTACGTATGCGTGTACGTAGGCGTGTACGTATGCGTGTACGTATGCGTGTACGGATGCGTGTACGGATGCGTGCACGTATGCGTGTACGTATGCGTGCGCGTATGCGTGTACGTATGCGTGCACGTATACGTAGACGTATGCGTGTGCGTATACGTAGGCGTATGCGTAGGCGTATGCGTATGCGTATCCGTAGGCGTATGCGTATACGTATACGTATACGTATGGGTATACGTATACGTATAGGTATACGTATACGTATACGTATAGGTATACGTATAGGTATACGTATAGGTATACGTATAGGTATACGTATAGGTATACGTATATGTATACGTATATGTATACGTATATGTATACGTATAGGTATACGTATAGGTATACGTATAGGTATACGTAAGGTATACGTATAGGTATACGTATAGGTATACGTATAGGTATACGTATAGGTATACGTATAGGTATACGTATAGGTATACGTATAGGTATACGTATAGGTATACGTAGGTATACGTATAGGTATACGTATAGGTATACGTATAGGTATACGTATAGGTATACGTATAGTATACGTATAGGTAACGTATAGGTATACGTATAGGTATACGTATAGGTATACGTATAGGTATACGTATAGGTATACGTATAGGTATACGTATAGGTATACGTATAGGTATACGTATAGGTATACTATAGGTATACGTATAGGTATACGTATAGGTATACGTATAGGTATACGTATAGGTATACGTATAGGTATACGTATACGTATACGTATACGTATACCTATACGTATACGTATACGTATACGTAACGTATACGTATACGTATACGTATAGGTATACGTATACCTATACGTATACGTATACGTATACGTAACGTATACGTATACGTATACGTATAGTATACGTATACGTATACCTATACGTATAGTATACGTATACCTATACGTATACCTATACGTATACCTATACGTATACCTATACGTATACCTATACGTAGGCGTATGCGTATACCTATACGTATACCTATACGTAGGCGTATGCGTATACGTATACGTATACGTATGGGTATACGTATACGTATACGTATAGGTATACGTATAGGTATACGTATAGGTATACTTTTGGATTCAGTTATAAAATATTTTTTTCTATCTTTTGAAGCTGATATAGAATGTTGACGTAAATTTTAGGCACTTTTTTTTATTTTTTTCATAATTAACATGTTTTTTTATTTTTTTATATAATTTTATATATTGAAAATTCTAACTCCAATGTCTTTTCCATCATTACTTTCTTGTCATAATAAAATTTGATAATGACTCGATTTGATCGTTTGAAGGTCCAATTTGAGAAAATATGCATGAGTGACTAAATTAGAACACTTTTGAAACTTGGTTACTATTCTGTGACATTTTCCCATATATATTATATATATGTATATATATACATATGTATATATATACATATACATGTACACACACATACATATATATATATATATATATATATATATATATGTATATATATATATACGCATGTATATATATATATACACACATATATATACATATAGATATACATATATAGATAGACATATACCTATATATATACACACATATATATACACATATATATATGCGTGTATATATATACATATATATATATATATATATATATATATATAGATATATATATATATATATATATATATATATATATTATATATATATATATATATGTATGTATTTTTATGAAAGAGGGAAAATGATGAAACATTTTATTGTTTTTATTTTTATGTTACTTTTTGATTTACAATTTGTTTAAACATGTTTTTGTTAATTATAGTTTTTCTATTGAAAACTATTAGTTGAGATTGGTTCTTAGAGTTCTCAGAAAAAAATGAGTTCTCATTTGATCCCTCATCTATATATATATATATATATATATATATATATATGTGTGTGTGTGTGTGTGTGTGGTGTGTGTGTGTGTGCGCGCACGCGCGCGTGTGTGTGTGTGGGTGGGTGGGTGTGTATGTGTGATATGGTTATCTTGAGAACTGGGGCCTTTTATGAGAAGTTTAGAAATCAATATTGACCACTCATTAATTCACATGTCATTTTCATCTTTTTTATGATATTATTTTTTCAAAAAAAATTTACCATTAATTTCAGGACCATATATATATATATATATATATATATATATATATATATATGTGTGTGTGTGTGTGTGTGTGTGTGGTGTGTGTGTGGGGGGGGGGGGGGGGGGAGTTGTTTCGTAATAATCATCATTTATTCAAGTTGAACTTAACTAATATATAATGATCTCATATAATAATATTGAGGTTTACTCAAATATATTTTAAACAATTATACACATATATATATACACATAGTTTTTAATTATAAGTATAGTTTTCATTTGATATGTCTCCTATATATATGTATATATGTATGTATATATATATATATGTATATGTATATATGTATGTATATACATATATATTATATATATATATATATGTGTGTGTGTGTGTGTGTGTGTGTGTATGTATGTATAGGGGTGGGATCCCTTGAAAACCAACTTAGAAATGAAAACCATAAAAACTAGGGGTTACATATATGTAAGTACGTTTTACAAAGTATACAACTAATAGTTACGTATATGTAGGGGTTATTTATATGTAAGTATGTGTTATTAAGTGTACAACTAAGAGCTACGTACATGTACGTGATACAAGTTACGTATACGTATGTTGTTTCGTGATAATCGACATTTATTGGAGTTTAAATTAAAAATATATATAATGACCTCAAACAATATGATTGAAATTGACTCAAGTATACTCTAAACAATTAAAAACTTAAATCAATTATAAATTATGTTATTGGATAGTGGTGGTTTTTACGGTTTTCAATTATAAACACTATTTGCATTTTATCTCTCTCCTGTATATATAAATATATACATACATATAATGACAATTTTAAAATAAACTAGTGTGTCTGGTTTAAGTTCTAGCTTATATTATCTAACTTAAAAGTATCATAAAATTAAAGTGTTAAATCTTTCTAAATAGGTTTAGGTGGTGTTTGTTTTCTGCAAAAAGATCTACGAAGTCTTTTCTATCTGTACAATGCAACCACGCGTAGAAATGAGGTCTACAGACTGTTTGTTTTTTAAAGAGATTTCTTTAAAAGAACATATATGCGTAGTCTTCTTGGTGCAGACATAAAAATATCATCTCAAACCTCTTTTCAAACTTCTTCTCAAACCTTCCCTTTTGTGTAACCCTTCTACCATTTCTTCCACCACCTCCCGTACCCCACCCTTGTCCTCTTCTCCGCCGGCCAGCATCTGGTCACCGCCGCCCACCACGCGGAACCCCTTGCCCTTGCGAACCCACCTCGCGCATCCCCTTGCCCTTGCGAACCCACGTTGTGAACCCTAACCCTTGCAAACCCATTTCTGCAAAAGTTAAAAACCAAACAGTTTTGTTTTTGCAAACTGCAAAGGTTTGATCCACCTGTTCTTCTATTGTTGTGTGTAGATATGGTTGGTAGATTGCAGACACTTTACCTCTTCAAAAACAAACTGCACCTTAGCGTCTTACGTGTATGCATGTATATTAAAGTATGTGCTTACATGTAATCATGTAATTAGTTATAGCCACATTACTTTTATTGTTATGTGTCGTCTACTTACATAACACCTTATTAGGTTACGACAACAAATACCTTTAATTATTATGCACATGTGATCATATGCCAATATTTTTAACAAATGATATGTTTCAATATTGAAGAAAAATATACATGGTTTGAATGTGATAGAGAGCTTCACACTCATGAGAATGGTCACGTCAAGAAGAACATGCCCTTGTTCTCATCCTCTCACACCCGAAAGGATGTTCTACTAGTGACCAGCTTGTCACATCAACCATGCTCACTTCTTCAACCTAATATAAACTATCAAAATGTGTCTTCACATTCTTGAACCTTCTTTCTTTTTTAGTAATAGATTTCATTTAGGAAAAATTTTCAAATTAGTATTTGACCAATTAAATTTACAATAATAGCCATTGATTTTGAAAAGATCCAAAATATTTAACTAATTAGATTATGACAGATGTTCAAACATTTCTAGGTAATAATATCAATGTATGTAATATCACCAGCTTTATAACTCTAGCGATGCCACTACATGTGGTATTGCTAATGTATAGCTGAAAATTTAAAAGAAAAATAAAAATAGTTACATATCGGTAGCAGAGATATATCATCCATCGTGCATCGCCCTAAAAAATATAATATAAAATATTTGTATCTTCGGCTAGAGATACACCATCTCTCATGTATCGCTCATTTTTAAAGATATTAATTTTGTAAAATTAATACAGGAGATACGGTGTATTTTATTACATGTATAATTTAATTTAAAGAAAAAACTTCGATAAGTTATTTGTCAACACATTTAAAATTTTAGATTAATTCTTTCAACGCCTCCATTTTCCAATGATCAAACTTGATGGTTTAGTACACAATTGATAATGATATTGTTGTTTACCATGATATATGAGTGAAAAATGAAAATTAATATTGGATCATGAATGATATATGCGTGAATGGGGTGAGGATTTTATAAAATTTATAGCCATATTTTTATTATAAAAATAAGTTTTTTTTTATTTAAAAAAGTTGGTATTTTCTTAATGAATTGTTTTAAAACAAATTCAAAAATATTATTTTTATTTTAATAAAAAAATCTGGGCCATACGAAATAAGTAGCGTATTTCCGGCGATAAATAATAATAAAAAAATTGTCCCGATGATACCCTGTGGGACTTGTATCACCAGCGTATCTTCTGTATAAAAAATAGGTTTTTTTAAAATGTTACGTGAGCAATACAATAACTATATTTAAAAATGTTTTTATTAACGCTTATTTTAAAATAAAAGAGTTGATGAAAATAACATATTGATAATTTTCTTTTTTATTTACTGTTTATTGTACTAGGTTGACAGTTTCATGTCATATTAAAAGGGTAAATGTGATGAAAAACGTGGGCCGTTGATTTCACCAATAAACGTATTGTTATGCGAAAAACTATTAATTTGTTTTATTTATAAAGACAAAGAAATAGTCAACAACTCAATTGCTTACTTTGCTAGAGAATCAATGTTCACTTTAAGCACGAGTCTAGAAGTGTAAAATTTGGGTGATTCCCTACAAGAGTCCCGGTTCCGTACCACTTCGATTATGTTTAAGGGAAGTAAAAAACAGTTTTTTGTCCAAACCGATTTTGAAGAAAACGATCATTTCTGATTATCATGGGGAGCCCTGAGAAGGGGCAAAGTGTGTTATCTCTCAAGGTCCAATCTCTTTAAAATCCCGAAATTTTTACAATTTTTCTATATTATATATGTATATATATATAATTTTAAAACAATTATAGGGTATCAAAAACCTAATAGTAATTTAATTTTGTTGATCTATTGAAACTTAGCTTCCATTAACATTTTAATTAGTTTAGTAAACTAAGGTTCTTCGATCTAAACTTATTTAAAAACTTAGAGGTGTCTCACGATTCATTTAAGTATTTTAAATTGATTATTTTGAGACAATGCTTTTGTATATTAGTAAACAATTATTATTGTATCATAGATTTTTTACATATGTGCTATTGACTTTATATTATAGGAGTTTATTTTCTTCTACTCGTCTAGGGCCCAAAATTTTTCGAGCACTCTCAGGATCGACCCTTGCAATTATAAACCTATTTTGGTTATCTACTAGTCCACTTCAATTCATTTTTTACAAGTCACATCCTAGTGCCAATGGAGGGATACTCAAACCGATAATAAACTCGACGGATTGGGTAAGTTTCTAATAGGTTCCTTAAATTAAGCATTCACAACCCGTTCTTTAAAATAATGTGAGTGTAGTCTTTATACTATATGGTATGGTTACAAGTGGTGTTTAGTGAAGGATATGAGAAATTTACTGTTCAATCTGTATTTTTAAGAATCACTGTTCAAAACCCTATAATATTTTTAATATAATTTAAGTAGTTGTGAGTGAATGATGTATAAAAAGTAATGATAAAGTAGAAAAAGAGAGAGAAAGTAATGATTTATAGTGTAATTATATAAATAAAAATAAAGAATGGGTTGTGAAGCTCTTAGGTGGGTCGGTTCCACGTTATAAACTATTTCTAGTTCCGAAACCCTTTTTTGTACAAATTTAGACGAGTTTGAAACGAGAATCAGTGATCATACTCTCATAATTAATTGTTGAACTAGGTCTCATAGTTATAAGATATTCGTTTACTCATTATCTTTGAGGTATTATGTACATTCGTAGGTATCAAGTATGCATGTTAATTAGTTTGTTAAAAATTACATGTTGAGAATTGGGGCATTTATTTTATTGTTTTTATGTAATTTTGCTATCAATAGAATCTATAACCTATAATAAAATTTTTTTTTTCTTAAAACACGTGTCATTATTCTAGTATATTAAAAAAATCATTATCCCGTCTCTCTTTCATAACAAATATATGTATATTAATGTTTCTTGTCACTCTCATATTAATGACAGTTATTTTAAATAAGTAACTTAACTATTAAACATTTAAAATATAAACGTACTTATTTTAATAATTTATTAATACATATTAAATATAAAGTAATACTTTCTAATTCATTATGTGTTATAACTTTTAGATATTTATCAAATTTTTATTTCACCAATGGATAATAACATCTTGAAAATAAATATTCATAAAACTAATGAATTTAATATATTTTATTTATTTCACTCATATAATACATGAGTTCTAACCTAGTTAGAAATATACAACCAAAAATCGAATTGGTGGGTTATTCTACAACATAAAAAATGCAGGACCGGTGAAGAGGGATTTACTTATAACACAACAACACAAAGAGTAGATTAACTAAAACTTAATCAAATAGTAAAGTGGATTAACCACAAGAAGATACTAAGAACACAAGTAATGTAAGAGACAGAACACAAGGGCACAAGTATATGGTTTTCAAGAATGGAGTATATTGCTTTCTCTATGTTCTATTACAAGTGTTACAAAGCATATGGAAAAGATATAAGAACATGAGATACTTATACTACATCCTACAGCCAGCCATACTTTAAAAGCCAGCTGGATACAATTGACTAGACTCAAAACAAAATCAATTGTAAAGTCAAAAAGGCAGATTGCCTTTTTGATTTTGTGACTATGACATGCCATAGCTCACATCCTTATCTATTACAAAAAGGATAAAGTACATGAAGTAGAAAGTTACAGACTCAAGATCTCAATGTACAGATACCAAAAGCATGGACCTTTTCACCAACTCATGCAAGTTGGTGACTTTACAGAGATGTAGCGGAAAGGTGTCCAGCTTTATGGAATAGTACATCAGATAAAGCATGTTACTAAAAGTCTTCGGAAGAAATCTGTCTTCATGAGTTGAGGCTTCGGAAGACTTTGTCTCTGAAGGTTCGGAAGACTTCATCTTTGGCTTTGGAAGTTATTGGTCTTGGCTTCGGAAGATTTCACATTTAGAATATTTCTGTTGCATGTGTGAAACTTCCGAAGCATTCTTCTTCAGTACTTATGCAGCATGCATGCAGAAAGACTTTGGTTGCTTCAACCTCTATGCATATTCTCCACTGGTAGGACCGTTTTCGGTACGAAGTACTAACTGATTTACGTGTATACCAAACCAAATAGTGCGGAATCCTATTTGATTGGCGATCCAATCAGGGAGAACGCTGGTATAATCAATCTAAGAATGAATCAAAACGTTAAGAACAATTGTAAAATAATTAACTGAGATCTATGAACTTGGAACTGGTGTTCTAGGGTCTCTGGACAGCTAGGGTACGATTTAGTGCGTAGGGATTCAAATTGTTTTGTTTTTCCACGAATTAAGTGGTATTTATAGGTTAGGGTTTTCCATTCGTGCGACTGAAGCATGCGGTCGATCCATCCGCACGACTGAGGGTCCAGTCATACGACTGAGTCAATCTCATGTTACACTCGTGTGACTGATCCAGTCTCCTGGTCCAGTTGTGCGACTGGTTTATTAGCATGAAGTATTCATGCGTATGGTCCATTAGAATGAAGTATTCATGTGTATGGTCCATTAGCATGAAGTATTCATGCGTATGGTCCATTAGCATGGTCCATTCGCATGAGAACTTCACACGATTAAGTTTAAGCATGTTTCTCAATCATTATTGACTAAGAACTATGTAAACAACCACAAACCTATATAGTTAGTTCAATATGCGTTATCACATAATAATCAATGAAATATTAAACATTATAAGCATCACCAACACATTACATTTCATTCATACCCATTCTGTTACATATACGTAAGACATGAAAGACATTTTACATTTGAGCTCCTATGTATCTACAAACTCCCCCTTGGACCCAGTTTAATCTATTGTCTAACATTCTTCATCAGTCCTCAAACTTCTTGTATTTCTCCTCTCTTGTAGCTCTAGTGTGTATCTTAAATGCGAAACAGAGCCTTATAACATTTTGGAATTGGAGGGCTTGTGCAATGTCTTGCGAATCATAAAACAGTGGCCACTTGTACAATGTGTATACATCATCAATCGACAAGTTAGTTAGCCACATTAGGTCAAATACCCGAATAGTATCCATTTGGCCCTCTTTTTGCAAGACTATAACAGCTTCACCTGTTCTCCAATAATAGTATCACCATTTAAAGTGTGGAGTGAAGTCCTGTGGCATTTCCCTTAGAGGGATTCTTGACATCGTGCGCGAAGGACTCCACTTTAGCACTATCTTTGGCTTTCTAGTAATGGCATCAACTTCAGATCGTCTGATATACCTTGTCGGTTGTTAAGGTTTTAAGTTAACCTACCTGGTGTGGTACTCTTTCTACAATGCAGCCTCAAACCAGCCTGACATTTGCTTTGGGTTAGCATATAGCAATTTTAGTTTAGCCAGCTGGTTGAGCTTAAAACCAAGGAGAGTCTTCAGATCATATGGGAATTTGAAGTACTCAATTCCCTTCTCCCTCTTGACAACATAGACATTTAGATCCTCAAAATATGCCCATGATATAATCTTTCCTGACACCTTTAGATGCTTCTTCACTTTGTAGAGCTTGGTGTAGGCACTCAGCTTTGGAGCAGCGCGTTGGGCTTGGATCTCTGCAAAACAAGCTGCCCATTAAGCCTTTTTGATGTTGACATCAGCGTCTGAGGCTTGGGCTTGATCCTTATTCTTCTCTGACTCTTGCTCTATCTGATCCATTTTTTCAAATGTATCACTGACAAGAGTGTCACCCAGATTGGGGACCACATTTCCCTCTTTGTCAGCATACTTTGGATAATGCTGGGCTGTGACGTCTTCAATCTCTATTTCGTCCACATCATTTAGCTCGTCGTCACTAGCTACGTCAACAGTAGGTGCATCCTTGACGATTTCATCCGGATTTAGCCGGAACATCTCCTCAAGTTGCTCATTAGTATGGTCATGAATTGTTTCTCCTTCTTCAGGAGTATAACTCACAAACCTCCTAACAATCCCTTGCAAATCAAGAATCATAGTGAATTGAGACTTGATTTGCTGTAAGGGAGCAACATCATACTGGTCTTGCTGAGATGGTTGATCTGCTTGATTTAAACATTTAACACATCAATCATTTGTCAATAATCAAGACAGTTAAATAGCAATTATATATATAACATTAGTACATAAGTTTAATACATGATTCAATTACACAAGATTTAAAATTACATAAACATCTAAACATTACTTTTATCTTAATCATGGGCTCTTCTTCTGATGGGGCTGAGGACGAGGCTCCCTGATCCTGTGCCTTCTTGGAGCGTCTTTCTTTAGCATGTGTGGCTTCAGATGCAGCCGCATCGCCTCCTTCCTCATCATCATCCTCATCATCCTCATCCTTTCCTTCATCACCTCCTTCGTCTGTCTCATCCTGATCATCATCCTCATCATCCTCATCCTCATCATCATCTCCCTCTTTGATCTTGAGACGTTCATCTGTAGTGCCTTTGAGTATGAGCATGATGGACTTGCTTGCCGTCTCCAACTCCCCAATCCTTTTGGTTGATTGGTCATTTAGCTCCTTGAGTTAGGCGATCTGCTGAGCCTGCTGAGATATTTGCTGAGCTTGGGTAGCATTAAGCTTGGCAAGCTGACGTAGTTATGCAGCTCTCTCCTCATCAGCTGCCAACAACTTTAGCACCATTTTGTTGAGTGCTGACAGCTATTCCTCTACCCCAATGGGGGGCAAAGATAATCCGGTAGTGAATGATGTGTGGGATGATGGTCCGGCTTGGTGGCTAGTGGTGGTAGTGGTGGAAGTGGTGAATATAGGTGGTGGTATGTGAGTGGGTGGAGTGGTAGTAGTGGTGGTGGCTGAGGTAGTGGTAGGTGGAGGTGTGGTAGTAATGGTGGATGGTGTAGTAGTAGTGGTGGTGGGTGAGGTGGTGGTGGTGGTGGTAGCTGTGTGGGCTGTAGGGGAAGAGGCTGTGATCAACGTGTACCTCCGTCTCTTGGGATCATGGGGCTGAGCCATCCTCTTTCTCCTCGAACCCCTTGAGGAGGATGCTCCCCTAGGATGCTGGACCGAGCTGGGGTGTAGGTAGGATCAGTCATAGTCTCCCCAGACTCGCCTGGGCATCCACCAACTGTCTGAATCCCTCGATTGTTGGCAACCACCTTACTGCCCATCGTACGAGTCAAGGGCTCCTCATCCTCCTCCTCCTCAAGAGAACAGAAATCCTGATGGAAACTAGCTGTAGCAGCTTCTCCATGAGTGGGTGGTAGAGGTGTAACATCTGTAGTGGTGGCCTTAGATGGAGTGGGGCTAAAGTCTCCACCATCACCACTGTCATCATTATAAGAAGCATCAGCAGGAAGCACAATCTGCTCAGTGTCCGAGTCGCTGTCATCGTGGCGCCAGTTCCTTCGTGACGGTGCCACATAGTCCTCACGGACAAGAAGCCCGAACAGTCTCCTGATAAGGGGTTTCACCTGCTTCCTCCTGTACACCTACATCCTGCCCAAGGTGGTATCGTCCATCACCTCGAGCACCACGACATCCTCCTTCTCCTTTGGCAATGAAGGGAGATTTTGGTCTATAATCATCTGCATAAAGAGAGGGTACATGCAAAAGCCCTCCTTGCCCTTCGCCTCGATGTTCTCCACCAAGTAGGTGAAGATCATCCTGGAGAAGCTGAACGGATGGTTCAGCACCAACGCCACATAAGCATTCTGAATCTGGTCCGACAGCTTGTCGAAGCCTCCCTTCCTTGAGGCAATGCAGTTAAGCAGCACATGGGCCAAGTACTTAATTGGCGGCATAGGTTGCTCTTGTTGAGCACACCTGCGGTAATATCCCCCGAGTACTTGGCCCGCAGAAAACAGCCTCG
Organism: Flaveria trinervia; assembly: GCA_025506515.1. NCBI lineage: Eukaryota > Viridiplantae > Streptophyta > Magnoliopsida > Asterales > Asteraceae > Flaveria > Flaveria trinervia. Next base: position 20,155,821 of record CM046444.1, read on the forward strand.
TACCGTCAGTGGGTGTAGTCGTGTTGGGCAGTCAGCATCATCCCCAAACTCTAAGACTGCCCTGAGATCATCCTTAGTGATCTCTATAGGTTGACCAAAAATGGAGCTCCTGATACAATGAGGCTCTGAGGATTTGTCGACAACCACGCTTTCCCAAAAAGCTTGCTAAACTGACTGGTATGGCGTGCACAAAGTCGATATAGCACAGAAGATCCTTGATCTCCGTAAGAATGTAATAATGCCCGAGAATCAGCCGCATTCCGTGAGGTCAGATCCAGATGTGCACAAATGTTATGCTTAGTGCTCATAGGCCAACAACTCGTCATCTGTTACACAATGTAAATAAACGTTAGTGAGTGTCAATGAGTAACAATTTGATTCATTTGAATTGAAATCTTTCGTCCTGCCATGTGAATGAACTGTGCGACTGAGATCTAGTCGTGCTATTGAGCTCATACGTACGACCGAGCATGCGACTGAGCTTAGTCGTATGCTATCCCATGTGCTTACACCAGTCGTGCAACTGAACTCATACGTATGGTTCATTCGTGCGATTGAGCCATTCGCCCAGCTCAGTTGTGCGATTAAAGTTCATCAGGGTGTCTATTCGCATGACAAACTGTTTGTACAATTCAAATTAAAATTTTGAGCAAAACTTAATGTTAGACGTTGTGGTTTGGCTCATTAGTCTTGCAAATGACCGATATAACACCTAATAACCTTTAATTGAAAAATGTACTTAGTTTTATTGGTTTCTTAGGCAAACTAAGTCTCGGTTCTGTTTAGGGCTTAAATTCGATCATTAGGGCACAAATTGATGGACATTTGAGTGGATTGCACCGCACTTTACCTGTATAATCATTAGAAATCGTCAGTACACAACAATCAGTAGTCTAGAATGGTCAAATCAAAATCAGTCAGAGTATCGGTATAGTCGTGCGATTTGGGGGCGATTTGGGAGTGATGAATGACTGCGACCGGCTCCCCCTCCTTTTATACTAGGGTTTCCTCCAGTCATGCGACTGAACCCATTCGCATATTTGATTCGTGCGACTAAGTATCAGTCGTGCGACTGGCATAATCGGTCTCCTTTAGTCGTGCGACTAGATGTCAGTCGTGCGATTGTGTCATTCGGTCACCTCCATTCATGCGATTGGTTCATTTTGTGAACCAATCATGTGAGTCTACTCATGCTGATGGTCCAATCGCACGTTTGGGCCACGCATGTGGTTTAGTCATGCAATTGGGCTCATACGTATGGTCCAATCGTTCAGCTGGTCTATACTCATGGCCTAGTCGTGCGAATGGGCTCATACGTATGGTCCAATCGTACGGCTGATCCATACTCATGGTCCAGTCCTGCGAATGGGCTCAAACTTATGATTTTGACTTTATGATCATTTGACTCTTAACCCTTTTACTATTGATAAAACATTTCGAGCATTCGATCATCACAGACATGACCATTTTAACTTCGAGAGCTTTTGATCACCTCAGACGTGATTCTTTTAACTTTTGAAAACCCGTTTGGTCACCTCAGACGTGATCCTTTTAACATTTGAAAACCCGTTTGGTCACCTTAGACGTGACCCTTTTTAGTGATTAAATCCCAGACAGAATTCCAATGCATAGTCCGACGTTTAACAACTAAAATGACAAAATTAAACAAATGAAACAACTAGAACTAAATGACAAAACTAAAAACAAATTTTTGTAATTTTTGGGTGAGGTGGAAATCCTAAGATAGATATCTAACAAATTTATTTCTAGAACAGACAGCTTCAAGTTATTTTGACCATAAGTGGAACGATTCATTATGGAATCATACAGGTAAATGAAATCATTCGGGACATGTTACCAAAACCTTTTGATGCTAGATTCTTGTTTTCATCAAGAGTCATTAGCAAGTCTAGGAAATCATACTAGTGCCACAAGATGCACACAGTGGTTTTGACTTTCAAGAGTTGCAGCCATGATGATTGTCAGTATACTTGTCCTCTTAAATCCATACATAGACTTTTGACATAGATTGGTGACGATTTAAGGTTTAATTATTTCAACAAGCGTTTGTGGATCCCACGCTTATATGGTAATCAACATTCCTCAGGAGATTTTTGAGCGGTCTACGGGTAGTATTCAAGAAGAAACTATTCTAGAGCTTTCAAAGAGTTGCAAAGCCTCAGGTTAGTGCCACCACACAACAAAGAGGCGCAAACACCAATGAATTCTAGAATATTTAGGTTATGCTTATCCTCAGGTCAGTGCCACCGCACAGCAGAGAGGCACACAACCTATCTTCTTGTTTGAGCAATTTTATTCTTTTTGCACAGATCGCACCAACAACATAGGTTATTAGCTTGATTTCTTTTTGCATTTTTCATGTGCTTTGCTCATTTTATGGTCATCCGCACACATTTGTGGCGTTTATTTTGCTCGTCACCCCTTATTGGAACTTTGTTGATTGTGTTAACCAGGGATAAGATGATAACCCATAGCTTGTTGAACAACTTAGTTTGAACTTAAATCACCAACGAGGTCTACTTATCTATTGTGTTGAATTTACCGACACATCATCTAATGGTCTAGTAACCTTTAGGTCTATTTTCTTCGTGTTACCTTAGTAGTAGCTAGTTTTACTATCATTTTTCCTTTTATTGTTTCTTAGACTTCTCTGACTTATACTTTGAATTTTACATTTTAAACAATTTATTCCTTTGAAGTCACAAACTATTTATTCCTGTGTACTATCATTTTCCGTAGTTATTGAATCTGTATCACAGATACAATCTCATTTCTCTTAGCTTGCCTGTCCTCCTTCTTTGTTTTTATAATGTACTGAAATTAAAACAACTAAATTTAATACTAACAACATTAAATTTTTGAGCTCGAGACATCGAAAACACTGTTTGACACAAAAAGATTGAGTTTTTGAGTGAAAAATGCGATTTTATATCAAAATCGATTGAATCACACGCAAATCAAGGGCCAAAGCTCTGATACCACTTGTTAGGACCATTTTCGGTACGAAGTGCTAACTGATTTACGTGTATACCAAACCAAATAGCGTGAAATCCTATTTGATTGGCGATCCAATCAGGGAGAACGCTAGTATAATCAATCTAAGAATGAATCAAAACGTTAAGAACGATTGTAAGATGATTAACTACGATCTAAGAACTTGGAACAGGTGTTCTAGGGTCTCTGGACGACTAGGGTACAATTTAGTGCATAGGGATTCGAATTGTTTTGTTTTTCCACGAATTAAATGGTATTTATAGGTTAGGGTTTTCCATTCGTGCGACTGAACCATTTGCATGGTTTAGTCGTTCGACTGAAGCATGCGGTTGATCCATCCGCATGACTGAAGGTCCAGTCATGTGACTGAGTCAATCTCATGTTACACTCGTGCGACTGATCCTGTCTCCTGGTCCAGTCGTGCGACTGGTTCATTAGCATGACTTATTCATGCGTATGGTCCATTAGCATGGTCCATTCGCATGAGAACTTCACACGATTAAGTTTAAGCATGTTTCTCAATCATTATTGACTAAGAACTATGTAAACAACCATAAACCTATATAGTTAGTTCAATATGCATTATCACACAATATTCAATGAAATATTAAACATTATGAGCATCACCAACACATTACATTTCATTCATACCCATTCTGTTACATATACGTAAGACATGAAAGACATTTTACATGTGAGCTCCTAAACTAGGTACACATGTATCTACATCTACAAACTCCCCCTAGGCTGATGCTACCAAAACTCTTGAAGACTCTAGATATCAACAGTCCTCATCAGGATGATAACCAGCCCTTTCTTCATGAGGTGATCAGGATCCTTCAGACTGTCAAAATGTCTTCTTATGTCAAAGAGATCATGCAGAGACAACTGAAACATGTCTTGCCAAGTGTAGACATTCTCAATGCCATGATCTCTGATGACATGCCACCTTTCTGGATTTGTAGTGTATGTCGAGGATAGGATGGGTCTTTCTGATGCAAGAGGAGCTATTGGAATGGTAGATGATGGAGCATCCTCTAGTTGCACATCCTCAGGATGTCCTGACTCATCCTGAGGTTTAGAAAAGGATGCAGTCTTCTTCTTCTTCTTTGGCTTTGGTTTAGAAGCCATCATTTTCTTTATTTTTGCAACTTTTAACTGAGAAGACTGGCCTATAGTACCGGATTGATCTTCATTGTCTTTCTCAGTTGGGTCTTCAACTCTTACAGGTTCAGATTAAGAGTGAGTCTGACCCTGCTGTGGACCAGAAGATGAAGCTTGCTGAGATTCAGGAGGAGATCCAGGTTGTGATGTCTCTGGTTGTTCAAGCTTAACCTCCACTTCAGGTAGGGCTTGACTTGGAGGGGAATGTAAGTCAACCAGCTCTCCACTTTTGATCTTCTGCTTGATTACCCTGATATGCTCATTCATAGTAGATAGAGACATGGGGCCAAGTCTCCTTTCAGAGAATCCATACAGCTTCAAGAAGCTCATCATCCTCTGCCTGTCAGCAGATTTCTTCATGCTTTTGTGGATGATGGCTCTTGACTTAGCAGCTTCTTCCCTCAGCTTCCTTTTAGTTGTCTTTCTTTCTCTGAATATCTCAAGTTCTAGTTATTTGAGATACTCAAACTCAACACAGTCATAAGACAGGGGAAGAAGTGCTTCTGCCTGATAGAGGCTGTGGCACTCAAGAAGTTGATCGTCTTGATTATTTCTTCTTTATCTACCTGAGGTTCTTGTTGAACCACATCCTCATATGCAGGGCTTTCTTGAACTGGGGAGAGGGTAGGCACATGCTTGTACAATCTTTTCTTTCTTTTGTCTTCTTTGATTTGTACAAGAAGCTCTGCATCTTCTGCCTCCTTCTTCTCCCTTGACCTTTCCAGGTCAACCAGTTCATTTAGCTCTTCTAAGGGGAGAGAGATGACATTGTTTATGTCATAGTTCCTTGTCTGCACATAGTTTATCCTGACTTCCCTTAACTCATCATTCTGAGTATCTGGTCTGGGAGCAGCCCTGATAGCAGACTCCATGAGTCTTGCAGACTTAGAAGAGGAACTTTCTACCCTCAGTTTTCTTTTCCTCTCTCTCTCCTCCTCCTCAATCTTCTCAGATGTCATCTTCCTTTTCCCTTTGTCACTCACAGACCTTTATGACTCAGGGTGGAGAGAGCTTTGGCCCTCGTTGCTTGATGCAACTTTGAGCTCTGGCCAGAGAGAGGTTGAGAAGCACCTTCACCAGCAGGTGTCTTAAAAAGGGCACTGATCTCTACAGCAGTTATTGGTGACAAGACTGGGCTCTCAGGTTCTGTCATTGGGCCTTCAGTCAAGGTTTCCCCTATGAAGCTAATCTTAGGGTCTGCCTCAACATCCAGTTGACCGATGACATTGCCGGATTCCCACAGTCTTCTTCTTTGGCTGACTCTGTAGTGATCTTGTCTTGGATTCTTTGTGCCAACTTGTCAGCTTGTCTTGATTGGCTTGGATTGATAAGTGGCATGTTGACTAAATCCAGACTGTCATAATGGTTCAGGTTCTCAAAATTGAAGATCTCTTGTTGTCGTTGAACTTTATGATGATTAGGGCTCTCCTATTGCTGTCATACCTCCACCCAATGATGTGATTGGAAGATGGTGGAGATGACATAGCTCTTGGTATCCCATCCTCAAATAGGCTCTATATGAAGGAGTCTGTGTAATCCACATCAATGTGGACTTGAAAAGGTTGCTGAAAATACACATTTGCAAGTAAGGATGGTAAGTCCTCAGTGTCCATTCTCTCTGAAGAACTCTCAGGTTCTGTAGCTGTAATAACTTTCTCCCCCTTTTTGGTAGCATCACCCACTTGCATAGGTGAGCCAGGAGTTAGGTCAATCACATCCATAGGTTCTTGTGTTGCTGGTTGAGCTCTTCTTAAAGGTCTCCCAGCTAGTTTTTCCTTAAGAAAAGAAATCTAAAGTTGCTGATCATTGACCCTGTTATGCAAGGTAGTCACTTGAGATTCAAGGTGACTAACCTTGGAGACTAAATAGTGCATGTTTTGGGCAGTCTGTGCACCTTTAGTCTTAAATTCCCCTCATATTCATCAGAAGAATCATTGGGAGATGAGATGATTGGACCAAAGTCCTCTCTTTCACCACCAGCTTCAGGTTCTTGGCTGTTGGATTTCCGTTGCTCACTGGCAATCTCAGTTTAGATGTTAGTGGGCTGAGTTGCCATGGTTGAGGTCTTAATAATGTAATCACTTTCAAAAATGAGAGTCTCTTCCATATGGACATCCTGAACAGGTTTAGAAGTGTCCACGTTAATTGTAGTGACTGATGTGGGCTAGAAGTAGGAGACTCAGGAGCACTCATCTCTCTTTGAGTAGGGGAAAGAAGAGATAATCATAGTACTTACTGAAACCTAAATCTTATCAGTATAGAAGTCAAGGTTGGGGATTGGTTCGTTGAGATCTAAAGGCTAGGGATGGTAACTGTCCCTTGAAGGTTGATCACTTGAGTGTTGAGACTGAGAGTGATGGGTTAAGGAAATTTGGCTTATGAGCTCATCAGGCTGAGCATGAGGAACCTCAGCATTGATCCTTGAAGAGATGGGAGTGGTCTGCTCCTCAGGAGAAGTGGGAGCTCTAGTTTCCACTTCCTCCTGTATAGGTGAGTGTATAAGGGCCTCCACAGACTGAATAGTCTGAGCAGGGGTTCGTTTGGATTTACTTTGGTAGGTGATGGTAATTTGTGACTGTGTAGGTGGTTAGGAAGTAGCAGGTGTGGGTTCAACACTAGCTGGTGCTGCTAGGTTGTCACCTTGACCAATGAGCTCTAACGTTTTTGGGACTAGGGCTGTTTCTACCCCAGAGAAGCCAACAGTGGGCTTTCTCAGTATTTTAAAGATGCCGGGCTTCATCTGTCCATGTTTAAGAAGGTTACCTGCTCCCTTTAATTGTGAGCCCAGTTCACAGTTAAGAATGTACTTGACATATCTAGGAAACATGTAATATTCTAAGGAGTCTAAGTTGGCAAGTAAATTAGTATAAACAAATTGAGAATACAAGAACTTGACCATCTGAATCATTCCATGGATAATGAAGGAGAGATCCTCAGGAATCTGGTCCCATTCACCATGCTTGTTTGATGAGCTGTGGATGACCACATGAAGCAGGACTCTCCAGTGGGATGAGACCTTCCCTTTCCTAAAGGTCTCTATAGAGAAATCTCCCTCATACCCCATCTGCTCAAAGAATGATTAACAGATTCCTTGGGAAGAACACCTATCCTTCTTCATCATCTAGTGAAGATGCATGTTGATGATGGCGGAGTGATGAAGACTGTTCTCCCCTGCACTGTGGCAGACAGTACCTTCTCCCCATCTATTATGACCTCTTGGCAGGTCTTCCAGAATTCAAGCAGGTGATCCTCATAAAGTGGAGGATCAATGGTTAGGGAGGTGAAGTAGTTAGACAAAGCTAAGAAGCGACAAACCTCTGAGAAATGAGGATCTTTCTCAGAGCTTAACAGAGCAACCTGATTATGTTGTCTGTGGAGCTACATGGTAAAGTTCGGATCATTTCTGTGAGCAGGGTTGGCCATTGTGAGGTAGCTTAAGGATAAAGAAAAATAGAAGAAAGAAATTTCAGAGAGAAATTTTGGGGTTTTAGGTTTGGAGGAAGAAGCAGATGATAGAAAGAGAGGAAACCGTTGGGTTTGTATGTGAAAATGATTTCAGACAAAGTTTAATGAAAGAGGATAAACTTTGAAATCCGAATGTCGGTCCCACCTCTGAAAGAGTAGTTTACTTTTGCTCAAAAAGTAGTTTTTTGGAAGTCAAAAAGCTTCCGAAGGTAAATTATCTTCGGAAGTTTTTAATGAAAAGCTTCTGAAGCTAAAATGACTTCGGAAGAATTTCTAGAGAGTTTTGAAAATTTTGCTTTAGAAGAGAAATTAAAACTTGAATTCTTTGTACACAAAAGAACAAATCTTCCAAGGGTTAATTTTGCTTCAGAAGAAAAAGGTCCTTGAAAACATATAAGTATCTTAGACAACCATTTAAGCTTCGGAAGATACTTCAGAGATCTCTTCCGAAGGTAAAATTTCTTATACAGTTATTTGTTTTGAAGGCATGATTTTCTTCCGAGGTTAAAAACATAACTTCCAAAGGATCAAAATTTTCATAAATCTAAGGAAAGTCTTCAAAAAGATTTTTCATCCAAAGAAAACAAGAGCTTATGAAAGTGATGAACTAGACAACTTAGGACACACATATTGTTCATCTGTGTGAACTTTGACTAGTTTCATTAGCCCTTTTTCATAATTATCACTTATTAAATGATACCTGATATTGATGTGTTTGGTCCTTGAGTGCTGCACAGGATTCTCTGTGATTGAGATAGCACTATTTTTGTCTATGTGCATAGGAGTCACCTTGAAGTTGAATCCATAGTCCAGCATCAGATTCCGAATCCAAAGCACTTGAGCACAGTAGCTTGCAACAGCAATGTATTTAGCTTCAGTAGTTGATGCAGAGACACAAGATTGTTTCTTGCATTGCCATGAGACAACCTTTCCACCCAGAAACTGACATCCCCCAGATGTAGACTTTACAGTCATGTTGCAACCACCATAATCACTATATGTGTATGCATACAGATTGAAGTCAAGATTCTTGGGATACCATAAACCAAGTACTGAAACACCTTAAGGTATCTTAGAATCCTCTTGACAGTGATAAGGTGAGACATCTTAGGGTTGGCTTGATATCTTGCACAAATACATGTAGCAAACACAATATCAGGCCTGCTAGCAGTAAGATACATAAGAGACCAAATCATAGCCCTGTATAAGTGCTCATCTACACCCTCTCCCTCAAGATCAGGTCCAAGGGAGTGGTTTCTAGATATGGGTGTCTTAGCGTTCTTACAATCAGTCATGTTGAACCTCTTGAGTATGTCCTGAACATACTTTGACTGACTACTAAAGATGTCATCTTCAACTTGCTTCACTTGAATTCCCAAAAAGAATTGAGTTCCCCCATGGCACTCATTTCAAATCTGTCCTTCATCAGCTTCTCAAAGTCTTTGCTGAGCTTTGGATTAGTTGAACCAAAAATGATGTCATCCATATATACTTGAACTAGCAATATGTCAATTCCCTGTCCTTTGATGAAGAGAGTTCCATCTATAGTACTTCTCATGTATCCATGTTTGCAAAGATACTGACATAGTGTCTCATACCACTTCCTGGGTGCCTGATGCAGCCCATAAAGAGCTTTGTCAAGCTTGCAGACATAATCAGGATGATCAGGATCTAAAAAACTAGGTCGTTGTTTGACATACACCTCCTCATCAATCACTTCATAAAGAAAAGCACACTTCACATCAAGTTGAAAGACCTTGAAGTTCTTAGATGCAACAAATGCCAGGAATATCCTAACAACTTCCAGTATTGCTATAGGAGCAAATACATGTGCATAGTCAACTCCTTCTTCTTGTGTATATCCTTGAACAACTAGTCTAGCTTCAGCTGTCCCTACACAAAGAAAATGATTAGTTACATTTGGAAACCCAAGCCTTACTTGTCTTGGGCTCATTAAGAAAAACAGAAGGTAATGCAACAGTAATAGATCCTATGGTTGTGCGAGGAGGATCTTGAGCTGTTGTTGATGGAGAATTCTCAGTCACTTGGTCTTTCTTAGACTTTCACACCACCTTTGGAGTCTTGGACTTGACCTTTAATACTTCAGAAGCTTTTGATACGTCGGAAGCTTTTGATACTTCGGAAGTTTTGATGATTGAGCCTTCGGAAGAACCCGCAGACACTGTTGCAAACTTCAGTGCTTCGGAAGTATTCCTTCCTTTCGAGACTAACTTTTCTTTCGAAGGCAATTTTCCACTTGCCTTCTTCTTAGATTTGGAGCTTCCGAAGGAAATAGATTTTCCTTCCGAAGCTTGAATCTTCTTGGAACTCTTGGAAGTCTTTGTCTTGGTCATGTGAAGAGTACCTTTAGGATTGTATGGATAATCCTTAGCAAGATGAGCAATAATTTCACACATGACACATTCCATTTTCTTCTTCCCAAGAGCCTTCTGTTGGGAACAAGACTGACTATGGTCACATCCCTTCTTCACCTTCATCTTTGCAGATGTTGAGACAGTCCTTTTAGGCTGGGAACTGTTGTTGGAGTTTGATGGTCCAGGTTGTGTAGCAGTGGTACACGGTAGATCAGTCTTCTTCTTGGTACTGAGATGATTTGAACAAGAACCAAAATTCTTAGCAGAAGAGTTTCGGTTGATGTCTTTAGTTTTTACTACTTCAAATCCTACAGAGATAAACACTTGTTTCTGCTTGGAGTCAAAAGTAGCCTTGATCTCTTGAGCCTTTCTTGCTTTCCTTTTGCTCTTTCTGATCAAGTTCATCCTCATTGACTTGGTCATCATAGTCTTTTTCTTCTCCTCAGCAGGATAGTGGCCCTTCTTAGAATCCTCCTCTTCACTCTTCTTAGAGGAATTCTTCACTATCACTTCTTCATCCTTTTCACTCACAGGATCTATAAGAGGAAGCTCATCTTCATAAGTTCCACACCTAGGTGATCTTACAGACAAGATTGTGTGTGGAGGAGCTATCTCATTTGATCCTAGTTCCTGCTTGTTTTGATAGCACACTTTGATGTGCAAGGATAAGGATATCATATTCTTGAAGGTCTCTTCTTCAAGAACAATTAGTCTGCCCTGGCTTTGCTGATCATAAGCTCAGCCTGACACTCAGTTAACTTGGTTATGAGATCCTTGATTTGAGTCCTAAAATCTTTATGCATGTTTTAGAACTGAAATTGTTTTCTCTAAGTCCTCTATCTTTAGTTTATAATCATTTTCAGACTTTCTAAAATCAGCTTTTAAAATTTTTAAGGACTCAAGATCAGATCTCACATCTAAGTTATAGGACCTGTATCTATTTACTTTAGCAATGCATTTAGGGGTACAGAGATGTTCTAATATCTTGGCTTCATCATGATCTGCCATCAGTGCTTGGTTTGGAGAAACATCTTCCATGTGAAAGCTCCAGTCAAAGCTTCCTTCTTCCACAGCAATAGCAACTTGCAGCTTTGGCTTCTCATTCTGGAGAGCTTTATTACTGTAGTTGGGTCTGGACTGTGTTTGGCCACCACTTGTTCTAGGTGCCTTACACTCCCTGGCAAAGTGGCCCATCAAGTTATAGTTGTAACACTTGACTTTGCCTTTGTCCAGGCCAAACTTTCCACTGGTTGCATTGCTTGGAAACTTCCTTCCAGTCCGCTTGTAGAACTTCTTGGCTTTGTGAGTGAGAAGAGCCATCTTCTGGACTAACTCCATGTACTCCAGATCATCTAGATGGATACATTCCAGCTCTTCAAGGGTGAACTGGAAGCTGCCATGACTTTCATCAGAAGACACAAATGCTTAAGAAGAACTTGTCTCTTGGAATGGGCTTCCTTGGGTGTAGTTCTCTCTAGGTGTCTCTGGGAAGGTGATGAAAGGACCCTTTAGTGAGTTTTTAGGGTAGCATATGAGATGATGTTGGGGTTCTATGTTGTCCCTTTCAACCACATGCAGGGCTGAACCCATTTGATTGTTGGAGTTGCCAAATGAACCTTGCATGTTCATCTCCATCTGGTAGCCACTGAGAATCCCATATAACTCTGTTAGAGTAAGAGTTTTTAGATTCTTAGTCCTCTTGATACCCACACAGTAGGGTGTCCACTGCCTAAGAAGAGAGGACATGAACTTCCTTACAATGTCCCTGTTCTTAAGAGGAACTCCACCATCCAGAAGGGTATCCACAATCTCAACATACCTGAAGTATTGCTGAGTCATGGTTTCACCTGTTTTGAAGGTGAAGTTTTCAAACTGCTGCTTCAGGAGATCCTTCTTGTTCTCCTTGGCTTCAAAGGAACCCTCATACATCAGTTTCAGTGCATCCCACAACTGCTTGGCTGTTTTGCACTTCTTGAAACCTCTGTATACAAAGTTTGGAAGAGCAGTCTGAAGTGCTGTCATAGCTTTTCTATCAATCTCTACTCTCTTCCTGTCTTTATCAGAGTAGTTTGCCATAGTCTTGGGGATCATACCAGCACCAGTAGGAGAGGGGGTGCTAGGTATATAAGGTCCATTTTATACAAACCTTCACATTCTTGAGTCTAGAGACCTGATGAAACCTTCCATTCTTTGGCACCAGGTATCAAAGTCATAAGAGTGATCAGTGGGGACTTGTTCATGGTTCTAGTTTCCATATCAGTCTTGGAAATGGCTGCCATTTGAAAAGTTAGTATTTGTGTGTGTGAGGGATCTTAAGATGGTGAGATCTTATATCAAGAGTCTGGAATGCTCTGATACCAAATGCAGGACCAGTGAAGGGGGGTTTACTTACAACACAACAACACAAAGAGAAAATTAACCAAAACTTAATCAAACAGTAAACTGGATTAACCACAAGAAGATACTAAGAACACAAGTAATGTAAGATACAGAACACAAGAGTACAAGTATATGGCTTTCAAGAATGCAGTATATTGCTTTCTCTATGTTCTATTATAAGTGTTACAAAGCATAAGGAAAAGATACAAGAACATGAGATACTCATACTACATCCTATAACCGACAATAATTTGAAAGCCAACTGCATACAATTGACAAGACTTAAAACAAAATCAATTGTAGAGTCAAAAAGGCAGATTGCCTTTTTGACTTTGTGACTATGACATGCCATAGCTCACATCCTTATCTATTACAAAAAAGATAAAGTACATGAAGTAGAAAGTTACAGACTCAGACCTCAATATACAGTTACCAAAAGCATGGACCTTTTCACCAACTCATGCAAGTTGGTGACTTTACAGAGATGCAACGGAATGGTGTCCAGCTTTATGGAATAGTACATCACATAAAGTATGTTACTAAAAATCTTCGGAAGAAATCTGTCTTCATGAGTTGAGGCTTCGGAAGACTTTGTCTCTGAAGGTTCGGAAGACTTCATCTATGGCTTCGGAAGATATTGGTCTTGGCTTTGAAAGATTTCACACTTAGAATATTTCTGTTGCATGTGTGAAACTTCCGAAGCATTCTTCTTCAGTACTTGTGCAGCATGCATGCAGAAAGACTTTGGTTGCTTCAGCCTCTATGCATATTCTCTATAAAAAATACAACATAAAAAACATGAAAATTAGAAGTAAAATGCTCTGAAATGTGATTCTGGTAAATAATTATGACGGTCGTGATGGTGGCGGCGACAACAGTAACACCAATGATGACGACTTGATACCAACATCAAAGTAATTGAAAGGATTTGTGTTGATTTTACTTGTTGCTACTAGATTTGAAATTTAATGGAGGGAGAAAGATGAGTTAATTCAGGAAATACTTTTTGAAATTTAACTTTTAGTTAGGTGATTTTTAATCAAAATGATGTAGTTTTGTTGGTTTCGCATATAAGCTTAGGTGCTTAACATCATATTCACTTTCCCCTATGTACGTATGTATGTATTGAAAGAAATAGAAAGAATGAAAGATTAGTTTTTCTAATGGCAAAGGTATGACCCTGCCTCGGAGATTAGGTATTATCTTAATCGGGTCCACCTATTCGTTTTTCAGCCGAAACCACACCCCAAGCCCTCAGGAGTAAACCTATTGCTGAGAAAACCTTCTGACTCAACTTTGAATATTTTTTGCTCAGAGTGAGATTTGATTCCATGACATCCTTTTATTTTCATGTCATAAGTACCTTATATTAACCAGTTGGGCTAATGACCATTGATGAATGAAAGATTAGTTAGTGTACCTATAAGAAATCCAAATAGAATTATTGCAAAACCTACGTAGAACTAGTGATATGATGTTGCATGGGTGTTTTGACCTTGGGTTTTATTTACAGTTAGTTAAAAAAAATAAGTAGCCGATAAATAATAACTAACAAATAATTTGGTGGGAGGCTTGTTTCTCTTGGAGGTCTAATGTTCAAACTTTGGCATGGATGAATTTTATTAATTTGGTGATACTAACAACTAACTAGCCGTTTAAAAAAACTGATAAATAATAGGTTATTGGATTTTAATAATCTCAAATTTTATTTATTGGCCTGGACTTATCCCAACTCAGTAAATGTTTACGGATATTTCTAACTTTAAGTTTATTTTCCTCCAATGACCTCTTACTAACTGAAAGTTAACCCCGTTAGTTTATTGATGACATGGATTATATATATATATATAGGGTAAGATATTTTGAGAACCACCTTTTTTGTGAGAATTTTAGTAACCAATCTGAGTCATTCATTTTTTATCACATGCAAATCACATATCATTTCTCCTTTTTTTAAACGTTCATAACTTTTTTTCAAGACATCATTTTTTCAAAAAAATTTCACCATAAAATTCAATATTTTTTATCTTTCCAACCCCTATCACATTGATGTACTTTTTAAAAAAACGTCCATTCATTATTTACATATGTGTAAATCTACTTATAAACATATGTAATACAGGATTTACATATGTGTAAATCCGGTATCACACATGTGTAAATCCGGTATCACAAATGTGTAAAATGAATTTCACAAAAAAATGAGAATTTTTTTATTTTTTTTATGAAAGAGGGAAACTAGGGGAACATTTTAGTGTTTCTATTTTTCTTATTTTTATGTTATTTTTTGATTTATAATTTTTTTAAATATATTTTTGTTAATTACAATTTTGTCATTTAAAACTAGTGGTTGAGATTGGTTTTTAAAGTTCTTATAAAAAAGTGAGTTCTCATTTGACCCATCCCCTTATATATACATATATATATATATATATATACATATATATACATATATATATATATATACATATATATATACATATATATATATATATATATATATATATATATATATATATATATATATATATATATATATATATTAGGGAGGGATCAAATGAGAACTAGCTTTTTTTGTGAGAACTCTAGGAACCAAACTCAACCACTAGTTCTCATTGACAAAATTGTAATTAACAAAAACATATTTAAAAAATGTACAAATCAAAAAAATAACATCAAAAATAAAAAAATAAAAACAAAAAAATGTTTCCCTACTTTCCCACTTTCATAAAAAATAAAAAAATTATAAAAAATAAAAAATATTCCCGTTTTTTAAATGATATTCGTTTTACACATGTATAATATCAGATTTACACATGTGTAAATCCAGTACTACACATGTGTATAACAATATTTACACATATGTAAACAATGGATATATAACTTTTTTAGAAAAATATATCAATATGATAGGCGTTGGAAAGATAAAAAACTGAATTTTATGGTGAATTTATTTTGAAAAAATGATGTCGTGAAAAAGAGTTATGAACGTTCAAAAAAGGGGGAAATGGCATGTGATTTGCATGTGATAAAAAATGAATGGCTAAGATTGGTTTCTAGAGTTCTCACAAAAAAGTTGGTTCTCATTTGAACCCTCCCCTATATATGTATGTATGTATGTATGCATGTATGTATGCATGTATGTATGCATGCATGCATGTATGTATGTATGTATGTATGTATGTATGTATGTATGTATGTATCTATGTATGTATGTATGTACGTATGTATGTATGTATGTATGTATGTATGTATGTCTGTATGTATGTATGTATGTATTATGTATGTATGTATGTATGTATGTATGTATGTATGTATGTATGTATGCATGTATGCATGTATGTATGTATCTATGTATGTATGTATGTGTATGTATGTATGTATGTGTATGTATGTATGTATGTATGTATGTATGTATGTATGTATGTATGTATGTATGTATCTATGTATGTATGTATGTATGTATGTATGTATGTATGTTATGTATGTATGTATGTATGTATGTATGTATCTATGTATGTATGTATGTATGTCTGTATGTATGTATGTCTGTATGTATGTATGTATGTATGTATGTATGTATGTATGTATGTATGTATGTATGTATGTATGTATGTATGTATGTATGTATGTATGTATGTATGTATGTATGTATGTATGTATGCATGTATGTATGTATGCATGTATGTATGTATGTATGTATCTATGTATGTATGTATGTATGTATGTATGTATGTATGTATGTATCTATGTATGTATGTATGTATGTATGTATGTATGTATGTATGTATGTATGTATGTAGGTATGTATGTATGTATGTATGTATGTGTAACACCCGGTTATTTTTTTAAAGACAAGATACGAAGAATAAAAAGAAAGAAAAGTAATAAAGTCCAAGTGGAGGGACTAAAAGTGTCCAAAAAGACTAAACTTTGAAAAGTTGGTGTAAAGGTGGGCATGGCTGCCCACCCTCACTTCACATCACCACTTCTTCGGTTTTAGAGAGAGATAGAGCAGGGGAAACTCTCGGCTGAAGAAAAAGAAGAAAAAAAGAAGTCGTATTCGAGGTAAGAATTCATTGGTTTTAAGTGTTTATGACGGGTTTTATCCTGGTTATATGCATATGTGCTTATGTGTTTGTGTATGTGCTCAAGTGTGTGTGTTGGTGTTGTTTTTAGGTGTTTGTACTCATAGCAAGCGGGTTAGAAAGGAAGAAACACCCAAGTTGCACCAGGTGAGTTCTAGACCCCGGTTTTACTTGCTTTAAACTATCTTTGGGGCTAAAAATGTATTTAAATGATTTTCAAAGCTTTTGTATGTTTACCCATATGTAATGTGCATGATTGGATGTTGATTCTTGAATGCTCATAGGTTGTTCATGATTAGAATAGCCACATTAAGATTTGAATAGATGGGTTCGATGATTGGGTTTGAAAACATACTGGAAACATGTTGAACAGAAGGTCCATGCGCCTAGATAAGGCTCATGCGCCTGAAAATGCCTTAGAAAGATTTATGTGTAATCCATGCGCCTAAACAGTAGCCCATGCGCCTAGGATTACCTTAGAAATGCTTTAAGTATAGCCCATGCGCCTGAACAGTGGTCCATGCGCCTAGAAATGTTAGCCGGACGACTAAGTGTAGGGTCATGCGCCCCAATAGTGCCCATGCGCCCAAGTGGCTCATGCGCCTAAGTGTCCATGCGTCCGAATTATCCATGCGTCTAAGTGTTCATACGCACAAATAATGCCCGTGCGCCGGAATAGTTCATGCGCCTAAAGTGAAAAATGATTAACTGTTGGCTGATGCGCCTACATAGTGATGAAACGCCCGAACAGGGCTCATGCGCCCAAATAGGTTCCATGCGCCTAAGCACTTAGAAATTTTTACAGAATTTTCTGGGAATCTGTGCTTTAGGGTTTTGACCGAGGTTGACTAAGGGCTTATTAATGATGATGTTTCATGCATGGTATGATTATCTATGATTGTTCCTTATTATTGTTATTGCTATTATTATTATTACTTATAGTATGTGACTTTACGTGGTATGTTATTATCGTAACGTAAGTATATCATAAAAATAAAGTGAAAGAGCAATAAAGAAAATAAGAGGAACATTAATGAAAATGTTAACAAGTCTTGCAAGCTTACAGGAGGTACACGACCATGTTGACGTTAGCTCAACTATGCTACGGGTTAGGTACCCTATTATGCACACAGGGGCAATCAATTGAGATTGGCAGGACCTTTGTAGTGTGCACTGGGTGATTGGGTCGGCCTTGTACACAGTACATGTCACACCCCAACCTTGATGGCGAAAACGTCGAGATGTGAGGGTTAAAATTGTTCACAACCACATAACGCTATATTTAAATGTAAATATTAAAATTATAAGTTTCAAAGGCATAACAAACATAAGTCTCCAACATGAAATAAGTTCCAAACAAAACAAAACATTACATAAAAATTTTATTTATTAAACTAGGTCCAAGTCCTAGTTTTATTGCAAGCTTCAAAAATCCACTTTAAACTTGGGGATTTCCTGAAACATGATAAAAATAAAAGGTTAACTATAAATAGATGGTGAGTTTCCAAGGTTTTCATACATAATAAGATAAAGTTACAAGTAGCAATTCATGTCATAGGTTATAAGTTAGTAAGGTTATAGAACACATATCGTTACAACCAAACCTCGACTTGATTACAAGTATATAAGATTGGCTAAGTGTATTTAGTTCCCATGATGAACAAGCATACGTCATCAGGAGTCGGCAATACATCGACTTTAGCACCAATAGGCTTGTCAGGCCCAAAGATCTAAGACGTCGCCAGGCTAGCAATAGTTAATGATTGCAAACAAGAATATGTATCTCATATAAACACTTACAACACACAAATAACCATGATAAAATATGAGTTGCAAGTGCTTACAAGTTTAAACGTTTACAAGTGTACGAGAATAAGTATCATGTTTCACCCCAAATTAGTGTGAAAATATAAAAAGGGGCAAGGAAAACTCACTTGGTCAAATAAGTATATAATGAAGATCAATAAGAATAATATACGTCGTTCTAAGATAAAACATCACAAGGCACCTAAATATATAAATATTACAAGATTTAGGTTAATAAGAGATTAACGAGTTAACATGAACTAGGGTATTAGAATTTTGGGGATTTTTATAAAGTTAATAAATTCTTATAAAAATACCATTTATGAAATTTATAAAATTTATTTTTAAGGAAATTGATCCTTTGTAAATAACTTATGATTTTATTTATAAAATTATATTTAAATTCTATAATTATCATGATAAATCCTTAAACATAAGGTCTAATATTAATTTAATATCTTTAAGTATTATATAACAATCTAATTTTATAAAAATGCTTAATTATCACATTTGTAAATATTTTTACATTAAAATATTAAAATGTTTTACAAAATTAATTTTTAAGAAATATTTAGATGACTTAAAAATATTTGGGGTGTATAAAAGTCATTTTTATAATTTTTATAAATTTTCTATAATTAATTTAAAGCCAAAAAGGCATTAAAAAATACATGAGGGAGCCCGGGTTCGAACCCGGGACCTCATGGATGTGGGGAACAAGACTTAACCAGTGAACCAAGGCTCTCAGCCGCGGTAGATCTTGGTGTTAAATTCTTTTAAACACAGACTAAAAGATTTCCCCCAAAACTTAAGAACCCTAGAATCGTTAGCCCCAAATTGAACTTTAATTTGATAACGATTACCAAAATTAACATGGGGCTTTGATTCCCCATGTAATTTCGAGTATATACATACGTTTAATTACCCGATTTGAAGATGGATGGATGATGAACAAGCTATGAACAAACGGTGACACACGTATGACTTGCTTGATATTCAAATGATAAGTATAATCAAATTAACTTCGAGGATAGTTTCAAATGGTGTTCTTGATACAAAGCCCCTTGTCAAACTAGGTTAAATTTGAGATTTAATGGAAGCAGTGTTTGATTAGGAATAGTTAGATGATTGTGTAGGTTCATTTAATTGGATTATTATTAGAGATTTAATGCTCGAACGGCTATGGAATTAAAGGTATCGGTTATACGATCGTTTGAGGTTTGTAACCGGTGTTTTAACACAATTTTAGTTCATGATTAAGTTCGAATCGTCTCCATGAACCGGTTAGGAGCGTTTGGGGTTCATTTTCACGCGTTTTACTGGGTCTTGGACCCCGCCGGCGCTGCGCCGGAGCTTCGCCGGTCGGCGGCCGGAAGATCGGGGAGAGAGAAAGGGTTTTGGGTTGGGTTTTAAATAGTTACACAAATGGTCCCTCTAGTTTATTATTTATCATTTTATGTATAAACCTTTTAATTAAAGTTTCAAATTTTGCAATTAAACCCCCAAACTCAATTAAATTTTATTTTTTAAACATTAGTAAGTTTTAATAACCCTCATAGATTATTGTTATACGTAATCTTATTATTACTAATGTTATCATCATCATTATTAACATAAGCTTGGTTATTGTTGTTGTTATAATAATAATTACAATTATTCTTGTTAACATTGTTATCATTATTAGTATTACCGTTATTAGTTATATTATTATTGTTTATTATAACTTATTAGTATTGTTATTATTATTATTGTTATAATTATTAACTTTCATACGTTACATACTAATAACAAGTAAGAGAAAAATAAACATAATCACCTATAAATTCCAAAACTTACAACCATGACCCTTTTAAGAATAAACGAAGTTAACTTTTAATTAACAAAAATAAGAAATGTTACAGTCTTCCCAACTTAAAAGAATTCTGTCCCGAAATTAAAAGAAATGAAACTATACAAACAAGAAGGGATATCTTTTCTTCATGTGCTCCTCACGTTCCCAAGTAAATTCAGCGCCACACTTATTTTTCCAACGAACCTTGACGATTGGGGTTTTTGTGGTTCTAGTCTTCTTTATTATGCGATCCATGATCTGAACAGGTTTCTCGACAAAATGCAATGACTCGTCATTCTGGATGTCTTCCAACGGAACATGCAGACTTTTGTAAGCCAAACACTTTCTCAAATTTGAGACGTGAAATACAAGATGAACTCCACTAAGGTCGGAAGGTAACTCTAGTTTATAAGCCACTTTCCCAATCCTTTTTAGGATTTTGAAAGGTCCTACAAATCTTGGAGCCAGTTTGCCCTTCTTTCCAAAGCGGACAACACCTTTCCACGGTGAGACCTTTAGAAGAACCATATCCCCAATTTGAAATTCTAATGGCTTACGTCGCTTATCAGCATAGCTCTTTTGACGACTTCTCGCCACTTCAAGGTACTTGCGGATGATGGAAACTTTATCAGTCGTCTCTTGTATAAGTTCAGGACCAGTGATGAAGTTTTCACCAATGTCGGTCCAACAGATCGGTGAACGACATTTACGACCATAAAGTGCTTCAAACGGTGCCATCTTGATACTAGAGTGATAACTATTGTTGTACGAAAATTCCGTGAGCGGTAGATGCGTATCCCAATCACTACCAAAGTTAAGAACACACAGGCGTAGCAAATCCTTCAAGGTTTGGATCGTTCGCTCGGTTTGACCATCGGTTTGAGGATGGTAAGCCGTGCTTAGGTCCAATTGAGTACCCACGAGTTCTTGTATAGACGACCAAAATTGTGAAGTGAAACGAGCATCTCGGTCGGATATGATGTGCAGAGGTACCCCATGACGACTTATAATCTCATCAACGTATATACGAGCTAACCTTGATGTCGTGTAAGTGTCACGTATAGGTATAAAATGTGCCTATTTGGTCAATCGATCAATGATCACCCATATGCTATCATGTCCTCGAGAGGTTCGGGTTACTCAAGTAATCCACTTGGACGTTGATGTTCGGCTTTAACCTTCGTACATGAGAGGCACTTAGCTACATAAGTTGCTATATCCTTCTTCATTCCAGGCCACCAATATTGACCGCGCAGGTCCATGTACATTTTATCGGAGGTAGGATGAATAGAATAACACGTTTGATGAGCTTCATTCATGATAAAGGTACGAAGATTATCACGATTTGGAATCCAAATTCGATTTGCGAAGTACATCAATCCATTGGGTTTCGTTTCCAATCGGGTTAAAGGATTAGGCTCCAGCTCATCCTTCATTCTTCCTCCTTGTTGCACCACTTGTTAAGCCTCCAAGATACTAGACTTGATGTCACTATCTATTCTCAAGTTTTGTAGCAATACGGTAGTCTCGTTGACATCTAGTCGAATCTTAGTATCGAACTCACCCAAAGTGTCAAACCATTGACGTCGATCGCAAATTTCTTGGAATGAGATCATCTTGTTGTGAATCTTTCGGCTTAGTGCATCGGCTACAACATTTGCTTTACCAGGATGGTAAAGAATGTCACAATCATAATCACTAATCAACTCCACCCAATGACGTTGTCTCATGTTGAGATCTTTTTGATTGAAAATGTGTTGAAGGCTTTTGTGATCGGTGTAGACTATACATTGTGTACCATACAGTAGTGCCTCCAAATCTTCAAAGCAAATACAACAACACCAAGCTCGAGATCGTGTGTTGTGTATTCACCTCGTGAACCTTCAATTGTCTCGATGCATAAGCTATGACCTTCCCTCGTTGCATGAGAACGCAACCAAGGCCTTGTTTAGATGCATCATAATACACGGTGAAGTCGTCATTTCCATCGGGTAGGGTCAAGATAGGAGCATTGCACAACTTATACTTTAATGATTCAAAAGCTTCTTCTTGCTTGGAACCCCACTCGAAGGGTTTATTCTTTTGAGTCAAAGACGTGAGCGGCTTCGCGATTCTCGAGAAGTTGTCAATGAATCGCCGATAATAACCAGCAAGACCAAGAAAAGAACGAACTTCGGTAGGAGTTGTAAGAACAGACCAATTTTTCACAGCTTCCACCTTTCCAGGATCAACGTGAATTCCTTGGCTATTCACCACGTGTCCTAGAAATTGAACTTCCTCGAGCCAGAAGTCACACTTCGAGAATTTCGCGTACAATTGCTCTTTCTTCAACAACTCAAGTACCAATCTCAAATGCAGTTCATGATCGGTGTTAGTTTTAGAGTAGATAAGTATTTCATCAATGAAAACGATCACAAACTTGTCTAGATAAGGATTGCATACCTGATTCATGAGATCCATGAATACAGCAGGAGCATTGGTTAAACCAAAAGGCATCACCATAAACTCATAGTGCCCATAACGGGTACGGAACGCGGTCTTTGGGATGTCATCATCATGAACTCGTAACTGATGATATCCAGAACGTAGATCAATCTTCGAGAATATAGCTGCTCCTTGAAGTTGATCAAACAGGTCATCGATGCGAGGAAGAGGATAACGATTCTTGATGGTAAGCTTGTTAAGCTCACGATAATCGATGCACATACGAAACGATCCATCTTTCTTCTTCACGAAAAGAACAGGTGCACCCCAAGGCAAAGAACTAGGACGGATGAAACCCTTCTCGGATAGCTCTTGAAGTTGACTAGAGAGTTCTTGCATTTCAGACGGTGCAAGTCGATATGGTGACTTAGCCACGGGGTTTGCTCCCGGCATCAAGTCAATTTTAAACTCAAAGTCACACACGGGAGGTAAACCACTAAGGTCATTGGGAAATACTTTAGGAAAGTTTCGTACGATAGGGACATCCTTAAGTTCTTTCCTTTTGACTTTCGTGTTGACCACGTAAGCCAAGAAGGCCATATACTTCTTGCTTAAGCATTTTCGGAATTGAGTGCAAGACATGAGTTTAAGTCCTTTGGAAGATTTTTCACCGAACACCTTCAAAGTATCTCCAGAAGGTAATGGTATACGGATGCACTTCTCGAAACAAATGATCTCGGCATGGTGTTTGGCTAACTAATCCATACCAATGATGACGTCGAAGCTTCCAAGTTTCATAGGATAAGATTGATAAGAAAATCATGCATGTCAAGACTTAGGATACAATCACGAATAATGACGTCAACGGTGATCGGTTCTCCATCGGCAACCTCAACAGTAAGAGGTCTTTCTAGTTTCGCATGTGGCTTAGCAAGTATGGGTTCAAACTCTAATGAAACAAAACTTTTATCGGCTCCAGAATCAAATAGAACGTAGGCATAAGTTTTATTAATAAGAAACATACCTGTTCAATTTTTAAGGTATTAACGATACAGGTAATGTATGAAAAGAATCAGATCATAAAAGTTAAAGGTGAGTTAACATACCATTCACCACATCGTTGTTTGCTTGTGCTTGGTTAGCGTTGATGTTGAAAGCACGTCCTTGGGCTTGTGGAACACTACCCACAAGACGAGGGCATTGTGGGCGGAAATGACCAGGTTCCCCATAGTTGTAGCAAACACGGTTTGTGACCATGGCGGCATTGTTAGGCGCACGGTGGCAAGTCGCCACCAAATGACCATATTTACCGCATAAGGTGCAGATGCGGCATGGTTGATTCGCCGGATGATGATACCTACACGTGTTGAACATAGGCTGAGGACCAGCATAAGCCCTAGCCCTAGGCACTTGTGCCACAAGTGTAGCCGCAACTACAAGTTGTCTTTGGGGTTGTTTGGGTGCAACCACAGCATAGTTACGCGTCGGTGTGAACTTGCGCTTGTTGTTGTTGTTGTTGTTGTTGGACGGTTCAGCTTTGGTCTCCTTAACGGCCTCGGTAGCCATCTTTTCCACCTTCTTGGCACCCTTCACAGACATGGTGCCTGCTCGTATATGGTTCTCGGTGAGTTGAGCGGTGATAGTAATGGCTTCTTCTAAAGTTGTGGGTCGGCTACCCACCACAACATCTTGAATTTAGGGTGGTACAACCTTAATGAACTTCTTGATGTTGCGGGGGACAGTGTCGACCACGTGAGGCAGCAATATACTCAACTCATGATGCCTAGTTAAGTAGGTCAAATGATCACCATCATTTTGCTTCAAATTCTAGAATTCCTCTTCCAACTTTTGTAACTCGCTTCTTGGGCAGAACTTCGCGATGGCGATGTTCTTGAACTCTTCCCAAGTAAGTGCCAGAATAGCATCAGCCCCACGATTTCTCTTCTCGCTATTCCACCAGGTGAGAGCCCTTTGTTGAAGCATGCTAGTGGCATAACGAACTTTGAGTGCCTCGGGACACTCACAGTTGACAAAAGTGGTCTCCATGCTCTCAAACCACTCAAGAAGACCAGTGGCTCCTTCCTTGCCACTAAAACTAGTGGGTTTGCAAGAGCTAAAGTGCTTGAAAGTGCAATTTTGGTTGTTGCGCCCTTGGTTAGCACTATTCTCCCCATGACCGTTGTTGCTAGAGTTGGTCATTAAGGTGCTATTGAGTTCAGCAACCATGGTCGGGATGGCAACAGCCATTTGTCGGGCAATCATGGCGGCTAGCTTACGATCAGAACTTCCACGCTTTCCATGATGACTAGACATGCTGGAATATGCAAAATGAGTTAGATACGAGGAAAAGAATAACAAGGTCATAATTCAACAAGGATAAGACAAGAGTTGTAAGGCACATGGAATGGTTCCATTTGGTAACGCATTACCATTTGGAAACTTTGACACGTCAAGGTAAGTTGACCCATTCGCCTTAGGAATTTGTGTATGTTGACCATAGTTTATCACTCATCCTAGAAATCCCAAGGTAAGCATAACTAGTCCCGTAGGATTTATGCGATATGCTTGCCTTAGCCCGAGGGCCTTTTGCCAGGAAATCTAGAATACAGGTGTTTATGTGTCACACAAATTTCTTAGGTTCATGAAATCAAAACCTTGATGAGATTTAAATAGATTAGACATAACGTCTAAAGATCCAAATCATAAGCATAAGCACAAGTTTCCACATGTTGACGAGAATAAGATTAAGAAGTTTCATTTGTCGGGGAGAGTCAAAGAGTCAAAGTTAAGTTTAGGGAGACATATAAAAAAGTTTAAACAATTACAAGGCAAACCTATGCTAAGGCATCAAGTTGCACATAAGTAGGCATAGCATTATGTAGCATGCAAACAATATATATAATTCCAAGAATATAAATATTATTCTATGAGGTTCATGCATAAGCTATAGTCTAGGTCACCATTTCGAGGGATACAGTTGACCCTTTCAAGGAATACAGTTGACAATTTCAAGGGATATAGTTGACCCTTTCGAGGGATATAGATGGCCCATCACCCGTTTTCCATCGCACATACGTTGGGGAATTCCTCACTGGTCTATACAGAAAGTGAAACATAAAGATAAAAGTTTACAGAACAGACAAGGCATACAGTAAAGAGAACGAACAGTATTTGTTCATATAGTTAGTGCGTGCTCGCATATATAGTACAGAGTTGTATTTTAAAGAAAAGAGTATTTTCATATACAACATATAGAAAGTATTTTTTAACTTTAAAACTAGAGCTCACTCAGCAACGTTGACTTTTATACATTTTCAGTTGGCAGGTAATTATTGTTGAGGATGGCACGAGAGTGAAGCTACATGGCAGGAAAAGACTGACATCCATTCGTATTCTATGTTGCTGTTGTTTTGTAATGCGTTAAAACAATTCTTTTGTAAACCGTTAATGATGATGCATTGCTTAACAACAGTGTTTTAAATGAAATGAATGGTTTTTGATAAATCATTTTCGTTGCTTAAAGTTTGTATAATTATAATGTGTAGTGTTTTAACTGCTGTGGTTGACCAACTATGACGTGCCCGGGAACAGGGCCTTACAGTATGTACGTATGTACGTATGTACTTATGTTCGTATGTACGTAAGTACGTAGGTACGTATGTACGTAAGTACGTAGGTACGTAGGTACGTATGTACGTATGTACGTATGTAGTATGTACGTATGTAGTATGTACGTAGGTAGTATCTACGTAGGTACGTATGTACGTATCTACATACGTGGTACGTACGTACGTAGGTACGTAGGTACGTACGTACGTAGGTACGTAGGTACGTAGGTACGTATGTACGTAGGTACATAGGTACGTATGTACGGATGTACGGATGTACGGATGCACGGATGATGTACGTATGTACGGATGTACGGATGTACGGATGTACGGATGCACGGATGCACGGATGATGTAGGTATGTACGGATGCATGCATGTATGCATGCATGTATGCATGCATGTATGCATGCATGTATGCATGCATGTATGCATGCATGTATGCATGCATGTATGCATGCATGTATGCATGCATGTATGCATGCATGTATGCATGCATGTATGCATGCATGTATGCATGCATGTATGCAGCATGTATGCATGCATGTATGCATGCATGTATGCATGCATGTATGCATGCATGTATGCATGCATGTATGCATGCATGTATGCATGCATGTATGCATGCATGTATGCATGCATGTATGCATGCATGTATGCATGCATGTATGCATGCAGTATGCATGCATGTATGCATGCATGTAGCATGCATGTATGCATGCATGTATGCATGCATGTATGCATGCATGTATGCTTGCATGCATCCATCTATGCATGTACGTATGCATGTACGTATGCATGCACGTATGCATGCACGTATGCATGCACGTATGCATGTACGTATGCATGTACGTATGCATGTACGTATGCATGTACGTATGCATGTACGTATGTAGGTACGTATGTAGGTACGTATGTATGTACGTATGTAGGTACATATGTATGTACGTATGTATGTACGTAGGTAGGTACGTATGTAGTACGTATGTAGGTACGTATGTAGGTACGTATGTAGGTACGTAGGTAGGTACGTAAGTACGGACGGACGCACGTACGTACGGACGCACGTACGTACGGACGCACGTACGGTCGCACGCACGTACGGACGCACGTACGGTCGCACGCACGTACGCACGCACGCACGTACGCACGTACGCACGTACGCACGTACGTATGTACGTATGTACGTATGTATGTATGTATGTGTATGTATGTATGTATGTGTATGTATGTATATATATATATGTATGTATGTATATTATATATGTATGTATATATATATGTATGTGTATATATATATGTATATATTTATATAAGTATATATTTATATATATATATATATATATATTTATATACATATATATATATATATATATATATATATATTTATAGATATATATTTATAGATATATATTTATAGATATATATATATATAATATATATATATATATATATTTTTATAGATATATATGTATATATAGTATATATATATTTATATATATTTATGTATATATATATATATAATGTGACGCTGATATGTTATCCGAAAAAACGATGAAAACATGAACTACTGTCAATGACTCTAACCATTATTGTTTTTAATTTAAATAAAGAGTTAAGTTAAATTTTACTCTTTAAGGTTTGTTATAAATAAACATTTTTCTTCAAAAATGTTAAAAACATTAATTTAGCTTTAAAGTTTCATAAGTTATTTAAATTTAGGTCCAAAAGTTTCATTAAATGTTTTAATTTTATTCAAAATAATAACACTTTTGAAGTGAAATCAAAACACATGTACAACTTTTAAAATTATATTAATGTTTTTAATTAAAAAAAAGAGTTTTTAATAAAACGTATGTTTTGTAGCCCCCTTGCTACCGTGTTCTTTATTCCCATAGGCGGCCCGCTTTCTCATTGACTAATATCATGGCCATCCCCTTCATATGACCACAACATTTGCCGCTTCACATGAAAGATATACAAAAGTTTTTACTACTTATATGGTTTAAAAAATATATAAAAGTTTTTATAATTAAACGAAGATATACAAACATATAATTTACGATATCTCATATTCTCATTTATTACCGGTAATGGTTAATCGGAAGAGAGTGACTTTTTACTACTTATATGGTTTAAAAAATATTCACATTCCATTTATTTTCCTTATTCTTATAATTATAATAGAAGCTTTTATTTTTTTCTCTCTTATTTTTTATTAAATAATATATTTATCATTACTTTTTCTCTCTCATTCACTTACAACTAGGGGTGTTCAAAAATATTTGAATCCGAAATATCCGAAATGCGGATATTCGAAGTTTCGGATATCCGAAATTTCAGATTCGGATTCAGATAATAATTTTGAGAGTTTTTGGATATTTTGTCCGAAATATCCAAAAAAATTATAAAAATTTATTATATTATGTATTAATTAAATATTTCGGATATTTTCAGATATTTCGTATATTTTAATATAAACTTCAATATATATATAAACTATTATATTTTTATAAAATTTATTAAAGAATATAATTTTTTTAATTCGGATATCCGAATCAGAATCCGAAATTTCGGATTCAGATAGTGAAATCCACTATCCGAAATTTTTGGATATTCGAAATCCGGATATCCGAAATTAACACCCCTACTTATAACCATTTTCAAAAACATTAAAAAATTTATGTTGTTGTATCGTGATTTCCCAGTACAAACAATAGAAAAAAACTAATAAAAATAAATTAAGTTTACTAAACTTTTATGTATTAATTATATTTTATTTTTAATAAAAGATAATTATTTAATATTTTGATGTTGTCATAGTTCAATATGATATTAGCAAGGTTCCTAACACTATATGTTTTGATAATTTGTTAGGATATATATGATAGTTTCAAAGTTTTCAGTAGGTACATATGTTATTTAGAAAGTTTCTATGGGTATATAAAATATTTTAATATTAGTTTGGGTATATATGATATTTAGAAGGTTTTGTAGGGATATATATCATATATTAAAAAATATTTGTGTATATATATATTTTAAAAGTTTGTAAGGGTATATATCATATTCTTCCTTATAATGAATTCTTAAATCCGTCATTGGTTATACTAATATATTCTATCTATTTTTTTAATAATATAATAAAAGATAATTATTTAATATTTTGATGTTGTCATAGATCAATATGATATTAGCAGGTTCCTAACACTATATGTTTTGATAATTTGGTTAGGATATATATGATAGTTTCAAAGTTTTCAGTAGGTACATATGTTATTTAGAAAGTTTCTATGGGTATATAATATATTTTAGTATTAGTTTGGGTATATATGATATTAAAAGGTTTTGTAGGGATATATATAATATATTAAAAAAATATTGGATATATATAATATTTTAAAAGTTTGTAGGGGTATATATGATCTTCTTTCTTAAAATGAATTCTTAAATCCGTGTTATACTAATATATTCTATATATGTATTGATCTCTATTACCAAGCTGGCACCACTTCATAAGTCAGACTATTATTTTTTGAAGAATAGATATTTTATTATAAAAATAGTAAGAGGCTAGAATCTCATAAAAATATTAAAATAGAAATTACATAACAATAACAAAACAAAATTTCACCATGATCCCCAATGAATGTTTTCTAGCTTTTCCTTACGTTTGATTCATAGAAAAGACTTGGGACATGTTTGTTTCACAAAATTCTAAGAAATTGAAGTTATAATTGAAGAATTTTTCATTCGAAATCTTATTTTGTTGGTCAATAGATGGAATTGAAATTGAATTTTTTTTAATATTCATTGAAATTCATATTCGTTTTACTTACCTATTGAATGTTTAACATTCTAATAGAATGTTCAAAATTAACATTGTAATTTCATTCAAAATTAAACAACCAAACATGTTATTAATTTTAATAAGATTTCAATTCCATTTCCAAATTCAATTCCTTTACAAAATATTTTTCGAACCAAACAACCCTTTGGTCTTTCCTCTTGTGGTAATTCACCTGGCTCCATAGATCTGTTACAAAACTCTTCTTTTCCTGCATTTTCAAATCAAGTAAACAGCAACGTAAATTACAGCTTTTATTATGTCTGTGTTGCTGAGTAATGAGCCAACTTTTAGCTTTTGAAGGAGACTAAATATAGAATTTGTGATAGAAGCAGGTAAAAAGTAGTTTACTTCATATAGTTGTTTATGCGCTTAGTCACGATAATGTAACTGTCGTAACGTATGTAACGAATTCGTAGATACACCATATGTTGTAATGTGACTGTCGTAACCTCCGATGTTCGCAAATACACCTTATGACGCAGACTTAATTAATGTTTCTATATCTATTTTTCAATGCCAACATATAAATTAGTGCTTATTCTATATTTCTTTTATATGCCATGGATTCTTATTTATTAAATTTACTATCTACTATTCTAGACGACATTAATAAAATACATTTAGTTAGTTATTAATATCACACAAACAACCGAAATATACCAGGTATTACTGTAGAATTAGGACGTCATCCATGCTTCGCTACAGGGATAGTTTCACATTGTGGTTATTATACATATATGTTTGCACTTTTCGGGAGGGTTCGAAACATAAATAAAGCTAGGTGTTGGAATGTATAACGCTCATGACAATTTTGTTGTTGCCGTAAGTTGTGGCAGCTCAGGTAGGTTAACTTTTATATTAAAAGATAATAATTTAATAATACTTTCGTTAGTTATGAGAAATATTATAGTATAATATGGTTTACAAATACGACTAGAAAAATAAATATAATCAATATTTATGTACCACATTTGATTTAAACATCCGTTTTTAGTATATACTTTAACGAATCTTCATATAATGTTCTTGACATGAGCGTACATCACGTTCGAGTTTTCAACTATACCATTTCACTGCAACAAGTAACATATTAATGATTGACGGTTGTGGCTGAAGATCGTGTTAGACACGGGTCGCTTAAAACAAATTTTATGTCTCTACTCAAGACAGGGCCTCTGTCTCCCAGGTATAACAGCCAAAACAGTATGTATTGCAACAGAGTGCCTCAGCTCGAGAGATTACCAAGTAAAGTATATGTTATAATGTTATGTAGAAAAATGTTAAAAATGATGATGTATGAAGAATAAGTTAGAGAGTGTTACTTTTTAAATTTCAATAAAACTTGTTGAATCTAAAAAGAATAAATTTCTTCTTCTATTTTCTTTTCATCATAAGTTTAATTATATACTCATCCTAAAAACTTCACATTAATATGAGTTTTATAATTCACAACCAAAACTTCCATTTGATTTATGAAATTTTTATGAGATTAAATTAAAACTTTCATTTTATTTATGACATGTTTAATATCAATTCTAATAAAATTATAATCCATAATAAACATTTATAATATTTATTAAAAGACTTGATCAAGACATAAAACATTCATGTCAATCTATACATGGCTTTATTAACATTATACAAAAAATTGCAATTCCTACTATAATCACTGAAGTTTTACTTTCTTCGTTCCGACCACTCAAATTCGAGCATTAATATCTAATTCATCTTACCTTCGGTTTGGATACGGTATAATTCGTTATAAAATGAGAACTTAAACCAATAAATATATAACTATTTGTATAAAAAATATATAAATATAATTATCTTGTGTCCAAAATTCTAACAATCCCCACATGAATAGAGATTGATCAAAACCCATAAAATTTCTCAATGAAAACTCAACACTTGAGTCTTGCAAGATAGGTAAGTGTTCCCATTAAACCTTCCTTTGTCAAGCATAATTAGCCTACTTGTAGTGTGTAGACGCGATATTTTTAAACAAGCCCTGTTTTGTATAGACGATAATATACATTCATACAAGACTCTCCCTTTTCAAGCACATCTCCTCATTATCGTGTCCGCTATGATCATGGATTACTATACTGGTTCTGCGAGAGCTCTACATTTTGCGCCACCACACAAAATCATCCGAAGCGACCTCACTTCTCTCTAACATAGATGATTCCATGAATTATTAAAAGCATTATGCTTATATTGATTTCCATAATCATTTAACCTTAATATGCTTAGCCTTTACTTAGTTAGTGATTCGGGGTACTCCCCGAGAATGAATAGACTAGGAAGTTCGTAACTCTCTTTTCGTTTTAGGGTACTCCCCTATAGTGACTCTGTTGTTCATATGATTTAGTTGTCCTATTGAACTTAGATCTTAGGGTCTCTAGTAAGCTAGGTTAGGTTTCCATCATATTCCCCTTTCTCTATGGGCTTTAGTCAAATTCCTCTCTATCTCGTCTCGTTTCAACCCGCAGGTTGTTGGATCCAAAATTATTATCTATCAGTTTGTCAAGTATATATAGATAATTTCAATCGAGAAAATTTTCATGATGTGTTCTTAACTCATAAGTTAATAATTACTATGTAAGTCCCCGTTCGCGGACACTTACAGCTGGGCAATCGTCGCATATAAAACATATAATTACATTAACTTGAAATAAACGTTGCAGTGGAAACATTAAAAACAACATTTTCACTAAAAATGCTTTTGCAAAACAATACAACATTCGTTACACAATATCATTGTTTGCATTACAATGCAAAAACATTAAACAAAAGAATGCCATCCAATAGAGCCAAGTAGCCGCCCTGTGCCATCCTCAGCAACTTTACCTGCCAACTGGAAAATGCATAAAAATTTAGCATTGCTGAGTGAGTTCTAGTTTTAAAATAAAACAAACTTTACTTTCGTTTTAAACCGTTCTTTACATTTGTATGTGGTCACACATCATAGGTACACATAGATAATATCATTATTATTTCCATCATTCATTCGGTAACTTTCATTATTTACTTTCATCTGTACGTTCATCTTTACTTCTTTACATTTCACCTAAAACCATGAACTTTATCCCACCGTCATGCATAATGCGGAAACTGGGCTGAGGCCTATCATAGACCCCCCGTCATGACGCTCAGCAGCCTGACCACAGTACATAAGGTAAATTCAGGTGTACCATTGTCATGTGCTATACCCTACCATCATGCATAAAGCGTGTACTGGGCCAAGGTCTATCATAGACCCCCGTCATGGCGCTCACCAGCCTGACCACAGTACTTAGGGTAAGCGACAAAGGTTCCATCCAAATGGTCGGTCATAAATACGGAACCCGGTGTGAATCCTTCTAGGGTAGCTATCCCACACAACGTTGAACTGACACTCTTTATTGAGTGTGTTTCTCTATACAGTGCTTGCAAGACTTTCTTTACCATCTTTTAATTATTAATGCATGCATTCAATCATTATGTTCATCTCTTCTTTATCTTTCACTTTACGTTACATAATACTTTTCATTTCATTCTTTAACATTCAACGTAAAGCCATGGGAAAATAAACATAAATAATAAGGAACATCAACATAAACATACAACATCATCATACAGGCATCATCATACATACATAACATACATCACACATACCATGCATAAGCATCAATCATACATCATATCATCGTCATATAATGCCCATCACATCATCTATGACCTTAAAAAGTCAACTTACTATACCCCCGGGAACCTCCCAAGTCAAAGCCTACATAACATTTTTTCCCCGGAAATCAGAAAATATTCTAAGTGTTCATCCGCATTTCTTTTATTCATCCGCATTTCTTTTTGTTCATCCGCATTTCTTTTTGTTCATCCGCATTTATTTTTACTCATCCTCATTTACTTTTACTCATCCACATTTGTTTTTACTCATCTACATTTCCTTTTCACTCATCCGCATTTCCTTTTTACTCATCCGCATTGACTCATACTCGTCCGTATTTCCTTTTTACTCATCCGCATTGACTCATACTCATCCGCATTGATTTATACTCATCCGCATTGACTTATACTCATCCGCATTGCCTCATACTCATCTGCATTTCCTTTTTACTCATCCGCATTAACTCATACTCATCCTGCAGGATCGTTGAAGGGTGCTAAGTTACAACACAACAACACAAAGAGGAGATTAACTAAACTTAACCAAACAGTAAACTGGATTAACCAAGGTAAGACACTAAGAACATGTTAGGGATCGTGTACTTGATGATGTACTAACTAATTAACGTGTATACCAAACCAAATAGTGCAGAATCCTATTTGAGTGGCGATCCAAATCAGTGAGAATGCACGTAGAAACAACTATGTATTGAATCTAACGTTAAGAATCGATTAGGAATTGATATAATGCGATCTATGAACTTGGAGTATGATCTTAGAGGTCTCTGTACGGCTAGGGTACGTCTGGAGTTGAAGTGTGTATGATGCTTACGTTTATCCACGAATTAGGTGGTATTTATAGGTTAGGGTTGCTCATTCGGGCGACTGAACCATTAACATGGTTCATTCGTGCGATTTAGCCATGCGATTGATCAATTTGCATGACTGAGTCAGTCGTGCGACTGAGTCAGTCACATGAAGTTGTTCAGGCGTATGGACTATTTAGGTGCATGGACATTCAGTCGCATGGCCATTCGGACGCATGACCACTGTTGGGGCGCATGGTCCAGTCGGACGCATGAGAACTTCACTTAACCAAGTTTGAATGGATTCATTATTATAACATTATGCATATCAATTCAAACAATCACAAACCTATATAAACTAGTCAATATGTGTTACACAACTCATTAATGAAATATTAAACATTATAAATCACAGTCAAACATTCTCATTTCATTAAGTACCCAAACATTACATAAGTGTAAGACATTCAAGACATATTACATTAAGATCCAAATCTAGGTACATATGTATCAACAAACTCCCCTTTGGACCTAGATCTATCTATCGTCTTACCTTCTTCATAACCTCCTCATACTTCTTGTACTTTTCCTCTCTTGTGACTCCTGTATGTATTTCAAATGCAAAGTAGAGTCGTATCACATTTTAGAATGGAGGGCTTGTACAATATCTTGCCTGTCATAGAACAGTGGCCACTTGATAGAGTGTAAACATCGTCAGCTGACAAGTTGTAAGCCACACCGGGTCGAATACCCTGATAGTATCCATTTTGCCCTCTTTGTTCATAACTATGACAACTTCCCCTATTCTCCAATCATAGTACCACCATTTGAAGTGAGGAGTGAAGTCCTGTGGCATCTCCCGTAGAGGGATCTTTGACATTGAATGTGGAGGACTCCACTTCAGCACTATCTTTGGCTTTCCAGTTATGGGCTCAACTTCAGAGCGTCTGATATACCTAGTAGGTTGTTGAGGTTTGAAGTTGACCCACCTGGTGTGGTACTCTTTCTTCAGGGAAGCCTCAAACCAGCTTGACATCTTTCTTAGGTCAATGTATAACAACTTTAGTTTAGCCAGCTGGTTGAGCTCAAAACCAGGTAGAGTCTTTAGATCATGCAGAAATATAAAATACTCAATACCTTTCTATCTCTTCACCGCGTATACATTAAGATCATCAAAATGTGCCCACGCAATAATCTTGCCTGACACCTTGTGATGTTTTTTCACATTGTAGAGCTTGGTGTAGACATTCTGTTTAGGAGCAGCGCGTTGGGCTTGGATCTCCTCGAAACAAGCAACCCATTCAGCCTTTCTGATATCAACATTAGTGTTTGAGGCTTGGGCTTGCTCTTCAACCTTCTCGGACTCCTGCTCCATCTTATCTAGTATCTCAAATGTATCACCGACCAGGGAGTCACTCAAATTGGGGACCGCATTTCCCTCTTTGTCAGCGTACTCGGGATAATGTTCAGCAGTGACGTCCTCTATCTCTATTTCATCAATGTCATTCAGCTCGTCGTCACTAGTTTCTACAAAAGTTGGAGCGTCCTTGACAATCTCATCGGGATTGAGCTTGAACATTACTGCAATTTGCTTATCAGTGAGATTGTGAATGATCTCTCCTTCTTTAGGAGTGTACATTATAGATCTCCTGACTATACCCTGCAGATCAAGAATCATCGTAAGCTAAGACTTGATCTGTTGGAGGGGAGCAACATCATGCTCATCCCTTTGGTAATTTGGATCTGCTTAATTTAAACATGTAACACACCAATCGTTAGTAAATAATCAAAACGGAACTGTTAAACATTTAAAATAAACATCCATTACATAAGTTTAATATAGGATTCGAATACAAATGATTTCAATAAACTAAATAACTAAACATTACTCTTATCCTGTATCCTCTGCTCTTCTGCTACCGGGGCGGATGTGGAGGCACCCTGATCTTGAGTTCTTTTGGTCCTCCTTTCGCTTACAGATGTGGCTCCCGCAGCAGAAGAATCGTCTCCATTATCATCAACATCTACATCAGTATCACCCTCGTGATCATCACCATCATCATCATCATCACTCTCATCATCATCATCATCATCATCTCCGTTTCCTTCTCCTATCTTCAATGGCTCTTCTTTGGATCCTTTGAGCTTTAGCAAGATAGTCTTGTTTGCAGCCTCCAGCTCCTCAATCTTCTTGGCATGTTGCTCCTGGAGCTAAGACATCTGCTGAACCTGCTATCAATCAATCGAGCCATCTACTAACTGACGAATCAGCGCAGTTTTCTAGTCATCGGCCGCTAACAGCCGCATCACCATACGGTTCAGCGCTGACAGCTATTCCTCTACCCCAAAGGGAGGTAGAGGTGCTTCGAATGTATATGGAGAGGAGGATGATGGTGCAGCTAGATGGCTAGTGGTGGCAGTGGTGAAGATTCGGGGTAGTATAGATAAAGGTGGTGATGGAGTGTGTGTGGTAGTAGTGGTGGTAGGTGGAGTAGGTGTGGTAGTAGTTATGGTAGGTGGAGTGGGTGTGGTAGTAGTGGTGGTAGTGGAGGTAGTAATGGTGGTGGTTATGAAGGTCAGTCTTCTCTTCTTCTTCTTCAGGTCGTGGCGTTGAGCCATCCTTTTCTTCCTCGATCCTTTCAAGGAGGATGCTCCCCCTGGAACACGGCTTGGCTGATCGGGAGCAAATGTAGGATCCGTGTCAGTCTCTCCCGATCTGCCAGGGCGTTCACCAACCGCCCGGAGCCCTCGCTCAGTGGCAATAACCTTGCTGCCCACCGTTCGAGTCAGAGGCTCCTCATCCGACTCCTCCTCCTCATCAGGTATGAAGTCCTGATGGAATCCTGCAGCCTTTGCTCCATCATGGGTAGATGCCGGAGATGCTATATCAGCAGTGGGGGACCTTGGTTGAGCGGGCCCTGCATCTCCACCATCACCGCTGTCGTCGTCGGGGTCATCCTCCGGGAGCTGTAACTGCTCAACCTCTAAATCACTGTCCGTGTGGTGCCATTTACGCCTAGCCGACGCCACGTAATCCTCCTGGGCCAAATGCCCGAACAGTCTCCTTACAGGGGGCTTTACCTGCTTTCCCTTGTATACCTTCATAAGACCTAGTGTGGTGTCGTCCATCATCTCAAGAACTACAACGTCCTCCTTTTCCTTAGGCAGAGACGGTAATTTTTGATCGATAATCATCTAGATGAATCGAGGGTACATGCAGAACCCTTCTTCCCTTTCCCCTCAATGTTCTCCACCAGATAGGCGAAGATCATCTTGGAGAAGCTGAACGGGTGGTTCAGCACCAACGCTGCATAAACGTTCTGCATCTGATCTGAGAGCCTCGTCAAAACCTCCATTCCAAGAAGCAATACACTTCAGCAGCACATGTGCGAGGTACTTGAACTGGGGGCACAAGTTGCTCTTGTTGATCACCCCTGCGTTGATGTCCCCAGAGTACTAGCTCGTATAAAACATCCTCAAACAGTAAGGGGTGTAATCGAGTGGGGCAGTTAGCATCATCCCCGAACTGTAGAACTGTCCGAAGATCATCCTCAATGATCTCAATCGACTCTCCAAAAATCGAGCTCCTTATGTAATGCGGCTTGGAGGATCTGTCCACCACAGCGCTTTCCTAGAAAGCTTGCTAAATCGAGCGGTATGGTGTACCGGGAGTAGAGATGGCATGAGAGATCCTCGATCTTCGTAGAAACGAGATAATGCTAGAAAAGTCTGAAGCATTTTTGGATGTCAGATCCAGATGAGCACAGACTTTGTGCTTAGTGCTCATACTCCAACGACTAGCCATCTGTTACACAATGAATATAAACGTTAGTAACCGTCAATGAGTAATAACTTGAATCATTTGGACTTGAAATATTTTTTTATATTGTCTAAACCTATTCTCCCCTAAAATTTAAAACCTTAACGGATTAGCGTTTTAGGATATTAATAGGCAAAACAATAAGACCAATTTTAATTAACCAACTTAAAATTAAGCAGATAAATTACATTGAAAAATAAAAATAAAATTAAAATTAAAAGTAAATTTATACGACACATCGGACTACACATGGTCATCGTCAGGAATGACCTCATTTTTCTTTTTAATGCCATTGACCTCTAACAGATCTAGAAAACGTATTTATCAAAAGCTCGTTGAAAATCTGTGTTTATTTTTACCACATCGATTAAGTTCTTTTCAAAGCAATCACGTATAAAGTGATATTTAATACTGATGTGTTTGGTCTTAGGATGTTGGACCGGGTTTTTCGTGACTGCAATAGTAGCAGAGTTATCAACAAAATAGGAGTAGAAGAGAATTTCAAACCGTAATCTCGTATTTGCTGTTGAATCCATATGATTTGTGAACAACAACTTGCAGCAGCAACGTATTCGGCTTCACAGGTTGACAATGCAACCGAGGTCTGCTTCTTACACTGCCAGGTTACTAATCTTCTCCCAAAGAACTGACACCCTGCTGATGTAGACTTGTAGTTCATCTTGCAGCCTCCATAGTCTGAGTCGCTATACGTCGTAAGCTCAAAGTCATCATCATGAGGATACCATAACCCAAGTGTGGCTGTGCCCTTCAGATAACGAAAAATCCTTTTGACCCTAATAAGATGGTTCACCTTAGGCTTTGCCTGATATCTTGAACTTAAACATGTAGCATACATGATATCAGGTCATGAGGCAGTGAGATACATGAGAGATCCAATCATCCCTCGGTACATAGTGGCATATACCAGATCACCATTCTCGCCGGGTGCTACATCATGGTTTGTAGCAAGTGGAGTTCCAGCTGTAGAAGCATTCTCCATGTCAAACCGACTGAGAATATCACCTACATACTTGGTCTGATGTAGGAAAATCCCATTTGGTGTCTGATCCACCTGTAATCCAAGAAAGAACTTCATCTCTCCCATTGCACTCATCTCAAACTCTGCATTGATTACTGCTTCAAACTCTTTACATAATTCTTCGTTCTTGGATCCAAAGATTATGTCATCGACATAGATTTGTACCAGTTGTAAGTCTCCTCTTTTTCCTTGATAAACAGTGTACAGTCAATGACTCCCCTGTGAAAACCGTGTTTCACAAGATGAGTCGAAAGTTTCTCATACCAGGCCCTTGGAGCTTGATGAAGCCCGTATAGCGCCTTGTCAAGTTTGTAAACTCTGTCCCGATGATATGGATCCTTAAACCCCTCGGGTTGACTGACATACACTGTCTCTCGAATCTCACCATGAAGGAACACACTCTTTACATCTAATTGATATACTTTGATCTTCATATACGATGCATAGGCAAGGAATATGCGGATTGCTTCCATTCTTGCCACGGGTGCAAACACTTCATTGTAGTCAATACCCTCAACTTGTTGAAATCCCTGAACAACAAGCCGAGCCTTGTTTCTGATGATCACTGCTTGATCATCTTTCTTGCATTTCAAACCCATTTGGTGCCAATGACGTTAGCACCTTTAGGTCTATCCATCAGAGTCCATACACCCAATTTCTTAAACTGAAGAAGTTCTTCTTGCATGGCACTCACCCATGCCTCATCATTCAGGGCTTTACTAACATACTTTGGCTCAAACTGAGACACAAAGCAACATAGGCACCATCGTGAAGGTATCCCTTTTCCATCACAGAGGCATAATCAGCTGAGTAGCTGATTTCTCATCTGAACTCCTGATCTCACATCTCCTATGATATTATCCAAGGGATGATAGACGTTTAGACGTGAGCCATGAGTTATTGGAACGACCACCTCAGAATCAAGATTGTGAACATTTGGTTTTGGATCTGAGGCTATAGGAGTCTGAGGTTCAAAAGGCTCAGAAGCATCTAGAGGTGGCCAAAAAAACGGGTTCGGGAACCAGTTCGGCCAAAAAAACCGGAACCGGTTTGAGGCCCAAACCGGTTTCAAACCGGGCCCGAACCGCCGGTTCTTGACCGGTTTAACACCTCCTATTTCCAAACCGGTTTCAAACCGAACCGGTTTTCAAAACGGTTCCAAACCGGTTTCCAAACCGGTTACCGTTACCCAACGGCTATATAGCCGTTTTTTGCAATTTTTGACCTTTTTTTATGTTTTTTACCATTATACCCCCACTAGGTTACTATATATATGTATTTGATGTTTTGGTTGAATCACAACAACTTATAACACTCTCTACTCTCAAAAATCTCAAAAACGCTCTCAAAAACGCTCTCCACAAATACTTTCGTTTAAAACGCTCTCAAGAACGCTCTCACAAAAATCTCTGAAATGGCTTCAACAAGTGCTCAATCATCCGTTGGTTGTGAAGCGTCTTCAAGCAACGTGGTGATAGCAATCCTTCCTACGAATAGGAACCCCGAAGTATGGTCCAATTACGATTTATGTCAAATGGCTAGCGGTCCAAACAAGGCTCGTTGCAAGTTTTGTCATAAGTTTTTCAAAAAAGATGCAAACACAACGTTGAAAAACCATATTGCAAATAAATATTGTAAAGCGTTAAAAGGTGAACCTTCTCAAGGTCAAGCTTCGATGACAAACGAAGGAAATATTTGGGCTTATAACGTTGATGCGGTTCGGGAGCAAATGTCGCAATTTGTAATTCAAGAAAGCTTGCCATTCAAACATTTCGACAACGAACGTTTGACTCGATTCATTCAACGAACTCTCCAACCGCATTACACCAATGTAAGTCGTGCTACTCTTCGAAGAGATTGTTTAAAAATGTGGAAAAAAGCTAAAAATGAATTAATATCTTATTTTGAAAATTTACAAACCGGTGTTAACTTAAGTAGTGATATTTGGTCGACACCTCACGGTTCACCGGACTCGTACATTTGTGTCACCGCCCATTGGGTTGAACCCGATTCGTGGCAAATGATGAAACGTACGATTGCGTTTGAATTGTTTGATTATCCTCACACCGGCCAAAACATTTTTTATCTTATTGATAAAGTTATTCAAACGTATAAATTAGAAAACAAAATATTTTCTATATCTTTGATAATGCTTCAAACAACACTCTTGCGATAGATCATTTGAAATTAAAATATAAACCAATATGTGAGGGTGTTTTTTTCATAGTCGATGTGTTGCGCACATCATAAACTTAGCCGTGCAAGACGGTTTAAAACGATTGAAACAATAAAGATTGTTTTAAAAGAATGTTACGTGATATTTTAGTAACAACCAAAGATATACTAAATATCGCAAGTTTTGTAAAGACGCAAATACTAAATGTTTAGGTCCGAATTGGGACGTACCAACACGATGGAATTCCACATGTAACATGTTTGAAAAGGCTATTGAACAAAAAAAAAGTTTAATAGCCTTTCATAATAGTTTGGTAAGTCGGGGAAAGGCAAATTCTTACCATCCATCGGGTTGGGCCATCATCGAAGAAGTAACAAAAATGCTTCAAGTTTTAAAAATGCAACTATATGTCTTTCTGGAGTTTATTACCCAACGAGTCCATTGGTACTACACCAAATTTATTAATGACTTCAAAATTAAATGAATTGTCGTGTAGGGGTAGACCTTATTCCGATATGATACCCCCAATGAAAGAAAAACTTAAAAAATATTTTGAAGAAATGCCTCCCGTTATTACATGTGCCGCTGTTTTAAACCCTTGTTTAAATTTGTCGGGGGGTTGAAACTTTACTTGATAAAATTACTTTTAATTTGGATTTAGAAGTGGTAAACCAATGTATAGTAAAACTTTAAAAGCGACTTTCAACAAACAATTACAACAAATGTATGATGTTATTTATTAAAATACGGGGAAACATCACAAATCCATGATGATTTAAGGCATGCGGCAAATGCCGAATGTTCGAATGATCCAATGTTTGATTTATATAATACTTTAAGGGATGAATGTAATAAACGTCAACGTGGTAACACTCGAGTAGTGAACTCGGGAGGTAGGTCTTACAAACTTTTTATCGACCATGACTCCACATGAATTTAAAAATTTTGACTTGTTGGCTTGGTGGAAAGGAGGAAGATCAATTTCCCATCCTATCCACCATGGCCCGAGATTTACTAACCGTCCAAGCTTCTACGGTAGCTTCGGAATCTGCTTTTTCTGTTAGTGGCAGGATTATATCAATAAGACGAACTCGACTCACTCCACGAGCAGTTGAAATGTCAATTTGCTTGAAAGATTATTTGGATGCCGCGGAAAGAGTACAAGACAAACGATCGCTTGAAGGAGAACTGGAATACGAAGCAGAATTATACGAGGACGAGGTAGAGAGCGGATTGACACCGGGAATGACTGATGATGAAGCGGCATATGATGACTACCTTCGTAACAGTTCCGGTTCTGGTGGCGAGGAATAAACGTACAAGTATAATACGAACGAAGAGAAACGACTATGTTAAATGTTTAGTTTTAAATGTTTAAATTATTTAAATGTTACGAATTGTTAAAATGTTTTAAATTGTTTATAAATGATATAAAAAAAAAACCGGTTGGGCTGAAACGGTTTGGGCCCGAACGGTTCCAAACCGGCCCAAACCGGTGATAGGTTTGGTTTTACGGTTTTGAAACCGGTTTGAACCCGAACGGTTTGGGGCCAAACGGTTTTGACCGACTTTGACCAAACCGGTTTCGGTTTGGGACCCGAACCGGTTTGGGCCCCCAAAACGGTTTGTACACCTCTAGAAGCATCACTGTTAGATGCTTGTGGACTTGTGGTAGTCGGAACCTATGATCATGTTGTTGTTCTGATCATTTTCCATTATTTATTCATTAGAGGAAGAGTCCTGACATCAAGTGCTCCCCCTGAGTTAGTAGATAATTGAATTTGTGAACCGGATGTTGTTGAATCTTGAGACGGGTGTTCAAGAATCGTACATCATCTTGTTTGCCAACTCGTCTTGGAAGTGGAGAGAGGTATGTTGAAGGACTTGAAGAATCCATCATAGTCAAAGAAGTAATCAGGCCCTTTTCCAGCAGGTGGTGTGGTGTATCTCTGAACATCAACATTATACCACACCTCTACTTGACCCATTGAGTTGTTGTAAACTCTCTTGTTTGGTACGTTGTATCCTAGAAAGATCCCTTCATCTACCTTCTCGCTGAATTTTCCCTCCTGAGTCTTCTTCAGCAGGGTGCATGGAGTGCCAAACGGCTCGAGATACTCTAAGTTAGGTTTACGTCGTTGTAGTAACTCGTAGCACGTTTTTCCATGGCATTTAACTACCAAAACTTGATTGAGCGTAGAACATGCATTTGCAACTACCTATTTCAGAATTGAATAGGTAGTTTCGAGTCTGCAAGC
This sequence comes from Flaveria trinervia, assembly GCA_025506515.1. Taxonomy (NCBI): domain Eukaryota; kingdom Viridiplantae; phylum Streptophyta; class Magnoliopsida; order Asterales; family Asteraceae; genus Flaveria; species Flaveria trinervia. The sequence goes on from CM046444.1 coordinate 20,199,590, forward strand.
ATAGTCCGTGCGGTCTCTATCAAGCTTCGATTCTTCCGTTTAGCAACACCGTTCATCTGAGGAGTGTAGGCAGAGGTAAATTGATGCACAATTCCCTTTTCCTTGCAGTAGGCCTCCATCCACTGATTCTTGAACTCGGTTCTGTTGTCAGAGCGCACTTGTCGTACTTTCAGCTTGTATAGGGATTCCAGTGTAGTTACGAATTCCTTGAAAGATTCAAAGGTTTCTGATTTGGACTTCAGAAACAATACCCAAGAGAATCTTGAGTAGTCATCAGTAACTACGTAGTAGTACAAGTCTCCTGTGGTGCTTCTTTTACTGACTGGACCAAACAGATCCATGTGAAGAAGCTCAAGAGGTAGTTCTATGGAATGAACTTTCTTTTCCTTATGAGACTTCTTTGTCTATTTGCCCTTCTTGCACGCAACACAGAAATCTGGAAGTTGGAAGTTTTTTACATTCACTCCCCTCACTAGATCATTCTAGATCAAGTGATTCATCTTTCTTAGATTTATGTGTCCCATTCTCCTATGCCAGAGATGGAATCCTTCTCAGTAGCTTTGGACAAGAAGCACTGAACTTCATGATCCGTTATGGAGGCCTTTGAAAGATCCAAGACATAATGATCATTATATCTTGAGTCGACATTAGACTTGGTCCTCGGGATCACGTAGTCCTTCTTCAGAACGTAGCACTTCTTGTTGTCAAAGACTACTTTGAATCCCTTATCACATATTTGAGAAACAGAAAGTAAGTTATTCTGTAATTGTTGGACATAGTTTACCTTGTCAAACTTAACTTTCTAATTTCCTACTTCTCCTTAGGCTGTGATATACCCTCCTTTGTTTCCAGCAAATGAAACATGCCCTCCTTTGATTTGTCTGACGTTTGATAAGAGAGCTCTATTCCCCGTCATGTGCCTGGATGCTCCGCTATCTACAATCCACGTGTTAGTCTCAGCACTATAGCGAACACCCTGCACATTCATTGAAAACATTAGTTCATGTTAGGAACCCAAGCCTTCATTGGCTTGGTTTCCCCGAGGCATCACATAACATAAACTCAACCCATTGACCATTTGAGGTTGAGGGAAGCTCAGATGTCTGTTTGTTCTCATTTTCAGTTGCTGAGGTGGATTTTTCTTTCCATTGACTAGCTTTGTGTAAGGCCTGTTTGTGATAAACAACGACTGGCTAATGGTTGAACTGTGAATTCACTATCCCTTTTTGGAGGCATCACTGAGTTCCTCTTAAAAGATCTAGGAAGTTCAACTTTCCTCCTCGTGTCTGATAATAAGGACAATGAGACGCAATGTGACCGTGCGCTCTACAGTTGTAGCAGGATCTGCTTTAAACTTTACGGTTTAAATATTTTTGTGAAGATGTAGGTGTCACATGGTTGACCTTACTTTGTATAGATTTAGAAACTTCTTTGTTAGATGTATAGTCGGGTTGTACAAACTTAATTGCTTTACCTGGTTTTACATCTTTTATTTCTTGTTTACCTGGACTTTGACATGATACTCGTGATTGATTAGGTTTAATAGTCTTTTTGGGTTCTGATTTGAATTTATTTGAACCTGACTTTAAATTAACCTTTTCAAACTCTTTTTCCAGGTTAACACAAGACATTTTTCCTTTTGCCTTTGAAGTGGACTCCTTTTGTTAGTGTCAGATGCAATTGATTTACTTGTGGTATCTGGGTCACTAACAAAGGAGTGGTCACCACATGATCCTTGATGGGGTTATTATTAATTGGTTTACTTTTGGTGTTCATCAAGGTCTCAGGTGGTGGCGGAACCACTTTGTATCCAATCCCTCCCCGTTGTTTCTTTCTCTCACTAAGTGTTGGACAATATGAGATGAGCTTGTCGAACTGTGCTGTTTTTGTTTTAAGGAGTTGACTTCTACTTCTAAAACAGCTTTCTGCTTCTTAGTGTCCTCTAGGTAGTTAAGATAGTACCTAATGTCATTAGCTTGGTTAAAGCAACTACTTCTGTTTCCCTAAGTTGTTTGTTCAAAGGTCTATCTTTTCCTTGTAACTGTGCTCATTTTGTTAAAACTCTATTAGCTTTAGTGCACAGTTCCAGATCCTTTACTAAGCCATCATTATGATCTAATAACCTAGAAAATTTTAAATCTATGCTTTCTCTAAATTTATTACAATCAGAACAAGCATGATTATTAAACAATTGGTCAGTAGTACTTACCTGAGATGTTGAAGAGGAATCAGCCATGTGTGTAGAATCTGTTGTCTCTGGTTCTGGTGATTCTGAAGTTGATGCAGAATTTTCTTCTTCAAGCAGGTGATTGACCACAGGTGCAGTGTCTTCAGAGTTGGACATCGCGAGCTCTACTGCTATGTCTCCCTTGATAGCGGAATCGTCATCAATGTCCCCCACACTAGCTATGTTGGACTCTCCTGGTGTGACGAACCAAAAGCTCCAACCTGTCCTTCATCATCGTTAGCAATCAAGGCTTTAGGGTCCTTGCTTGATGCAGTAGAACTACTAGATGTGGCTTTGTCCTGACGATTGAAGGACGAGAAAAGGATTACCATTGCCAGACTTCTTTGGCTTCACACACTCTCGTTTGAAGCGTCCTTCTCACCACAGTTGAAACAGGTTACCTTTGACTTATCGAAGCCAAAAGTTGAGTCCTTAGTTGCAACCAAGATCTGTCCAGTCTTTTTGACAAACTTCTTAGCTCGTTGGACAGCACTTGCCAAGGCCCACATAATATCCATTCGTTCCAAATCCATCTCATCCACCTGTTCATAATCCTCATCTACCAGGTGGCAATTTCCTATCTTTCTAGCAATTATCCATCATAGGAGTGGACTACAGCAGCTAGGAGGTCCATGTGTTCTATAGCCACCTCAATAGTCATGTTACCAAAGTTATCGGTCTTCAATTTTGCTGCATTGGCTTCAGGTATAATATACTGGGTACCAGATGACCCTGACATTTTGGACCCTAAAGTAGAAGTTTGTGCTGGACTTGCCGAGCTTGAGACAAAGGCGGTCTGCAGTGGTGCTCCAGATGTCTTGACCGGAGGAGTTGCGTTGTAGAGCGCAGGATTCTGGTCATAGTTTGCCTTTTATGCTCTATACTTCATCCTAAGCTCATCCTCTCTCAGTTTCAGAATGAATTCATTTATGTCTAACTTCGAGAGCGTCCCATTATGTCTGAGATTAGAAACGAAGGAAGTCCATTTCTCTAGTAATCTATCAGCAAAGTTGGATACCTTATCCTCCATCGACGTAGTAACTCCATGAGTGTGCATCTCACTCATCAAGTGGTAGAATCTATCGATCACATCATCCAGGCCTTCCTTTCCCATTGAAGAGAAGTTGTCAAACTCCTTCTTCAAAGCTTTGGCCTTAATGGCCTTGAGTGAGGCATTTCCATCATACATCTTCTCCAACGCATCCCATAGTTTCTTTGCTTGAGTATATTCCGAGTACTGATGGAAGATGTCCTTTGAAATAGACTGGGTAAGCAAAGCGTAGACTTTCTTCTTAGTGTTGTGTTTTAACTTTTGTGCACCAGTCATGCCACTTAACGTAAGTTTTACACCGTCAACTCCAACAGGCATGTTGTACCTCGATTCTATTGCCTCCCACAAATTTGTATCTACTACATTTAAGTAGATTTCGAAACATTGCTTCCATTGTGGGTAGTCGTCTAACGTGATAAGCTTCGGGGGCTTATTATGAATTCCCACTTCGTTCTCCAACAACAGTCTATTCTGAATACGAGTGTCTCTACTTGTTGTGTATGCTGAAAACTAGTCCTCCATTTCACTTAACTTTACTATTAACCAATCTGTTTATGTGTGCGAATGAAGGTATGCGATTGGACTTATTCGGGCGATTGAACTAGGCGAATGGTTCAACCATGCGACTGAACTAATGCGGATGAGTCAGTCGTCCGAATGAACTAATGCAGTTGAACAGTCCGAATAGGGTTCTCAGTCGTACGAAGAGGGTACGAATGAGTCAAATCATGCGTTTGGGGAATACGAATGAACTCAGTCATGCGATTGAGCCAATCGTGCGACTGAACCAGCTGAAGTTTGAAAATTCATAGGTTAAACGTGTTTTGGCCGCAAAAACTTGAATTTTCACAAACCCTAATTATCGTATGCCGGAAAAACAAAACTTTATGGTCTGGAAACGTCTAAGACTCCGTTTGTCACAAAAAGATTGCGTTTTAGTGAAAAACACAATTTATGTATCAAAAACGATTGAATCAACACGTAATTAAGAGCCAAGGCTTTGATACCACTTGTTAGGGATTGCGTACTTGACGATGTACTAATTGATTAATGTGTATACCGAACCAAATAGTGCGGAATCCTATTTGATTGGTGATCCAATCAGTGAGAACACGCATAGAAACAATTATGTATTGAATCTAACGTTAAGAATCGATTAGGAATCGATCTAATGCGAATGAACTTGGAGTATGATCTTAGAGGTCTCTGGACGGCTAGGGTACGTCTGGAGTCAAAGTGTGTATGAGCTTATGTTTTTCCATGAAATTAGGTGGTATTTATAGGTTAGGGTTGCTCATTCGGCCAACTGAACCATTAGCATGGTTCATTCGTGCGATTGATCCATTTGCACGACTGAGTGTTCAGTCGTGCGACTGAGTTAGTCGCATGAAGTTGTTCAGACGTATGGACTATTTAGGCGCATGGACACTCAGTCGCATGGCCATTCGGACGCATGACCACTGTTGGGGCGCATGGTCCAGTTGGACGCATGAGAACTTCACTTAACCAAGTTTGAATGGATTCATTATTATAACATTATACATATCAATTCAAACAATCACAAACCTACATAAACTAGTTAATATGTGTTACACAACTCATTAATGAAATATTAAACATTATAAATCACAGTCAAACATTCTCATTTCATTAAGTATCCAAACATTACATAAGTGTAAGGCATTCAAGACATATTATATTAAGATCCAAATCTAGGTACATATGTATCAACAGAACACAAGTAATGAAAGAGACAGAACACAAAGAACACAAGTATATGGTTTTCAAGATTGCAGTATATTGCTTTCTCTATGTTCTATTACAAGTGTTACAAAGAATAATTCAAAGATACAACAACATGAGATACTTATACTACATCCTACAGCCGGCTATACTTTGAAAGCCAGCCGGATACAATTGACTTGACACAAAACAAAATCAATTGTAGAGTCAAAAGGCAGATTGCCTTTTGACTAGTGACTATGACATGCCATAGCTCACATTTTTATCTATTACAAAAAGGATAAAGTACATGAAGTAGAAAGTTACAGACTCAAGACCTCAATGTAAAATTACCAAAAGCATGGACCTTTTCACCAACTCATGTATGTTGGTGACCTTACAAAGGTGCAGCGGAAAGGTGTCCAGCTTTATGGAAAAGTACATCAGATAAACCATGTGTTAAAAGTCTTTGGAAGAAATCTGTCTTCATAAGTTGAAGCTTCGGAATACTTTCTCTCTGAGGCTTCGGAAGACTTCATATTTGGCTTTGGAAGATATTGGTCTTGGCTTCGGAAGATATTGGTCTTGGCTTCGGAAGATTTCACACTTAGAATATTTCTGTTGCATGTGTGAAACTTCCTAAGCATTCTTCTTCATAATACTTGTGCAGCATGCAAGATAGACATTTGATATTTAGGTTGCATCAGCCTCTTCATTAATCTCTACACATCCGCATTGACTCATATTCATCCGCATTGACTCATACTCATCCGCATGGACTCATACTCCTCCGCATTGACTTATACTCATCCGCATTGACTCATACTCATTCGTATTGACTTATACTCATCCGCATTTCCTCTAGCAGACTTCATCCGCATGAGGAACACTTAAGCAGTTATTTATGGCTAGGCGTGAGTTACTGTTTGGACGCATGAGCAGCCCAGGTTACACTTAACCTCATAATTTGGTCCCCAAACACCATCTATCATGTTCTAAGCTTAAATCTTACATTCTAAGCCTTAGAAACACAACCATAACATCATCAAACATAAACATAGCCCGAAATCAACCCCACCCACATCATACACACATACATACATACATACATACAAGTATGAAACCGAACTTTTGTAAAAAGTTCATACATGCATTTCCAACCCCAAAATCAGTTAAAACATGTAAAAGAGGGGTTCTAGAACTCACCTTTGCAGCCTCTTAGGTGTGACTTCTTCAAACCCGTTTGCAAATTGAGCTCAAACACCTAGAACCCACCAAACACACATAACTGAACACACACAACATACATAAGCACACAACCGAGGATGAAACCAGTTAAGAACATCTTAAACACACGAATTCTTACATTGAGTTCGATCTTTTTCTTCCTGGTCTTCAAAATCTCGAAAGCTTTCTACTCCTCTTCACTTTCTTTCTCTAAATTCCGAATTTTGTGTGTGTAGAGAGAGTGATGGGCGGCCATCACCTTTTACACCCACTTTTTCAAACATTTTGTCCTTTTGGACACTTTTTACCCTTCAACTTGGGTAAAATATCTTTCTTTCCTTTTATTTACTCTATTCTTCCTTCGTTGTCTTTTATAAATAACCGGGTGTTACAAGTCCACCATCCTTATTTAGGTTTCATCCCCAAAACCTGTTATTCCTGAAACAATCGTGGGTAATGTTGTCTCATCTCTTCTTCAGTCTCCCACGTAGACTCAGATCCCTTTCGGTGCTTCCACTGTACGATCAATGATCATCACTGGTTGCTCCACATAATTGAGCCGTTCGTCTACCTCAATATCTTCCAGTGGTACAACCATGTCTTCGTCTGCCATACATTTCCTCAGATGAGATACGTGAAATGTCAGATGAATTCCACTTAACTCATCTGGTAACTCCAATATATAGGCCACCTCTCCTACTCTAGCAATGATTCGGAAAGGCCCTATGTATCTCGGGCTCAACTTTCCCCACTTTCTGAACCGAATGATACCCTTCCAAGGTAAGACTTTCAACATAACCTTGTCACCCACCTGGAACTCAATCGGTCTACATCGTTTATCAGCATACGACTTTTGTCTATCTTTGGGTGCCTTCATGAAGGCTTTTATCCTATCCAGTTTCTCATTCGTAGCCTCGACCACTTCAACGCTCTTTAACTCCTTATGGCCGATATCACTCCAGCACATGGGTGTTATGTATCTCCTACTGTATAACATCACAGAAGGGGCATACCGATACTAGCATGATAAATGTTGTTATATGAGAACTCAGCTAACGGTAAGTGGTCATCCAAACTTTGTCCAAAATCAATGTCGCATGCCCGAAGCATATCTTCCAATGTCTGAATCGTCCTCTCCGACTAATCATCCGTTTGAGGATGATAAGCCGTGCTAATATGTTTCCTCGTCCCCATAGCATCATGAAATTTATTCCAAAATTTGGATGTAAACCGAGTGTCACGATCAGACACAATAGACACCGACACACCATGACAAGTTGCAATCTCTTTAATGAAAAGATCCACCACCTCTCGGATGAATATGTCTCACGGATCGGTAGGATGTGAACACTCTTCGTCAAATGTCCATTATCACCCATACGACATCATGTCCTCACGCGATACGCCGTAGCTTCGTAATAAAGTCCATGGTGATATGTTCCCACTTCCATCCAGTATATACAAAGGTTGGATCTTCTCGTACGGTTCTGATGCTCGGCCTTCACTTGTAAGCAAGTAAGGCATTTACTCACATACTCCACCACATCACGCCTCATACCCGGCCACCAATAATATTTCTTCATGTCTTGGTACATCTTTGTAGCACCGGGATGAATAGAGTACCGAGTCTTGTGAGCTTCATCCATAATCTTCACGCGTAGATCCCCAAAACGAGGAATCCACATCCGCCCGAATCGGGTCTTAACACCAAGTGTGTTTTCACCCAATTCCACGACCAGACCTCTCATTCTTTTGGAGTTAAGATGATCTTCTTTCAATGCCTCATCCTGAAACTCCTTAACTTACTTCATCACATCCGAGGTCATGATCAACTGGTAAGCTTTCACCCGAATCGGCTCGGGTCTCTCTTTTCGGCTAAAGGCATCTGCCACCACGTTGGCTTTGCCCGGATGGTAATGGATCTTGCAATCATAGTCTTTTATAAGCTCCAACCATCTCCTCTACCTCATGTTCAGGTCCTTCTGCTTGAAGAAGTACTTCAAGCTCTTGTAGTCGGTGAATATGGTGCACTTTGTACCATATAAGTAGTGCCTCCATATCTTTAACGCGAAGACCACAACTACTAACTCCAAGTCATGAGTAGGGTAATTAACCTCATGAACCTTTAACTGTCAAGATGCATAGGCTATAACTTTTCCCCTCTGTATTAACACACATCCCAACCCTGAATAGAAAGCATCAGAATAAACCACCAGATCTTAACTTCCCTCGGGGTAATGATAGAAAAGGAGCTTGAGTCAACCTCGCCTTTAACTCCTCGAACGCCTTCTCTTGAGCTTGACCCCATACAAACCTTACATCTTTCCGGTCAAATTGGTTAGCGGAGAAGTGATCTTAGAGAAGTCTTGGATAAACCTTTGATAGTAGCCCCCCAAACCAAAGAAACTATGAATCTCAGATGGGATCTTTGGAGACTTCCATTGCATCTGTTAGGACCTGGTATTTGAACGAATACCAACTGGTTAACGTGTTAAACCAAACCAAATAGTGCAGAATCCTATTTGATTGGGGATCCAATCAGTGAGAACGCACGTAAAAACAATAACGTATTGAATCTAACGTCAAGAATCGATTAGGAATCGATCTACAGCGTTCTATGAACTTGGAGTACGAACTTAGAGGCTTCTGGAAGGCTAGGGTATGTCTGGAGTCGAATTGGATTGAATGCTTACGTTTTTCCATGAATTAGGTGGTATTTATAGGTTAGGGTTGGTCATTCGGGCGACTGAACCATTAGCATGGTTCATTCATGCGATTGAGACATGCGGTTGATCCACTCGCATGATTGAGTATTCAGTCGTGCGACTGAGGTGTGACTGAGTCATTCGTATGAAGTTGTTCATGCGTATGGTCCATTAGCATGGGCCATTCACATGATGACTTCATGTTATTAAGTTTGAATGTATTAATTGTCAAAACATTATTTATATTAATTCAAGCAACCACAAACCTATATAATCAAGTCAATATGCGATAAACAACTCATTAATGAAATATTAACATTATAAACACAACCAAATATTTGTATTTCATTAAGTACCCAATAATTATATAAGTGTAAGACATATTACATTCAGATCAGGATCTAGGTACATATATATATCAACAAACTCCCCCTTGGACTTAGATCTATCTATTGTCTATCATCTTTCATGATTTCCTCAAACTTCTTGTACTTAGCTTCTTTGGTGATTCCTGTGTTTATCTCAAAAGCAAAACAGAGTCTTATCACTTTCGGGAACTGTAAAGCTTGTACAATATCCTGTGGGTCGTAGAACAGTGGCCACTTGTATAAAGTATAAACATAATGTGCTGACAAGTTGGTGAGCCGCATCGGGTCAAACACCTTATGGTTTCCATTGTGCCATTCATGTTCAAGACTATCACGGCCTCTCCCGTTCTCCTATCGTAGTACCACCATTTGAAGTGTGGAGTGAAGTCCTATGGCATCTCACGTAATGGGATCTTTGACATTGTACGTGGTGGACTCCACTTCAGCACTACTCTAGGTTTGTCAGTTATGCCATCAACCTCAGATCTTCTGATGTACCTTGTTGGTTGTTGAGGTTTGAAGTTGACCCATCTGGTGTGGTACTCCCTCTTTAGAGAAGCTTCAAACCAGCCTGACATCTTACGAGGGTCAGCATATAGCAATTTTAACTTTGCTAACTGGTTGAGCTCAAAACCTAGAAGAGTCTTCAGATCGTGTGGGAATCTGAAGTACTCAATTCCCTTCTCGCGTTTAACCACGTAAACGTTGAGGTCTGCAAAATATGCCCATGCTATGATCCTGCCTGCCACCTTTTGATGTTTCTTGACCTGATATAGTTTGGTGTAGATAGTTGACATGGTAGCGCTGCGTTGGGCTCTTATCTCTTTATAACATGCTGCCCATTCAGCCTTTTTGATGTTGACTTCGACGTTTGAGGCTGGGCCTTCTCTTTATCTTTTTCTGACTCTTGCTCCATTTTATCCAGAGTCTCAAAAGTGTCACTGACAAGAGTTTCCTCCTAGATTTGGAATGACATTCCCTCATTGTCAGTGTACTCTGGATAATGTTTTGTAGTGACATCTTCAATCTCGATCTCATCGACATCCTGAAGCTCATCGTCACTCTCCTCTTGCACAATTGGAGCATCTTTCACAATCTCTTCAGCATTTAACTGGAACATTTTGGCTATCTGCTCGTCAGTGAGATTGTGAATGATTTCTCCTTCTTCAGGAGTATACATTACCGATCTCTTGAAAATACCCTGCAGATCAAGAATCAATGTCAGTTGAGTCTTGACCTGTTAGATGGGAGCAATATCATATTCATCTCTTTGAAAATCTGGATCTGCTTGATTTAAACATTCAACAAAGCAATCATTAGTTAATAATCAAGGCATAATCATTTACATTGCATATCAACATTCATTTCATTAATTTTACACATGATCCAAATACAAGTGATTTTAAATAACAATAAAACATCTAAGCATTACTCTTGTCCTGGAGCATCGGCTCTTCTGCTGATGGGGCTGATGTGGAGGCACCTTGATCTTGTGCTCTTTTGGTCCTCCTTTCACTGGCAGATGTGGCACCCGCAGCAGGTGGGTCATCATCATCATCATCACTAACATCATCTCCAACATCACCAACAGCATCAGTATCATCATCACCATCATCATCCTCATCATCACTGTCATCATCACTATCATCACCATCCCCTTCCTTAATCTTAAGAGGCTCTTCCTTGGATCCTTTTAGACATAGCATGATGGTCTTGTTAGTAGTCTCCAACTCTCAATCTTCTTTGCTGATAGAGCATTCTGCTCATGGAGTTGTGACATCTCTGCATGTTGAGCCTCCATCTGTTGTGCTTGCTGAGATATCTGCTGAGCTTGGGCAGTAGTAAGGTCTACTAGCTGTCGCAGCTGAGTAGTCTTCTCTTCGTCTTCTGCCAACAGCCTCACCCATACGGTTAAGTGCCAAGAGCTGTCCTCTACCCCACTGGGAGGCAGAGGTGATCTTGATGTGTAGGAAGGGTATGATGGTGGTACAACATGGTGGCTAGTGGTGGTGATGGTGGCAGTGGTGTAGATTGGGATTGGTATGACAGGTGGAGATGTGGTTGTAGTAGTGGAGGGTGGAGGTGTGGTAGTGATAGTGGGTGGTATGGTAGTGGAGGTAGCTGTAGTGATGGATGGAGTAGTAGATGTGGTGGTAGGAGGTGGAATGGTTGATGAAGTAGTGGGAGCTGTGGTGGTGATGCAGGTGAGTGTCTCTCTTCTTCTTCATGCCGTGGGGCTGAGCCATCCTCTTCTTCCTCGATCCTGTCGAGGAGGATGCTCCCCTTAGAACACGGCTTGGCGGATCGGGAGCATAAGTAGGGTCTGCAGCAGTCTCTCCCGATCCACCTAAGAGTTCACCAACCACCCGGAGCCCTCGTTTTGTGGGAACGACTTTACTTCCTATAGTCCGAGTCAGAGGCTCCTCATCTGACTCCTCCTCTTCCTCACCAGGTATGAAACCCTGGTGGAATCCAGCAGTCTCAGCGATATCTCCAGTGGGGGCAGATGCTGGAGATACAATATAAGTAGTGGGGCACGTTGGTTGAGTGGGCCCTTCATCTCCAGCATTCCCGCTACCATCATCATCGGTCATCATCTGGTAGCTGCAACTGCTCTACCTTAGAGTCACTATCAAGTGACGCCATTTACGTCTAGCTGGCGCCACCTAATCCTCTTGGGCCGGATGCCCAAATAGTCTCCTCATAGGGGGCTTAACCTGCTTCACCTGTAGACCTTCATCCTACCCAAGGTGGTATCGTCCATCACCTCTAGTACAACTGCATCCTCATTCTCCTTCGGCAAGGAAGGGAGCTTCTGGTCGATAATCATCTGCATAAGGCGAGGGTACATGCAAAAGCCCTCCTTTCCTTTCCCCTCAATGTTCTCCACCAAGTAAGTGAAGATCATCCTGGAGAAGCTGAACGGGTGGTTCAGCACCAAGCAACGTTTTGAATCTGATCGGAGAGCTCATCAAAGCCTCCCTTCCGTGACGCTATACACTTTAGCAGAACGTGTGTAAGGTACTTGAACTGGGGGCACAGGTTGCTCTTGTTGAGCACCCCTGCATTGATGTCCCCAGCGTACTTGGCGCGTAGAAAACATCCTCGGATAGTAAGGGGATGTAGTCTAGTAGGGCAGTCAGCGTCGTCCCCAAACTGCAACACCATCTTGAGATCATCCTCAGTGATCTCAATGGCCTCTCCAAATATAGAACTACGGATACGATGAGGCTCTAAGGATCTATCAACTACAACGCCTTCCCAGAAGGCCTGCTGAATAGAACGGTATGATGTACACGGAGTAGAGATGGCGTGACAGATCCTAGATCTCCTGAGAAACATGATGATGCCAGAAAAGCCAGGAGCGTGTCTGGATGACAGATCCAGATGAGCACAAATATTGTGCTTAGTGCTCATGGTCCACCGACTCGCCATCTGTTACACAATGAAAATAAACGTTAGTATCCATTGATTAATAATATCTCGAATCACTTGGACTTGATAATATTCTTTTTGATCTGTCGTGCGAATGAGACTGTGCGACTGAGATCTAGTCATCCGAATGAGTAGTGAAACTTAGATCTAGTCATGCGAATTACCTCATACGTACGACTTGTCATGCGACTGAGCTCACACGTATGTAAACTCATTCGTGTATACAATTGTGCGACTGAACTCACACGCATGATTCAGTCGTGCGGTCTAGCCGTTTGCACTACTCAGTCGTGCGACTGAAGTTCATCAACCTGTCCAGTCGCATGACAGACTGCTGTTTAATTCAAATTCAAGTTTTGACCAATTCTTATCATTTGACATTATGTTTTGGTTCATTTGACTCGCATCATTATACTTAACACCTGATAACATTGTTTTCAGTTGTTGGCTTATTTTAATGGGTAACTTAGTCCAACAGGTCTCGTTTCTTGTTTTGGGCCGAACGTATCAATTTAGGAGTCAAATTGAATGAAACATTGTTGGATTGAACCGCATTATACCTGTAAAGTCAGTAAAAATCGTCAGTTCACAACAATCTGAGATATAGTATAATCGAATGAAAATTTGGCAGAGTAACGTTGGTCGTGCGAATTAGGGCTAATTTAGGAGTGATGAGTCTCTGCGACTGACTCCCCCTCTATTTATACTGAATGTGAATTCAATCGTACGAGTGAACTCATACGCTCATTTCATTCGGTCGAATGGACCTAAGTCGTGCGACTGAATCAGTCGCTCACCTTCAGTCGTCCGACTAGAGTTCAGTCATGCGACTTGTTCATTATCCCACTCTCAATCGGCCGAATGGCTCATTTGTATAAGCCATTCGATTTAATGGTCCATACTCATGTCCATGCGACTGTTAATGCATGATTATGGTCCATTCGCATGATTGGTCCATACTCATGTCCATTCGACTGTTTAATGCATGATTATGGTCCATTCGCATGATTGGTCCATACTGTGGTCCATTCGTGCGAATGGGTCATACACTTGACATTTTTCTTACTTTAAGACCATTTGACATTTAAGCCCTTGTAAACTGTTAATTTTACTATATGAAGATTTGATCATCTCAGACATGATCATTTTATACTTAAAAACTTTTGGATCACCTTAGACGTGATTTTTTAAAACTTTTTGTCACCTCAGACGTGACCTTTATTTGAAAGCACGTGTGATCACTTAGACGTGACCATTTAGATGATATGGTCCCTTATCAACTCCATGACATAGTCTGATACTACACAAATCTAAAAAAGACTAACTTTGTAATTACGTGAAAGAAATAGTAATGTAAATTACACTAAGATTATTTTGTGTTTTTGTGAGGGTTAATTTCTAAGATGTAAATCTAAGGAATAATTCTTCTGAGGGGTCAGCATAATCGTTTAAATCATACATGGACCAATTCAAGATGGAATCATACAGGATATTTAAATCATTTGAGACCAGTTAACTAACACCTTTGATGCTCTATTCTTGTTTTTCATCTAGAGTCATTTAGCAAGTTTAGGAAATCATACTAGTACTATTAGGTCCCCACACTGATTTGAACTTCAAGAATTGTAGCCACAGTGATTGTCAGTATACTTGTCCTCTTAATCCATACATAGACTTTCAATCCAGTTAGGTGATCATTAAGGTTGTTTATTTCAACAAGCATTTGTGGATCCCACACTTATATGGTAATCAACATTCCTCAGGAGATTTTTGAGCGGTCTTAGGGTAGGATTCAAGAAGAGACTATTCTTAGAACTTTCAAAGAGAAGCCAATCCTCAAGTCAGTGCCATCGCACAGCAGAGAGGCGGCAAACAACAATGAGTTCTAGAATATATAGGTTATGCTTATCCTCAGGTCAGCCACACGCACAGCAGAGAGGCACATAACCTCTCTTCTTGTTTGAGCAATTTTTCTTCTTTATGCACAGATCTCACCAACAACCTAGGTTATCAGTTTGATTGTATTTGCATTTTTATGTGCTTATGCTCATGCTTTGGTCTTACGCACACTTTTGTGGCGTTTATTTTGCTCGTCACCCCTTATTGGAATCTTGTTGATTGTGTTAACCAGGGATAAGGCGTTACCCACAGCTAGTCAAACATTTTAGTTTAATCTTGAGATCACCAAAAGGTCTAGTCATCTATTGTGTTGAATCTACCAACATATCATCTGTGGTCTAGCAACCTCTAGGTCTACTTTCTTTGTGTTACCTTAGTAGTAGCTAGCTTATCTATCATATTCCTTTTATATTGCTCAGACTACACAGACTTATACTTGAACTTTGCATCTTTTTCAATTTTGAATTTAAAGTCCCAAATGGTTTGTACCTAGTGTACTATCATATTCCAAACATTGAATCGGTATCACACATACGATCTTATTTATTTTCAGCTTGCCTCTCCTTTTCCCTTGTTTTTTTCTACCTATTCTCCCCCTAAAATACTAAAACCTCTAAGGATTTGCGTTTTAGGATTTTAATGGGCAAGGAAAGGCAAATTGTAATTAAACTAATTAAACAAACACAAAAGAACAAACTAAAATAACACTAAAATTAAAAATTAAAGAAACTAGACGACGCATCGGACTATACATGGTCATCTTCAGGAATGACCTCACTTTTGTTTTAACGCCATTGACCTCTAACAGATATAAAAAACGTGGTTTGTCAAAAGCCTTTGTATAGAGGTCAGCGCATTGAAAATCAGTGTTATTTTTATCACATCGATTAAATTCTTTTCAAAACAATCACGTATGAAGTGATATGGGACGGGTTTTTTAGTGACTGCAATCGCCGCAGAGTTATCAACAAAGATAGGAGTGGAAGTGAAATGCAAACCGTAATCCGCATTTGCTGTTGAATCCATATGATTTGGGAACAGCAGCTTGCAGCAGCAATGTATTCAGCTTCACAAGTTGACAAAGCAACCAAGGTCTGCTTCTTCTACTGCCAGGTTACTAATCGTTTCCCAAAGAACTGACACCCTGCTAATGTAGACTTGTAGTTCATCTTGCAGCCGCCGTAATCCGAGTCACTATACGCTGTAAGTTCAAAGTCATCATCATGAGGATACCACAACCCAGGTGTGGGTGTGCCCTTCAGATAACAAAATATCCTTTTGACCCCAATTAGATGATTCACCTTAGGCTTTGCCTGATATCGTGAGCATAAACATGTAGCATACATGATATCAGGTCTTGAGGCAGTGAGATACATGAGAGATCCAATCATCCCTCGGTACATAGTGGCATCTACCAGATCACCATTCTCATTGGGTTCTACATCATGGTTTGTAGCCAGTGGAGTACCAGTTGTGGAAGCATTCTCCATGTCAAACCGACTGAGAATATCCCCTATATACTTGGTCTGATGGAAGAAGATTCCATTTGGTGTCTGATCCACCTGTAACCCGAGAAAGAACTTCATCTCTCCCATGGCACTCATCTCAAACTCCTCCTTCATTACTGCTTCGAATTCTTTGCATAATTTTTCATTCTTTGAACCGAAGATTATGTCATCTACATAGATCTGTACTAGTAGTAAGTCTCCATCTTTTTCTTTGATAAACAGTGTGCAGTCAATGACTCCCCTGCGAAATTCGTGTTTCACAAGATGAGTCGAGAGTTTCTCATACCAAGCCCGTGGAGCTTGATGAAGCTCGTATAGAGCCTTGCCGAGTTTGTAAACTCTATCCCGATGATATGGATCCTCAAATCCCTCGGGTTGACTGACATACACTGTTTCTCTGATCTCACCATGAAGGAATGCACTCTTAACATCTAGTTGATAAAGTTTGATTTTCATATAAGATGCATAGGCAAGGAAGATGCGGATGGCTTCCATCCTTGCCACTGGTGTAAATACTTCATTGTAGTCGATACCTTCAACTTGTCGAAAACCCTGAACAACAAGCCGAGGCTTGTTTCTGATGATCACTCCCTGATCATCTTTCTTGCATTTCAAGACCCATTTGGTGCCAATGACTTTAGCACCTTTAGCTCTATCAACTAGTGTCCATACACCTAACTTCTTAAACTGAAGGAGTTCTTCCTATATGGCACTAACCCAGCCTCATCATTTAGTGCTTCACTAACGTACTTTGGTTCAAACTGAGACACAAAGCAACGGTATGCACCGTCGTGAAGGTATCCTTTTTCCATCACGGAGGCATAATCAACTGAGTATAGCTAATTTCTAGTCTGAACCCCTGATCTCACATCTCTTATAATATTATCCAATGGATGATAGATGTTTAGACGTGAGCCAGAAGTTGTCGGAACAACCACCTCAGAGCCAAGATTATGAACATTTGGTTCTGGATCTGAGGCAGTCGGAGTCTGAGGTTCTGATGGTTCAGAAGCATCACTAGCCGATGCTTGTGAACTTGTGGTAGTTGGAACTTGTACATCCTGGTTTATCAAATCATTTTCTTCATTTTCTTCATCAGATGAAGAATCACTCACATCAACTGCTCCCCCTGAGTTGGTAGTGTCATGACTTGTTGAATCATGAAACAGTGTGTTCAAGACATCGTACATCATCTTCTTTGCCAACTCGTCTTCTGAAGAGGAAAGAGGTATGTTGAAGGACTAGAAGAATCCATCATAGTCGAAGAAGTAGGCAGGCCCTTTTCCAGCAGGCGGTGTGATATATCTCTGAACATCAACATTACACCACACCTCTACTTGTCCTGTTGAGTTGTTATAAACTCTCTTGTTTGGTATGTTGTATCCTAGAAAGATACCTTTATCAATCTTCTCACTGAATTTTCCCTCCTGAGTCTTCTTCAGCAGGGTGCACGGAGCGCCAAACGGCTCGAGATATTCCAAGTTAGGTTTACGTCGCTGTAATAGATCGTAGCACGTTTTTCCATGCTGTTTTAATGCCAAAACTCGATTAAGGGTATAACATGCATTTGCCATTGCTTCATTCCAAAATTGGATAGGCAGTTTCGAGTCTGCCAGCATAGTCCGTGTCGTCTCTATCAAGCTGCGGTTCTTCCGTTTAGCAACGCCGTTCATCTGAGGGGTATAAGCCGAGGTAAATTGATGCACAATTCCTTTTTCCTTGCAATAGCCCTCCATCCTCTGATTCTTAAACTCGGTTCCGTTGTCTAAGCGCACCTATCGTACCTTCAGCTTGTATAGGGATTCCAGTTTAGTTACCAATTCCTTGAAGGATTCAAATGTTTCTGATTTGGATTTCAGAAACATTACCCAAGAGAACCTTGAGTAGTCATCGGTAACAACATAGCAATACAAGTCGCCATCGATGCTTCTTGTACTGACTGGACCAAATAGATCCATGTGAAGAAGCTCAAGAGGAAGTTCTATAGAATGAACGTTCTTTTCCTTATGAGATTTCTTCGTCTGTTTGCCCTTTTTGCATGCAACACAGAAATCCGGGAGTTGAAAGTTTTTGACATTTACTCCTCTCACAAGATCATTTTGGATCAAGTGATTCATTTTTCTCGGATTTATGTGTCCCATTCTCCTATGCCAGGAGATAGAGTCCTTCTCAGTAGCTTTGGACAAGAAGCATTGGACTTCACGATCCGTTGTGGACGCCTTTGAGAGATCCAAGACATAAAGATCATTATATCTTGAAGCTGACATTAGGATCTGGTCCTCCGGGATCACGTAGTCCTTCCTTAAAACGTAACACTTCTTGTTGTCAAAAACTACCTTGAATCCTTTATCACATATTTGAGAGACTGAAAGCAAGTTATTTTGTAATTGTTGGACATAGTTTACCTTATCAAACTTAACCTTCTCATTTCCCACTTCTCCTTGGGCTGTGATGTACCCACCTTTGTTTCCAGCAAATGAAACATGCCCTTCTTTAATTTTTCTGACATTTGATAAGAAAGCTCTATTCCCTGTTATGTGCCTGGATGCTCCGCTATCTACAATCCATGTGTTAGTCTCAGCACTATAGCGAACACCCTGCACAATCAATGAAAACATTAGTTCATGTTAGGAACCCAAGCCTTAACTGGCTTGGGTTTCCCTGAGGCATCACACATCATAAACTCAACCCATTGACCCTTTGAGGTTGAGGGATGCTCAGATTTTTGTTTGTTCTTATTTTAAGGCACTGAGGAGGTTTTTTCTTTCCATAATCCAGATTTGTGTAAGGCCTGTTTGTGATAAATAGATGACTGGCCGATGGATTGAACTTTGGGTTCACTAGCCCTTTTTGGAGGCATCACTGAGTTCCTCTTAGAAGAGCTAGTTGTAGTTGCAGAAAGGTCAACCTTCCTCCTCGGTGTCTGGGAATAAGGACAATGAGACACTATGTGACCATACTCTCCACAGTTATAGCAGGATCTGCTTTTAACTTGATGGTTTATATTTTTTTGGTGGAGATGCAGATGTCACACAGTTGACCTTATTATGTTTGGATTGAGACACTTCTTTGTTAGATGTATAATTGGTTTTACAAATTTAATTTCTTTACCTAATTTTACATCTTTGATCTCTTGTTTACCTAGACTGTGACATGATGCACGTGATTGATTAGGTTTTATAGTCTTTTTAGGTTCTTGTTTGACTTTGTTTGACCCTGACTTTAAACTAACCTTTTCAAATTCTTTGTCCATGTTAACACAAGGCATTTTTCCTATTGCCTTTGAAGTGGCCTCCTTCTGTTTAGAGTCAGATTCACTTGATTTACTTATGGAATCTGGATCATTAACAAGAGGAGTGGACACCACGTGATCCTTGATGGGGTTATTGTTAATTGGTTTACTTTTGGTGTTCATAAAGGTCTCAGGTGGTGGTGGAACCACTTTGTATCCCAGTCCCTCCCCATTATTTCTCTCTCACTAAGTGTTGGCAATGTGTGCTGAGCTTGTCCAACTATGCAGTTTTTGTTTTAATGAGTTGACTTCTACTTCTAAAAATGCTTTTTGCTTCTTAGTGTCCTCTAAGGAGTTCAGATAGTACCTAATGTCATTTGCTTGGTTAAAAGCAACTACCTCAGTTTCCCTAAGTTGTTTATTCAATAGGTCTATCTTTTCCTTGTAACTGTGCTCGTTTTGTTTTAACACTCTATTTGCCTCCGTGCACAGTTCTAGGTCCTTTACTAAGCTATCATTATGATCTAATAACCTAGCAAATTTTGAATCTATACTTGCTCTGAATTTATTACATTCTAAGCAAGCATGTGTGACATCCGGTAAATTTCCGTTACCAAGCTCCGTTAGTTCCGTTAAGTCTTGTAAACACGTGTCGTGAGCACACACTAGTTGTCGTTGAACGTTGGTGACCTATTAATAATGAATAATGTTAATTTGTTGTGAATCTAAGTGATTATGTGAATATTGGGTTATGTTTATGTGTTTACACATTTATAAACGGTTACTTAAAGAATTTATCGCGTAACGCGGAAACGTGCCTATTTGTTCGTATGTCTTGTGTTTTTGCAAAGATAAGATATATAATGAACTTTATAAGTTTATATCTTTATATTATGAAGTTAAAAACACTTTACAAAGAGTGTAAAGCTTAGATTTTACAAAATACCAAAACACAAGGGTTTAAAGGGTAAATATGTAATAAAATATTAATAAAACAAAAATTCCAAACCCTAACCCCCCAATCGGCCGCGATTTCATTCTTCTCCATCTCCCCACTTCGAATTCAGCCTAGAACAACATAATACCTGCGATTTGGATCGATTTCAAGGCATAATCTCGTGGGAATCATCAATTGCAAGTTAACACAAGTTTAAAGGTTAGTTTTTTCGAGTTTTTGTGAAGGGTTCATTATGGCCGAACCCTAGATTCGAAATTGGTCCTTGTTGGGTCGAATTGGTTGTTGTTGATGATGTTAACATGTTAGTTAGATTGTATACATGTTAGTTAACGTCGATTATGCAAGAATTCTATGTTTTTAGTGGATTGATCATGAAATTGGTTTTGAAGCAAACCCTAATTCGGGATTATTGTGATTATGCATAATGGATGATTGTTTGATGAATGTTTGATGATTATTGGGTTGTATGAATGTTAGAATACGTTGATTATGCAAGAAAGTTGGGATTTTGATGCATTGTTCATAGGTTACTAAGAATAGTAACTTTATTTTGCATGTAGTAGTGATCTAGTGATGGATTGATGTTATGGATGGGTTCATGATGATAATTAGATGCTAGATTGATGTTATGTATGCTAGAAAATTTAATTTGATGATGTTGATCATAGCTTGCCAAAAGTAGAAACTTTGTTTATGAAGATTGTTAGATTGAGGTGTTTAAGTGTTGTTGATCATGTCTGGATGTTAGTATGAGCTTGAATTGGTATATTATTGATGAATTCATGTATACTTTGGATGTTTGATAGATTTTGGGATATTCTTTCCCAAAAGGGAAACTTTATTTGTGTAAACGTTGAAGTATGATGTTATGATCATGTTTGGGATGATAGGAACTTGCTATTATGTTCAAGGATGGATTCTAGTGTGATAGAACGTGTTAAATTAGTTGTATGGTATGTTTGGATAATCATGGGTGATAATTGGAATGGTAATCATGTATGGTTTGGATGTGTGTAGTAGTAGTAGGACATCATGCTTGGGTCTGGTAATTGATTGTTGTGATGTTGTGAATGCAATGTACTTGCTTAAAGAATTGGTTGTGATCATTATACACGCGTGCGGATCTGAGGCCCCTACTTAGTGGGATTGGCAGGGTTTAGGATGTGAAGTCGTGAGTGGCTTCACATGGCATGTGATGAATGGTTGAACCTTGTATGACATGTTAGTTGTATTGTAGCTAGTGGTTATGTTAATGTTGCTAGATTCGCATGACTTGTATAGTACTTGATTGTATGATGATCTATGTGATACACCTGGTTGATATAGCCTATGTATGATACTGTTTGAATGTTATCATGTATGTTGTATGTGCTCATTGGCTTTATTGAATTATACCTCATAATGTCACCAACGGGTCAAACGGGTCAACTAGGTCAAACGTGTCTATTTGTCTGGAGCTTGAGTCTTTGATTTTGGTATGATTAGGGTTTCACATGTCTTTTATTTACACGTACTTATGTACTCACATGATCTAGGTAACCTGTGAAGGTTGGCTATCCTCTCGTTTCTCAAATAAACCCTAGGTACCTTTGCATACATCAGGTGAGTTCATGCCCCACTCTTTACTTAATCTCTTTTGGGGGAGATAGCATACTGGTATTTATACGAACGCCTTTATGATTTAAGTTGTGTATAATATTAATATAGTGCTGTTTACCATGGGAAAAGTCCTCACACTTTTGAATTGTTAATATTTAATAGCGGGGAAACTTGGGTAGTACTACTGGGTCTGACGAGCCCCACCTGTGTGACTCGAGGTCAACCGGGTGCAATTTGTCCTATTGATCATTGTCACGACATGGTAAGTCGTGACAGGAGGCAACAACTATCACAGTCAGCTTCAATTGCAAAATCACTATGTATTAATATTTACTGATAATAGACTAGCTATCTATTACCATACACTGCTTATATGTATCACAACTGTTTATATGTTTATTGAACTCAAACTCTTGAACTCACCAACCTATGTGTTGACATTTTAGTATGCTTTTCTCAGGTCCTTAGCTTGCTTGCCATAGGAGCACTACACGGTTCACTGCATTTTAAGACACTATGCTTCAAGACAATCTGATATTCTAACAATTATAGTTTACTTTTTGGGTTGGCACTTGTTTTGCCTTAGTTATACTTTATTGACTTGGGTTGTTTTCAAAAACGCTTCCGCATTGTTTAAAGTTGGTATTTTGGTTAATTATGTTTAAATTATGGCATTTAGGGTCGTTCTGAGTAACTATTGACTGTGATCCTGGTTTGTTCACACGCCTCGCGGTAAAACTCCGCAAGTGGATTTTGAGGGTGTGACAGCATGATTATTAAATAGTTGGTCAGTAGTACTTACCTGAGATGTTGAAGAGGAATCAGCCATGAGTGCAGACTCGGTTGTCTCTGGTTCTGGTGATTCAGATGATGATGCAGATTTTTCTTCTTCAGGCAGGTGGTTGACCACATTTGCAGTGTCTTCAGAATTTGACATCACGGAGCTCTACTGCTATATCTCCATCACTTGCAGAATCGTCATCAATATCCTCCACACTAGCTATATTGGACTCTCCTGGTGACACGAACCGAAAGCTCCAGTCATGTCCTTCATCCTCATTAGCAGTTAAGGCTTTTGGGTCCTTACTGCATGAGGTAGAACTACTAGATGTGGCCTTGTCCTGACGATTAAAGGATGAGAAGGGATTGCCATTACCCGTCTTCCTTGGTTTTACACACTCCCTCTTGAAGTGTCCCTTCTCACCGTAGTTGAAACATGTAACCTTTGACTTGTCGAACCCAAAGGTTGTGTCTTTTGTGGCAACCAAGTTCTGTCCGGTCTTTTTGACAAACTTTTTAGCTCGTCGGATAGCACTTGCCAGGGCCCATATTATGTCCATACGTTCCAACTCCATCTCATCCACCTCCTCATAATCTTCATCTGCCAGGTGGCAGTTTCCTATCTTTCCAGCAACTAATCCATCGTAGGATTGAACCACCACAGCTAAGAGGTCCATATGTTCTCTGGCCACCTCCACAGTCACATTCCTGAAGTTGTCGGTTTTGAGCTTTGCTGCATTAGCTTCAGGTATCATATATTGGGTGCTAGACGACCCTGAAGTTTCGGATCCTGAAGTTGAGGGTTGTGCGGGAACTGCTACGCTTGAGATGAAGGTGGTTTGCAAGTGGCGCTCCAGATGTCTTGACCGAAGGAGTAGCATTGTAGAGTGCAGGATTCTGATCGTAGTTAGCCTTTTAGGCTCGATACTTCATCCTAAGCTCCTCTTCTCTCAGTTTCAGAATTAAGTCATTTATATCTAACTTCGAGAGCATTCCATTCTGTCTGAGATTTGAGACAAACAAAGCCCATTTTTCTGGTAATCCATCAGCAAAGTTGGATACCTTATCCTCCATTGATGTAACCACTCCATGAGTGTGCATCTCACTCATCAAATGGTAGAATCTATCGATCATATCATCAAGGCCTTCTTTTCCCATAGAAGAGAAGTTGTCAAACTCCTTCTTCAAGGCTTTTGCCTTGATGGCCTTCAGAGAGGCATTTTCATCATACCTCTTTTCCAACACATCCCAAAGTTTCTTTGCTTGAGTATACTCTGAATACTGATGGAAAATATCCTTCGGAATAGACTGAGTAAGCAAAGCATAGACTTTCTTCTTAGCATTATGTTTTACCTTCTAAGCATCCGACATGCCACTTAGAGTAAGTTTGACTCTGTCAGCTCCTACCGGCATGCTATAACCCGACTCGATGGCCTCCCACAAATTTGTATCTACACCATTTAAGTAGATTTCGAAACGTTGCTTCCATTGTGGGTAGTCGTCTAATGTAATAAGTTTTGGGGGTTTATTATGAATCCCCACTTCGTTCTCCAACAGCAGTAGGTTCTGAATATGTGTGTCTCTACTTGCTGTGTATGCTGAAAACTGGTCCTCCATTAGGTTTAACTTTACTGTTTAACAAACTGCTAATGTATGCGAATGAAGGTATGCGTTTGAACTTATTCGTGCGATTGAACAATGCGGATGGTTCAATTGTGCGACTGAACAAATGCGGATGAATCAGTCGCCCGAATGAACAAATGCGATTGAACAGTCCGAATGAAGATCTTAGTCGTACGATTGAAGGTATGAATGAGTCCAATCGTGCGGTTGGAGAGTGCGAATGAACTCAGTCGTGCGATTGGTCTAATCGTGCGACTGAACTTGCTGAAGTTTGATAATTGGTAGATTTAACTTGATTTGTCCGTAAAAACTCGAATTTTATCAAACCCTAATAGCCATATGCCGGAAAAACTCAACTTTTTGATCAGGAAACGTCTAAGACTCCGTTAGACACAAAAAGATTGTGTTTTTTATGCAAAAACACAATTTTTGTATCAAAACTATTGAATCAACACGTAATCAAGAGCCAAAGCTCTGATACCACTTGTTAGGACCTGGTATTTGAACGAAATACCAACTGATTAACGTGTTAAACTAAACCAAATAGTGCGGAATCCTATTTGATTGGGGATCCAATCAGTGAGAACGCACATAGAAATAATAACGTATTGAATCTAACATCAAGAATCGATTAGGAAACGATCTACAGCGTTTTATGAACTTGGAGTACGAACTTAGAGGCTTCTGGACGGCTAGGGTACGTCCGGAGTCGAAGTGGATTGAATGCTTACGTTTTTCCACGAATTAGGTGGTATTTATAGGTTAGGGTTGGTCATTCGGGCGACTGAACCATCAGCATGGTTCATTCGTGCGATTGAGACATGCGGTTGATCCACTCGCACGACTGAGTATTCAGTCATGCGACTGAGGTGTGACTGAGTCATTCGTATGAAGTTGGTCATGCGTATGGTCTATTAGCATGGGCCATTCGCATGATGACTTCATGTTATTAAGTTTGAATGTATTAATTGTCATAACATTATTTATATTAATTCAAGTAACCACAAACCTATATAATCAAGTCAATATGCGATAAACAACTCATTAATGAAATATTAAACATTATAAACACAACCAAATATTTGTATTTCATTAAGTATCCAATAATTACATAAGTGTAAGACATATTACATTTAGATCAGGATCTAGGTACATATATGTATCAACAGCATCACTGCCTCCACCTTTACCGGGTCCATCGTAATCCCCTCGGGATTCACCACGTGACCTAAGAATTGAACCTCGCGTAACCAGAATGCATACTTGGAGAATTTAGCATACAGCTTCACCCTCCTCAACGTCTCCAACACCTCTCGAATGTGACTGGCATGCTCCTCTTCACTCTTGGAATAAATCAGGATATCATCGATAAACACAATCACTGATTTATCTAATATCGGCCGACACACTCGATTCATCAAGTCCATAAAAGCAGCTGGCACGTTAGTCAAACCAAATGACATAACGAGAAACTCGTAGTGACCATAACGCATGCGAAAAGCTGTTTTAGGAATATCCTGATCTTTCACCTTTAGCTGATGGTAGCCCGATCGAAGATCTACCTCGAAAACCAACTGGCACCTTGAAGTTGATCGAACAAATCATCAATTCTCGGTAACAGGTATCGGTTCTTTATTGTCAACTTATTTAGCTCACGGTAGTCGATACACATCCTCATGCTACCATCTTTCTTTTTCACAAATAAGACCGGAGCACCCCAAGGGGAGATACTTGGTCTGATGACCCCTTTGTCAAGCAGCTCTTGCAATTGCTCCATGAACTCTTTCATCTCAGTCGGAGCCAACCGATACGGTGCCTTAGCAATAGGTTGGGCACCCGGCATTAGATCAATCTCAAACTCGATCTCGCGGTTTGGTGGCACTCCTGGTAAGTTTTCGGGAAATACATCTGGAAAGTCACACACCACCGGTATGTCAGTCAGTTGTGGTGTTGGATTATCCACATCCTTCACGTAGACCAAGTAGGCACTACATCCACGCCTCATGCACTTCCCGCCACCGCCATCGAAATCACCTTCGGGATCGTAGTGACTCGATCACCATAAACCGTCACCAAACTCTCGTCAGACGCTGTCAAACGAATCATCTTCTTGCGACACACAATGTTCGTCTCGTAGTCCGCCAACCAATCCATTCCTAGGACTACATGAAACCCGCCTAAAGTCATCACGAACAATCTAACAGGAAACTTGTGACCTTCTAATTCCACATCACATGCTTCTATCATCTCAGAAATCCGGGTAGACTTACCTATGGTAGTTTCTACATCAAAGGGCACATCTACACTCCTACTCCTAACAGGCAATTTAGCACAGAAAACAGCAGAAATAAAACTTTTACTAGTACCATAATCGAATAACACAAAGGCTAAAGTTTGGTTTACTAGAAACGTACCTGACACAACATCCCGGTCCATCCTAGCCTCCTCCTGCGTCATCGTAAACGCCCTGGCGCTTGCTCTCGGTCCTTCTCCTCCAGTCTTCTTCAACCCCGAACCCTCAGCCCTCGGCTTCTTACTGTCTCTACTTATATGACCCTCTCCACCACAGTTAAAACATGTGACCACATGACAGTCCTTTGCTATATGTCCCATCCTCCCACACTTGAAGCATAAGTTCGATCCCAGCCTACATTATCCAATATGCTCCTTTCCACATCTACCACACTTCTTCGACCCTACACCAGACGTGACCACACGACGGTCATTACCTGTGCCTTCTCGTTACTCGTCGGGGCAACACCCCAACCAAACCTTTTTCCATTCCAATTCCGATCACCACCACCTTTCTTGCTGCCTTCAGCCACCACCACAGTTCTTTCATCATACAATCTCCCTGCCAAATCAACTGCCAACCTAAACGCGCTGGGTCAGGCAGCGATCATATGCCTATGGATATCCGTCGGCAAACCTTGAATGTACCTCTTAATCTTTCGTGACAAAGGCGTCACTTGATCCGGTACCAGACATGCCATCTCATTGAATTTAGTGGTGTATTGTTGATGTGTCTTTGTTCCCACCTCCAGCTGCAAGAATTCCCTTTCCACCTTATCCATTTCCCTGTGAGGACAGACTCCTCAATCACCAACTTTTTCAACTCAGACCTCTCATTCTCCTAATTGCCCGACTACCCTCAGCTTGGACTATATTGTCCCACCAACACAGAGCCAAGTCCACAAACGAGTGGGCAAGAAATTTCACCTTCTAGTCTTTCGACACTCGCTGATATTCAGAACAACTTCCATTTCTCTCACCATCGGTGAGCAGCAGCAGCAGTGCCATTACCATCAAAAGTAGGGGCTTGCACCTTTGAAATTCCCCATAGTTACAGCCTCATGCCACCTCTGGTGCAGGCTCTTCTTCTTCCTCCTCTTCATCATCGGAGAGAACTGTTTCAGGCTCCGGTCGCTCCCGTTCTCCCAAGGTCTTGTTTCTCTCCTTTCTCTCTCCTTCTCGTACATCCTTAATCACTTCAATCAATACAGACGGTAAGATCGTTTGCATGACTTGATGCACTTCTTCAACAACAATCTCCTTTACTGAGGCTCTCAGATTGGTGCTCTCATCACCGCCATCCGGATAAGGGGTCTCGGGTTCTTCATGAACCACCTTTTCAGCTCTAGGCCTTCCTCTCGCAGCTCGTGGTCCAACACCACTACCTCCACCATGTGAATCTTTAGATGATCTACCACCAGCCACCCTCTAACACAGTAAAAGATTTAAACACCAACACAGTTATTCAAGGGAACAGCTCAGTTTATGTCAAGTATGGTAAGTCCCCAATTACAGTGGCCAGTTATGATTAGACACTTACTTTACTCTTCATACCTCGAGCATTACCTATCATGACTACATCAGTATCTAAATCTACAAGCAGCACATAAAACACATAACATGCGCACATAATACTGGTTATCATTACGAAAATACTTAATGACACGCTGTTACTCAGAATGGCATCCCTCCCCTTTCCGTCCCATTTTCAGTTTAGGTTTATTTTGAAAATTTACCCGTTTCACTTAAACTTTGGCTCTGATACCAACTTGTAAGGTCCTATTCCCGGGACACTTACAGCTGGCCAATCATGCACATAAAACATATAATTATATTAACTAGAAATAAACGTTGCAGCAAAAACATTAAAAACAACATATGCATTAAAAATGCTTTTGCAAAACAATACAACATTCGTTACACAATATCATTTGTTCACATTACAATGCAAAAACATTAAACAAAAGAATGCCATCCAAAAGAGCCAAGTAGCCACCCCGTGCCATCCTCAGCAACTTTACCTGCCCACTTGAAAATGCATAAAAAGTCAGCGTTGCTAAGTGAGTTCAAGTTTTAAAATAAAACATAATTTACTTTTGTTTTAAACCGTTCTTTACATTTGTATTTGGTCACAGATCATATGTACACATAGATAATATCATTATTAACTCCATCATTCATTCATTAACTTTCATTATTTACTTTTATCTGTACGTTCATCTTTAATTCTTTACATTCCATCTAAAACCATGAATTTTATCCCACCGTCATGCATAAAGCGGGTACTGGGCCGAGGTCTATCATAGACCCCCCGTCACGGCGCTCAGCAGCCTGGCCACAGTACCTAGGGTAATTTAGGTTTACTATTGTCATGTGCTATACCCCACCGTCATGCATAAAGTGTGTACTGGGCCGAGGTCTATCATAGACCCCCCGTCATGGCACTCAGCAGCCTGACCATAGTACTTAGGGTAAGCGACAAAGGTTCCATCCAAATGGTCGGTCATACAGACGGACCCCCCGGTGCATCCTTCTAGCGTAGCTATCCTACACACCGTTGAACTAACACTCTTCATTGATTGTGTTTCTCCATATAGTGCTTGCAAGACTTTCTTTAACATCTTTTAATCATTAATGCATGCATTCAATCATTATGTTCCTCTCTTTATTATCTTCCACTTTACGTTACATAATACTTTTCGTTTCATTCATTAACATTCAACGTAAAGCCACGGGAAAATAAACATACATAATAGGAACATCAACATAAACATACAACATCACCATACAGGCATCATCATACATACATAACATACATCACACATACCATCATGCATAAGCATCAATCATACATCATATCATCATCATATAATGCCCATCACATCATCTATAACCTCAAAAAGGCAACTTACTATACCCCCGGGAACCTCCCAAGTCAAAGCCTACATAACATTTTTCCCCCGGAAATCAGAAAATATTCAAAGTTTTCATCCGCATTTCTTTTTGTTCATCCACATTTCTTTTTGTTCATCTGCATTTATTTTTATTCATCTGCATTTACTTTTACTCATCCGCATTTCCTTTTACTCATCTGCATTTCCTTTTCACTTATCCGCATTTCCTTTTTACTCATCCGCATTGACTCATACTCGTCCGTATTTCCTTTTTACTCATCTGCATTGACTCATACTCATCCGCATTGACTTATACTCATCCGTATTGCCTCATACTCATCCGCATTTCCTTTTTACTCATCTGCATTAAATCATACTCATCCGTATTGACTTATACTCATCCGCATTGACTCTACTCATCCGCATTTCTTTTACTCATCTGCATTCCTTTTACTCATCCGCATTGACTCATACTTTAATCAAGCTTTAATCAAACAGTAAACTGGATTAACCAAGATAAGATACTAAGAACACAAGTAATGTAAGAGACAGAACACAAAGAACACAAGTATATGGTTTTCAATCGCATATACTCCCAGGTTCTGTGGCTGTAAGGACTTTCTCCCCCTTTTTGGTAGCATCACCCATTTGCATAGGTGAGATGGAGGATAGATCAATCACATCCACATGTTCTTGTGTTCTTGGTTGAGCTCTCCTTAAGGGTCTCCCAACTAGTTTTTTCCTTAAGATATGAAATCTCAAGTTGCTGATCATTGATCTTATTGTTTACGGTAGTCACCTGAGATTCAAGGTGACTGACCTTTGAGACTAAATAGGTGTATGTTTTGGATAGTTGTTGCACCTTTAGTCTCAGATCCCCCTCATCTTCATCAGAAGAATCACTGGGGGTGGAGAAGATTGGACTAGAGTCCTTTCTCTCATGACCAGTTCTAAGTTCTTGGCCACTGGATTTCCTCTGCTTACTGGCGGTCTCAGTTGAGATGTCAGTAGGCTGAGTTGCCATGGTTGAGGTCTGAATGATGTAATCACTTGCAGAAGTGAGAGCCTCTTCCATATGGACATCCTGAACAAGTTCAGAAGTGTCCACCTTAGTTGTAGGTGACTGATGTGGGATAGATGTAGGAGACTCAGGAGTATTCATCTCCCTTTGAGTAGGGGAAAAGAAGAGAGACTCATTATACTCACTGAAACCTAGATCTTCATCAGTATAGAAGGTGTGGGTTCAACACTAGCTTGTGCTGCTACGTTGTCACCTTGAGAAATGAGCTCTAACATTTTTAATACTAGGGCTGTTTCTACCCCAGAGAATCCAACAGTGGACTTTCTCAATGTTTTAAAGATGCCGAGCTTCATCTGTCCCAATTTAAGAATGTTACCTGTTTCCCTTAACTGTGAGCCCAGTTCACAGTTAAGAATGTACTGGACATATCTAGGAAACATGTAATATTCTAAGGAGTCTAATTAGCAAGCAAATTTATATAGACAAACTGAGAGTACCTGAATTTGACCCCTTGAACCATTCTATGGACTATAAAGGAGAGATCTTCAGGAATCTGGTCCCATCCACCATGCTTGTTTGATAAGCTGTGAATGACCACATGGAGCAGGAATCTCCATTTGGATGAGACCTTCCCTTTCCTGAAAGTCTTTACAAAAAAATCTCCCTCATACCCCATCTGCACAAAGAAATGATTTACAACTTCCTTTGGGAAGAACACCTCACCTTCTTCATCATCTAGCTGAAGATGTCGGTTGATGATGGCCAGAGTGATGAAGATTGTTCTCCCCTACACTGTGGCAGACAGTGCCTTCTCCATCCATAATGACCTCTTGGCAGGTCTTCCAGAATTCAAGCAACTAATCCTCATAGAGTGGAGGATCAATGGTCAGGGAGGTGAAGTAGTTCGACATAGACAAGAAACGACAAACCTCTGAGAAATGAGGATCTTTCTCAGAGCATAACATAGCAACTTGATTGTGTTGTCTGTGTAGCTGCATGGTAAAGTTGGATCATTTCTATGAGCAAGGTTCGCCATTGTGAGGTAGCTTAGAGATGAAGGAAAAAGAAAGAAAGAAATTTCAGAGAGAAATTTAGGTTTTTAGGTTTGGAGGAAGAGCAGATGATAGAAGAGGGGAAGCCATTGTGTTATATGAGAGAGGGATTTCAGATAAAGTTTAATGAAAGAGGATAAACTTTGAAATCCGGATAAGGATATCATGTTCTTGAAGGTCTCTTCTTCAAGAACACTTTTTTCTGCCCTGGCTTTGCTGATCACAAGCTCAGCCTGGCACTCAGTTAACTTGGTTATAAGATCTTTAATTTGAGTCCTAAAATCTGTGTGTTCATGTTTTAGAACTGAAATTGTTTTATCTAAGTCCTCTATTTTCAGCTTATAATCATTTTCAGTCTTTCTAAAATTAGATTTTAAAATGTTTAAGGACTCAAATCAGATCTCAGTTCCAAGTTATAGGACCTGTACCTGTTAACTTTAGCAATGCATTCCGGAGTACATAGATGTTCCAATACCTTGGCTTCATCATGATCTGCCATCAATGCTTGGTTTGGAGAAGCATCTTCCACCTGAAAGCTCCAGTCAAAGCCTCCTTCCTCAACAGCAACAGCAGCTTGCTGCTTTGACTTCTTATTATGGAGAACTTTGTTAGTGTAGTTTGGTCTGGGTTGTGTTTGGCCACCATTGGTTCTAGGTGCCTTACACACTCTGGCAAAGTGGCCCATCAAGTTACAGTTGTAACACTTGACTTTGCCTTTGTCCAGTCCAAACTTTCCACTGGTTGCATTGCTTGGGAACTTCCTTCTAGTTCTCTTGTAGAACTTCTTGGCTCTGTGAGTGAGAAGAGCCATCTGCTGGACTATTTCCATGTACTCCAGATCCTCTGGATGGATACAGTCTAGGTCTTCATGAGTGAAAAGAGAGTTGCCACAGCTTTCATCAGAAGACACAAATGCTTGAGAAGAGCTTGCCTCTTGGAATGGGCTTCCTTGAGTGTAGTTCTCCTTTGGTGTCTCTGGGAAGGTGATGCAAGGACCCTTGGATGAGTTGTCAGGGTAGCATATAAGATGATGTTGGGTTCTATGCTATCCCTTTCAACCACATGTAGGGCTGAACCCATTTGATTGTTGAAGTTGTCAGATGAACCCTGCATGTTCATCTCCATCTGGTAGCCACTGAGAATCCCATATAACTCTGTCAAAGTGAGAGTCTTGAGATTTTCAGTTCTCTTGATCACCACACAGTAGTGTGTCCATTGCCTAGGAAGTGAGGACATGAACTTCCTTACAATGTCTCTATTCTCAAAAGAAACTCCTCCATCCACTAGGGTATCCACAATCTCAACATATCTGAAGTATTGCTGAGTCATGGTCTCACCTGTTTTGAAGGTGAAGTTTTCAAACTGCTGCTTCAGGAGATCCTTCTTGTTCTCTTTGGCTTCAGAAGAACCCTCATACATCAGTTTCAGTGCATCCCGCAGCTGCTTAGCTGTTTTGCACTTCTTGAAACCTCTGTACACAGAGTTTGGAAGGGCAGTTTGAAGAGCTGTCATGGCGTTCCTGTCTATCTCTACTCTCTTCCTATCTTCATTAACTAGTTAGCCACATCCTTGGGGATCATACCAGCACCAGTAGCAAAGGGTGTGCTGGGTATGAAAGGTCCATTCTCAATAGACTCCACATTCTTGAATCAAGAGACCTGATGAAACCTTCCATTCTTAAACACCAGGTGTCAAACTCATCAGAGTGATCAGTGGGGACTTGTTCATGGTTTCAGTTTCCATATCAGTTATGGAAATGGCTGCCATTTGAAAAGTTTGGTATTTGTGTGTGTGAGGGATCTTAAGATGGTGAGATCTTATATCAAGAGCCTGAATGCTCTGATACCAAATGCAGGATCGTTGAAGGGTGTGAGTTACAACATAACAGCACAAAGAGGAGATTAACCAAGCTTTAATCAAACAGTAAACTGGATTAACCAAGATAAGATACTAAGAACACAAGTAATGTAGGAGACAGAACACAAAGAACACAAGTATATGGTTTTCAAGAATGCAGTATATTGCTTTCTCTATGTTCTATTACAAGTGTTACAAAGCATATATGAAAGATACAAGAACATGAGATACTTATACAACATCCTACAGCCGGCTATACTTTGAAAGCCAGCTGGATACAATTGACTAGACACACACAAAATCAATTGTAAAGTCAAAAGGCAGATTGCTTTTTGACTAGTGACTATGACATGCCATAGCTCACATCCTTATCTATTACAAAAAGGATAAAGTACATAAACTAGATGGTTACAGAATCAAGACCTCAATGTACAGTTACCAAAAGCATGGACCTTTTCACCAAAACATGTTAGTTGGTGACTTGCAGAGTTGCAGCGGAAAGGTGTCCAGCTTTATGGAACAGTACATCAGGTAAAGCATATCTTAAAAGTCTTTGGAAGAAATCTGTCTTCATGAACTTGAAGCTTCGGAAGACTTTGTCTCTGAGGCTTCGGAAGACTTCATCTTTGGCTTCGGGGTCTTGGCTTCGGAAGATTTCACACTTAGAGTATTTCTGTTGCACATGTGAAACTTCCGAAGCATTCCACTTCAATGCACTTGTGCAACATCCAAGAGAGACTAAAGATGTTTAGGTTGCATCAGCCTCTTCATTAATCTCTACACTCATACTCGTCCGTATTTCCTTTTTACTCATCTGCATTGACTCATACTCATCCGCATTGACTTATACTCAACCGCATTGACTCATACTCATCCGCATTGACTTATACTCATCCGTATTGCCTCATACTCATCCGCATTTCATTTTTACTCATCCGCATTAACTCATACTCATCCGTATTGACTTATACTCATCCGCATTGACTCATACTCATCCGCATTTCTTTTTACTCATCCGCATTTCCTTTTACTCATCCGCATTGACTCATACTCATCCGCATTGACTCATACTCATCCACGTTGACTCATACTCATCCGCATTGACTTATACTCATCCGTATTGACTCATACTCATACGCATTGACTTATACTCATCCGCATTTCCTCCAGCAGACTTCATCCGCATGAGAAACACTTAAGCAGTTATTTATGGTTGGGCATATGAGCTACTGTTTGGGCACATGAGCAGCCCAGGTCACACTTAACCTCATAATTTGGTCCCAAAACACCATCTATCATGTTCTAAGCTTAAATCTTACATTCTAAGCCTTAGAAACACAACCATAACATCATCAAACATAAACATAGCCCGAAATCAACCCCACCCGCATCATACATACATACATACATACATACATACATACATACGAGTATGAAATCCAACTTTTGTAAAAAGTTCATACATGCATTTCCAGCCCCAAAATCAGTTAAAACATGTAAAAGAGGGGTTCTAGAACTTACCTTTGCTTCCTCTTAGGTGTGACTTCTTCAAACCCGTTTGCAAATTGAGCTCAAATACCTAAAACCCCCAAACACACACATCCGAACACACATAACATACATAAGCACACAACTGAGGATGAAACCAGTTAAGAACATCTTAAACACACGAATTCTTACCTTGAATTTGATCTTTTTCTTCCTGGTCTTCAAAATCCCGATAGCTTTCTGCTCCTATTCGCTTTCTCTTTCTAAAATCCGAATTTTATGTGTGTAGAGAGAGTGATGGGCGGCCATCACCTTTTACACCCACTTTTTCAAACATTTTGTCCTTTCGGACACTTTTTACCATTCAACTTGGGTAAAATATATTTTCTCTCTTTTTCTTCACTTTATTCTTCTTTCTTTATCTTTTATAAATAACCGGGTGTTACATACTATTGTAAAACTTTTACAAATTTTGTTTCAAGACAAACATATCTCCTTTATGACTTTGGTAGTAGACATCTATCAATATTCTAAATCTAGCCAATTACAATCTGAGTCTATCATAGGCTTCTTATGATGTTTGTGTACTATACTAGATCATGGGTTTGCAATATCTTTGGATTGCCAAAATCTATGTTTCTAACTTTTTTATTTTCAAATGCAAGAAACCCTCATATTTTAGTGTTATTGGATAATATCCATATGAGGTAATGAAAGTTTCTCTCTTTCTATTTAGGTTTGAGAAAACTTCTCATAAAACCATTTCTACATACCCTAAAGGATTGTTCCTAAAGTGACATCTCCCCCACATTTCTTGCAATTTGATTTCACAGTGATGTTTGCTATCGGACAAACCTAGAAAACTGAATCCTCCTCATTAGGCTTTGTATACTAGGTAACATTATCTAGTTAGTTAAGTTTTTCATAGGTTATATCAACCTCCTTGAACCGAATGAGTATCCTCTTTCAATTTTGTATATACATAATTGACCTTCTTAGAGCATCATAATTAATAAGTACTAGGTTAGCATGCTTTAGACTACAACACTTTAGCATGTGAATAGAAGATGCACCATTCTGACCCTTCATAACTTTAAGGAATAACACACTATCCCTTGTCCATATCCTATCTTATTATAAACAAATCATGAGACTTATTTATTATCATTCGGTTTAGGAACATAACTCGTTTTCCTTTAAACCTCTTATACACAGGCAAGTCACCAGCCATAAAACTGGTCTTGGTAGCCGCCTAAGCACCAACTAAGCAGCAGCCAGTAGTAGCAACTGATGGAACTCGATATTACCACAATAGGTTGGTAGCAACTCAAAGGCAAGCTTGGTACCAATCTAGCGTACACACACTTTAGTAGTTGGCATTGAGTTAAGACCAAGATCTCGGTAGCATTTTTAAAAACTACTCAGCAGATTTTCAAGCACAACAATGGGTGTGTGCGAAGTGCAAAGGACATTATCTTCCTTTTGACTTACAAAGATTTAGTAATAAGCCTTGATTTAACTCACTTTGGTGAATACATTTATCATTAACAAAATAAATGAAACAAGTCTATAACTAACATTACATTAATACAGAGTCAAACACATTGACACTGAATTCATAAAGTTTGCCTGGAGTTATTGGCACACATGTATTATTGTTCCCTTTTAGTTGTATATAACTATGATATTTTCCCAGACGAAAGAAAAATCCTCCATATAGCCCTGGCAATATTAAAATGGTAGATGCATTTACATTTAGATCTTTCAGAATGAATTTAGCTAAATTCATTAAAGATAACATATATTGCTTTCATATTTAGATCTATCCACACATATGAATTTTTATGATAACTTTAAATGATGTTAGTATATCTCATACTTGTGAATTTAATCTCAATACACTTATTATATTTTTGATCTCATGATACATTTGATCTCATGATATTGTTGACATTTAATGTCTCATCTTCAACACTTAAAACAATTCAACAACTCTCAAGTTGTTTTTCTATGTAAATCTCTTATTGCACTATATGTTTAAAGTTATGTATTTTATAAATATTATATAATTTACGTTTAAAATTATCTCTCAAAATCAATTTGAATGTTATAATAGAAATTGATTTATTTTGTTGTAAATATTGTATGTGTCATCTCAAGATATTGAACACAAATAATAATACAACTGAAATTAAAGCGTAAAGTGTAAAACACTCTTTAATAATAATTTAAATGGATAAAAATTACATCTAGACATAAAATCTTAAAGTGTTATTATCTATAACACTTCTATTATTAGCAATGATATCGATTTTATTGCATGTCTTGAGGTACTCCCTCAATAGCACTTCATGCCCTTATACGATCAAGTTTCTCATCTTATCTTGAAACTCTAATTTAAATAGTCAAAACCGGAAAAAATAACAACGTTGTGTATACACTATCTTATTCAAAAGTGGTTGTATCTGAATAATTATTTTTATTCACAATAACCTCTCATATGAGTAGTTAACCGTTTTAAATTGCAAAACACGTGTTTTATTCGTTCAAAACATTTCATAGCTTTGCAAGTATTATAAAATAGATCGTGTTCATTTTATGTCTTGATCACAAAAGTCAAGATCATAAAATCCAAAATAGTATTATTATATAGAATATTTTTTAATATTTTGTTTAACACTTTTGGATTTATAGAATAAACCGTTTCTAACACATTTATTAGAGAATAAATGATTATAAATACGTTTTTAAAACACATTTTGGTTTATATACATAACCATTTTTAACAAAATAATTACAACAATCATTTTAAATATTACGCTTCTTATTAAATAAATCGTTTTCTAACACGCTCGTTAGAAATAGAAAATAAATTATTATTAAAATAATCTTTTAAGCTTATCGTTACAATAACACTTCTTAACCCACATGTTAGAAATAAATGAATACAAAGATCGCTTTAAAATCTTTTCGATTTATATAAAATAAATCTAGTTCTAACTTACTTGTTAGAAACAAACAATTCCATAAATCGTTTTAAACCTTTTCAATATATAAATATAAACCGGTTCAAACACGGCAGTTAGAACTAAATAACGTGTAAGGCCCCGTTCCCGGGACGCTTACAGCTGGGTTCTCATCGCACCTAAAACATATAATTACATTTGTATTTAATAAATCGCAGCGGAAAACTAAAACAAACTTTCATTTCCATGTAAATGCTTTTGCAAACTAATACAACATTCATTACAAAAATAGTTTGTTCGCATTACAATGCAAAAACATTAATCAAAAGAATGCCATCCCAAAAGAGCTGAGTAGTCGCCCGTGCCATCCTCAGCAATCATTACCTGCCAACTGGAAACACATCAAAGTCAGCGTTGCTGAGTGAGTTCTAGTTTTATAAATAAAACATACTTTACTTTCATATAAAACCGTTCGTTACTTTTACATGATCACACATCGTACGTACACATAGATAATATCATTATTATCTTCTTCATTCGTTCATTCGTTCTTTCATTACCTTACTTGCGCATCGGACATCATCCCAAACCAATACCATGTGCTACACCCCGGTTAGTCGTAGCTACCGGGCCGAAGTCAACGAATGACAGCTAAACGTATGCCACGGTACTAGGAGTAACCATCAGTCTTAGCCACTGGGCCGAAGTCAACGAATGACAGCTAAACGTATGCCACAGTACTAGGGGTGAGCGGTAGAGGTTCTACATTTAGGGTCAATCACCAAGAAGGACCCCGTATCCGATGTGTGCAAGACATTTCATTCGTTCATCATGTTCCTCTTTCTTTATCTTTCACTTTACGTTACATAATACTTCGTTCATTCATCATAACAAGTAAAACCACAGGAAAGATATTATACATCACATTAAGGAACATAATCATACATCAACATCACATCATACATGGCAACATCATACATACACAACATGCAACATCATCACCCTCATCATGCCCAACATGCTTTCTAAGACCTCGATCGTCATCTTAAAAACCTTATGGGAACCTTTACATCAAAACTTACATCTGCACTTTCTCCCGATAGTCAGAAGTCAATCTACACCTTCCTCGGTTCAACAGCCCTATTCGGGCGTATGGACACCCTTCAGTCGCATGGCCTTCATGCGACTGAACATCATGCGATTGAACTAATACGGATGAACACCTATGCGAATGAACATCCAGTCGTGCGAATGGACCCTCAGTCGCATGATCCCCATGCGACTGGCCCTCCAATCGTGCGAATGAACCCCAATCGTGCGAATGGACCCCAATCGCACCCTAATCGGCCGTATGGCCTCCATTCGGCCTCCAGTCGGTCGCCTAGCCCTAACTGATGCAGAATGCAGTTCAACCCGACTGCAGCCGAGGGTTTTCGGCCCCCAAACTCATCTAACCCCATTTTAAGCCTAAATCGACCATCCTAAACCTTAGGGATGCATACCATAACATCATTCAAGCACAACCAAGCAAGAAATCAAGTCACAATCGCGTCATACATATACATACACATACACAAACGGGTCAACTTACACACATACGAAAAACTCGTTTTCAGATGTTTTCCAGCCCCAAATCGTTTGAAAACAAGTAAAAGAGGGGTCCTAGAACTCACCTAAACGAGCACAACAACAAGAGCTTCGATTCGGCTTGCTTCACGATGATTTTGGCGACCCCAACCGACCCGAACCAACACTTTTTCCTCTTTTTCCCTTCTTCTTTCTCTATTCTCCTCTTTGTGAGCTGAAATGTAAGTGTGGGGAGAGTGGGCTGCCCTCTCCCTACATATGTCACCACATTTCCCAACTTTTCTTCGTTGGCGAGTTTGGTCCCTCGACTTTTGGACTTTATTTTCTTTTCTTTCTTCCCTGGCTTCAAAATAATAAATATCTGGGTGTTACAAGTCCACCCCCCTTAAATAGGTTTCGTCCCCGAAACCTGTTATTCGCCGAACAAACGTGGATAATGCTGTCTCATTTCTTCCTCAGTCTCCCACGTTGACTCGGATCCCTTCCTGTGCTTCCACTGTACACGCACAAGAGGAACCACTTTATTCCTTAGCCTCTTTTCCTTACGATCGATGATTGCCACCGGTTTCTCCACATAGTTGAGCCGTTCGTCTACTTCAATATCTTCCAATGGGACAATCATATCTTCATCTGCTAAGCACTTCCTTAAATGAGATACATGGAATGTCGAGTGAATTCCACTTAACTCATCCGGCAACTCCAATCTATAGGCCACCTCTCCTACTCGAGCAACGATTCGGAAAGGGCCTATATATCTTGGGCTCAACTTGCCCCGCTTTCTGAATCTGATAATACCCTTCCAAGGTGAGACCTTCAACATAACCCGGTCACCCACCTGGAACTTAATTGGCCTACGTCGCTTATCGGCATACGACTTCTGTCTATCTTTGGCTGCCTTCATGAAGGCTTTAATCTTTCCAAGCTTCTCTATCGTAGCCTCGATTACCTCGACGCTCCCCAATTCCTTCTGACCAATATCACCCCAACAAACGGGTGTTCTGTATCTCCTACCGTATAACATCTCATATGGTGGCATACCGATACTGGCATGATAGCTGTTGTTGTATGAGAATTCGGCTAACGGTAAGTGGTCATCCCAACTTCCACCAAAATCGATCACACACGCCCGGAGCATGTCTTCCAGTGTCTGAATGGTCCTTTCTGACTGACCATCAGTCTGGGGATGATAAGCCGTGCTAATATGTAACCTCGTCCCCATAGCGTCGTGGAATTTCTTCCAAAATTTAGATGTAAACCGAGTGTCACGATCAGACACAATAGACACCGGCACACCATGACGAGCTACAATTTCCTTGATGAACAGATCAGCCAACCTCTCAGATGAATACGTCTCACGGATCGGTAGAAAATGAGCGCTCTTCGTCAGACGATCAACTATCACCCATATGGCATCATACCCTTTCGGGGTACGTGGCAGCTTCGTAATGAAGTCCATGGTGATGTGCTCCCATTTCCATTCCGGTATATCCAAAGGTTGTATCTTCCCGTACGGCTTTTGATGCTCTGCCTTTACCTGTAAGCAAGTAAGGCACTTACTCACATACTCCACCACGTCTCGCTTCATACCCGGCCACCAATAATCTTTCTTCATGTCATGGTACATTTTCGTGGCACCAGGATGAATGGAGTATCGAGTCTTGTGGGCTTCATCCATTATCTTCACCCGTAGATCCCCAAAACGAGGAATCCACACGCGACCGAATCGAGTTCTAACACCGAGTGTGTTTTCACCCAATTCCCCAACCAGACCTCTCATTCTTTCCGAGTTAAGGTGATCTTCTTTCAATGCCTCATCTTGAAACTCCTTAACTTTCTTCATCACATCGGAGGTCATGATTAATTGATAAGCTTTCACCCAAATCGGTTCGGGCCTTTCCTTTCGGCTAAGGGCATCCGCCACCACATTAGCTTTGCCTGGATGGTAATGGATCTCGCAATCATAATCCTTTATAAGTTCCAACCATCTCCTCTGCCTCATGTTCAGATCCTTTTGCTCGAAGAAATACTTCAAGCTTTTATGATCGGTGAATATGGTGCACTTCGTCCCGTAGAGATAGTGCCTCCAGATCTTCAATGCAAAGACCACGGCTGCTAGCTCCAAGTCATGAGTAGGATAATTGACCTCATGAACCTTTAACTATCGAGATGCATAGGCTATAACCTTCCCTCTCTGCATTAACACACACCCCAACCCCGAGTAGGAAGCATCAGAATAAACCACTAGATCTTCACTTCCATCGGGTAATGACAGAACAGGAGCTCGAGTCAGTCTTGCCTTCAGCTCTTCGAACGCCTTCTCTTGAGCTTGACCCCATACAAACTTCATATCCTTTCGGGTCAACTTAGTTAGTGGAGAAGCAATCTTAGAGAAGTTTTGGATGAATCTTCTATAGTAGCCCGCCAAGCCCAAGAAACTACGGATCTCGGATGGCGTCTTTGGTGACTTCCATTGCATAACCGCCTCCACCTTCGCCGGGTCAACCATAATCCCGTCAGGATTCACCACATGACCCAAAAACTGAACTTCGCGCAACCAAAATGCGCACTTGGAGAATTTAGCATACAATTTCTCCCTTCTCAACGTCTCTAGAACCTCTCGAATGTGACCGGCATGCTCAATCTCGCTCTTCGAATAAATCAGGATATCATCAATAAACACAATCACGGATTTATCCAACATAGGCCGACACACACGGTTCATCAGATCCATAAAAGCAGCTGGCGCATTGGTCAAACCAAAAGACATGACGAGAAACTCATAATGACCATAGCGCGTGCGGAAAGCTGTTTTAGGGATATCTTGTTCCTTCACCTTCAACTGATGATAACCAGATCGAAGATCTATCCTCGAGAACCAACTAGCACCCTGAAGCTGATCGAACAAATCATCTATCCTCGGTAAGGGGTAGCGGTTCTTCACTGTTAACTTGTTCAGTTCGCGGTAGTCAATGCACATCCTCATACTACCATCCTTCTTCTTTACAAATAGGACCGGAGCACCCCAAGGAGAGATACTCGGTAATGGATCTCGCAATCATAATCCTTTATAAGTTCCAACCATCTCCTCTGCCTCATGTTCAGATCTTTTGCTCGAAGAAATACTTCAAGCTTTTTGATGATCGGTGATATGGTGCACTTCGTCCCGTAGAGATAGTGCCTCCAGATCTTCAATGCAAAGACCACGGCTGCTAGCTCCAAGTCATGAGTAGATAATTGACCTCATGAACCTTTAACTATCGAGATGCATAGGCTATAACCTTCCCTCTCTGCATTAACACACCCCCAACCCCGAGTAGGAAGCATCAGAATAAACCACTAGATCTTCACTTCCATCGGGTAATGACAGAACAGGAGCTCGAGTCGTCTTGCCTTCAGCTCTTCGAACGCCTTCTCTTGAGCTTGACCCCATACAAACTTCATATCTTTCGGGTCAACTTAGTTAGTGGAGAAGCAATCTTAGAGAAGTTTTGGATGAATCTTCTATAGTAGCCCGCCAAGCCCAAGAAACTACGGATCTCGGATGGCGTCTTTGGTGACTTCCATTGCATAACGCCTCCACCTTCGCCGGGTCACCATAATCCCGTCAGGATTCACCACATGACCCAAAAACTGAACTTCGCGCAACCAAAATGCGCACTTGGAGATTTAGCATACAATTTCTCCCTTCTCAACGTCTCTAGAACCTCTCGAATGTGACCGCATGCTCAATCTCGCTCTTCGAATAAATCAGGATATCATCAATAAACACAATCACGGATTTATCCAACATAGGCCGACACACACGGTTCATCAGATCCATAAAAGCAGCTGGGGCATTGGTCAAACCAAAAGACATGACGAGAAACTCATAATGACCATAGCGCGTGCGGAAAGCTGTTTTAGGGATATCTTGTTCCTTCACCTTCAACTGATGATAACCAGATCGAAGATCTATCCTCGAGAACCACTAGCACCCTGAAGCTGATCGACAAATCATCTATCCTTGGTAAGGGGTAGCGGTTCTTCACTGTTAACTTGTTCAGTTCGCGGTAGTCAATGCACTCCTCATACTACCATCCTTCTTCTTTACAAATAGGACCGAGCACCCCAAGGAGAGATACTCGGTCTAATGAACCCCTTATCAAGCAGCTCTCGCAGCTGCTCCATCAACTCTTTCATCTCGGTTAGAGCCAATCGATACGGTGCCTTGGCAACAGGTTGGGCACCCGGTATCAGATCAATCTGAAATTCAATCTCTCGTCAGGTGGCACTCCTGATAAGTCTTCTGGGAACACGTCTGGAAAGTCACACACAACCGGTACATCGGCTAGTTATGTGTGGGTGTATCCACATCCTTTACATAAGCCAAGTAGGCGCTACATCCACGCCTCATACACTTTCCCGCCACCGCCATTGAGATCACCTTCGAATCGTAGTAACCCGATCACGATAAAACGTTTAACCAAACTTCCGTCAGGCGCTGTCAACCGAACCATTTTCTTGCGACACGCAATGTTCACCTCGAAATCCGCCAACCAATCCATCCCAAGAACCAAATCGAAACCACCAAGGTCATCACAAACGGTCTAACAGGAAACTTGTGACCCTCAGTTCCACATCACAATTCTCTATCATCTCAGAAATCCTGGTA
Source organism: Flaveria trinervia (assembly GCA_025506515.1). Lineage (NCBI taxonomy): Eukaryota > Viridiplantae > Streptophyta > Magnoliopsida > Asterales > Asteraceae > Flaveria > Flaveria trinervia. The sequence goes on from CM046444.1 coordinate 20,243,732, forward strand.
GACTTACCTATGGCAGTTTCTACATCAAAGGGCGCATCAACACGTATACTACTAACAGGCAGCTTAGCACAGAAAGCAGCAGAAATAAACTCTTACTAGCACCCGAATCAAATAACACAGAAGCTAAAGTCTGGTTCACTAGAAACGTACCGGACACAACGTCAGGGTCCGTCCTAGCCTCCTCCTGTGTCATGGTGAACGCCCTGGCGCTCGCCCTTGGCCCATCACTTCCCGTCTTCTTCACCCCTGAACCCTCAGTCCTCGACTTCTTACAATCTCTGCTCATATGACCAATTTCCCCACAGTTAAAACACTTGCTCGACATGCAATCCTTCGCCATATGCCCTGTCTTCCCACACTTGAAGCACAAGTTTGACCCAAACCTACATTCCCCGCTGTGCTCCCTTCCACACTTGCCACACCTTTTCGACCCGCACTTGATGTGACCACACGACGTTCATCCACCCGTGCCTTTTTGTTACCCATCGGGGCATCACCCCGACCAAACGTTTCCCGTTCCAGTTTCGATCACCACCACCCTTCCTACTCGCCTCAGCCACCACCACCTCCCGCTCGTCATACAGCCTCCCTGCCAAATCAACCACCGACCTAAACGTGCTTGGCCGGGCGACGATCATATGCCGGCGAACATCCACCAGTAAACCCTGAATATACCTCTTGATTTTCCGAGGCAGAGGCGTCACCTGATCAGGCACAAGCCGTGCCATTTCGTTAAACTTGGTGTATACTGCTGGTGTGTCATGGTCCCAGCCTCCAACTGTAAAAACTCCCTTTCCAACTTATCCATTTCTCTGTGAGGACAGAACTCCTCATCACCATCTTCTTCAACTCGGGCCATTTCATTCTCCCGACGCCCGATTACCCTCTGCTTGGACAATGTTATCCCACCAACACAGAGCTGAATCCACAAAAGAGTGGGTAGCAAACTTCACCTTTTGGTCCTCTCGGCACTCGCTGATATCGAGAACACTTTCCATTTCCCTCACCCACTGGTGAGCGGCTGCAGCGTGCCATTTCCATCAAAAGTAGGGGGCTTGCATCTCATAAATGCCCCGTAGTTACATCCTCGCACTGCCTCTGGCACAGGCTCTTCTTCTTCCTCTTCATCATTAGACAGAACCGTTTCCGGCTCTGGCTGTTCCCGTCCTCCAGAGGATCTGTTTCTTTCTTTTCTTTCCCCTTCTCGTACAGCCTTAATAACTTCAGTCACCACAGACGGTAAGATCGTCTGCATGACCTGATGGACTTCTTCTACAACAGCCTCCTTTACTGAGGCTCTCAGATTGGCGCTTTCGTCGCCACCCTCCGGATGGGGGGTCTCTGGTTCTTCATGAACCACCCTCTCAACTCTGGGCCTCCCTCTCTTGGGTCGCGGTTCAGCACCGTGACCTCCACCCCTAGAAGCTTTCGAAGATCTACCTCCGGCCATCACATGCACACTGAAAGATTCAAACACCAACACGGTCATTCAAGGAAACAACTCAGTTTATGTCAAGTATAGTAAGTCCCTAATTACAGTGGCCAGTTGTGATTAGCCACTTACTTTACTCTTCATACCCCAAGTATTACCTGTCCTGACTACATCAGTATTTGAACCTACATATAACACATAACACATACCATGCGTACATAAAACCGGTTAACTTTACGAAAATACCTGATGGCACATAGCTACTCAGTTTGGCATTCCATTCCCTTTCCGTCCCATTCTCAGTTTAAGATTAGGTTTATTTTGAAAATTTACCCATTTCACTTAAACTTTGGCTCTGATACCAACTTGTAAGGCCCCGTTCCCGGGACGCTTACAGCTGGGTTCTCATCGCACCTAAAACATATAATTACATATGTATTTTAAATCGCAGCGGAAAACTAAAACAAACTTTCATTTCCATGTAAATGCTTTTGCAAACTAATACAACATTCATTACACAAAATAGTTTTGTTCGCATTACAATGCAAAACATTAATCAAAAGAATGCCATCCCAAAAGAGCTGAGTAGTCGCCCGTGCCATCCTCAGCAATCATTACCTGCCAACTGGAAACCCATCAAAGTCAGCGTTGCTGAGTGAGTTCTAGTTTTATAAATAAAACATACTTTACTTTCATATAAAACCGTTCGTTACTTTTACATGATCACACATCGTACGTACACATAGATAATATCATTATTATCTTCTTCATTCGTTCATTCGTTCTTTCATTACCTTACTTGCGCATCGGACATCATCCCAAACCAATACCATGTGCTACACCCCGGTTAGTCGTAGCTACCGGGCCGAAGTCAACGAATGACAGCTAAACGTATGCCACGGTACTAGGAGTAACCATCAGTCTTAGCCACTGGCCCGAAGTCAACGAATGACAGCTAAACGTATGCCACAGTACTAGGGGTGAGCGTAGAGGTTCTACATTTAGGGTCAATCACCAAGAAGGACCCCGTATCTGATGTGTGCAAGACATTTCATTCGTTCGTCATGTTCCTCTTTCTTTATCTTCACTTTACGTTACATAATACTTCGTTCATTCATCATAACAAGTAAACCACAGGAAAGATATTATACATCACATTAAGGAACATAATCATACATCAACATCACATCATACATGGCACAACATACATACACAACATGCAACATCATCACCCTCATCATGCCCAACATGCTTTCTAAGACCTCGATCGTCATCTTAAAAACCCTTATGGGAACCTTTACATCAAAACTTACATCTGCACTTTCTCCCGAAAGTCAGAAGTCAATCTACACCTTCCTCGGGTTCACAGCCCTATTCGGGCGTATGGACACCCTTTAGTCGCATGGCCTTCATGCGACTGAACATCATGCGATTGAACTAATACGGATGAACACCTATGCGAATGAACATCCAGTCGTGCGAATGGACCCTCAGTCGCATGATCCCCATGCGACTGGCCCTCCAGTCGTGCGAATAAACCCCAATCGTGCGAATGGACCCCAATCGCACCCTAATCGGCCGTATGGCCTCCATTCGGCCTCCAGTCGGTCGCCTAGCCCTAACTGATGCAGAATGCAGTTCAACCCGACTGCAGCCGAGGGTTTTCGGCCCCCAAACTCTCTCTAACCCCATTTTAAGCCTAAATCGACCATCCTAAACCTTAGGGATGCATACCATAACATCATTCAAGCACAACCAAGCAAGAAATCAAGTCACAATCGCGTCATACATATACATACACATACACAAACACAGTCAACTTACACACATACGAAAAACTCGATTTCAGATGTTTTCCAGCCCCAAATCGTTTGAAAACAAGTAAAAGAGGGGTCCTAGAACTCACCTAAACGAGCACAACAACAAGAGCTTCGATTCGGCTTGCTTCACGACGATTTTGGCGACCCGAACCGACCCGAACCAACACTTTTTCCTCTTTTTCCCTTCTTCTTTCTCTATTCTCCTCTTTGTGAGCTGAAATGTAAGTGTGGGGAGAGTGGGCTGCCCTCTCCCTACATATGTCACCACATTTCCCAACTTTTCTTCGTTGGCGAGTTTGGTCCCTCGACTTTTGGACTTTATTTCTTTTCTTTCTTCACTGGCTTCAAAATAATAAATATCCGGGTGTTACATAACGACAAAACATTGCTTTTGAGCTTATCAGTTTATGTATAATAAACTCGCTTTTAACACGCTCGTTAGATTTGAATGATTACAAAATTGTAAGCTTCTTGGCTCATATAAAATAAACTAGTTTTCATTTTGTTGTAAAACACTAATTTTAGTTTTTTTCTAAAACAAAATTTGGTTTTACTTAAATCATTGTAGTTATAAATAGTTTAAAAACTACAAACCTATGATTTTCTAATGGCTTTTAAAAATTGAACAATCTCTAACACACATGTTAGATTATTAAATATTTACAAAATGTTTTAAGACATGATAGAATCAAAATATTCGTTTGATAACACAATGTTTTGGATAATGGATTGTACTCTAATCTTTATTAAAATCCAAAGAAGACGTTATACTACATTATTTTCCAAAAAAATTGTTTGTTTTTAACAAAAATCACAAATAATATTTTTTTAACACTTCGTGAACAAAAAAACCCATAGTAATAAGGTTTAAAAATCCGGTCACGAAATCTATTTTAAGATTGTAAGAAGTACGTTCATTTTTATATTAAAAGATAGAAATTCTAACGATACTTTTGTTAGTAATGAGAAATATTCTACAAAATATCGTTTACAAATACAACTAGAAAAATAAATATAAACATTATTTATGTATCAATTTGATTCGAACATCCGTTTTTAGTATATATTCCAACGAGTTTTTATATAGTATTCTTGACATGAGCCTATATCATGTTCGAATCTTCAACTATACCCCTTCACTGCAACAAGTAACAAATAAAAGATTGACAGTTGTGATTAAGGATCGTGTTAAACATGAGTCCCTCAAAATAGATTTCGTGTCTCTATTCAAGACAATACATCTGTCTCCCAATGTACAACTACCAAAACAATATGTACTGCGGGAGAGTATCTTGGCCCCAGAGATTACCGAGTAAAATATATATTATGATGTTATGTGAAAAAATGTTAAAAATGATGATGTAAGAAGAATAATTTAGAGAGTGCTACTCTCTAAATTTCTATAAAACTTGTTAAATCTAAAAAGAATAAGTTTCTTTTTTTCTTTTTATCATAAGTTTAGTTATATACTCATGTTAAAAACTTTATATTAATATGAGTTTTATGATTCACAACCAAAACTTCCATTTGATTTATGAAATATTTTATTAGACCAAATTAAAACTCTCGTTTTATTCATGACATGTTTAATATCAATTTTAATAAAAATTGTGATCCATAATAAATATTCATAATATTTATTAAAAGACTTGGTCAAAACATAAAACATTCATATTAATTAATACATGGTTTTATTAACATTATGCAAGAAATTATAACAATTTCCTACTATAATCACCAAGTTTTATTTTCTTCATTCCGACCACTCAACTTTGAGCATCGATATCTAATTCATCTTACCTTCAATTTGGTCATGGTATAGTTCGTTACAAAACGAGAACTTAAACCAATAAATATATAACTATTTATATAAAAAATATATAAATATAATTATTTTGTGTCCGAAATTCTAAAATTGTAACCATATATTCAGGTATCGCTATGAAATCCACATCCAGAAGTAGCAACAGGTTAAGTGACACATATCAACATAGAAATCTCTAGTACAAAAATTTGTCATGTAGATAAAAATATGCACGTCGTAACAATATATAAGAATATGAATAACAAATTTCGTATAAAATTAATTGTAAATAATATATATGTTAGCATAGGTAAAAAGAAATACGTGGCAACAAATAGGAAGGCATAGATAAAAAAGTATAAAAACGCATTGTATTTGACTGAACACATATTAAAATAGTTTATATTGAAATCCAGATAAAAATAAACACGTCGTAATACAAAATGCAAAATGTAAGTAAAGATTTTTAAAATTAATTCTAAACTTCTAAAGTTAGTTTCATAAAACTATAAGTACGTATTGAAATACTAGTGAGGTGACTCGTGTTATGAAAAAATATATTGATAAAATATGTATAACAAGAAGAAATATTATTAAAAAAAACTCGAGGCAAAGGAGAAGAATACATGTGTAAATGATATTTTTATTATAATTTATGGGATAAGAAAATAGAATAAACTTTATTAAAGTTTAGAATACTAAATATAAATTGACATAATTAGTGTAAAATTGAAATAAAGTACAAAATGAGCACGTAATCGTTTGAAAAAAAGAAAATGTTGTGGCTAGTTTCAAAATATTCTTATGGATTTTATATAAAATTATAGGAAAAAAACAAAGTAGCTTTTTGATTACTTTTAAGAAAAAAAACACTATTGTGATAAACACTGAGAAATCTTAGTACTCCAATGAAAACTCCAAAGAGAATTGAAAAAGAGGATAAAAAGAAAAACGGGGTGAGATGGTGTCACACATCCAAAGAGAACTTGATTTGTTTGTAGAAATACAATGAAGCGTGAGTAAAACTTATTTTATTAAACAAGATACTTTTTTTTGACCTGGCATAAAATCAGTGGAACACTTATTCAGTCTATACAATGCATAAATTGTTTATTGTTTATTGTTTATAAATAAATCTATAAACTTTAATAAATGAAAGGTTTTTTGTCATTTGTCATTTTAATCTATGTTTTTGTCATTTATTATTTTCTAGACATCTATACATTAATTTTTCATCTAAAATGATGATATAGTAATTTAAAAACTCAAATAAATTTCTCTCTTATTAAAAATAAATTTTATTAATTGATACTTTCTCTCTCTTATCTATTTTTTTTAAATCAAACTAGCTTTTTTTAAATAGATTTCATGAATGAAATTAAAAATAACAACTTTTATTTAAGATCTAAATAACAAAAACTTAAGTTATATATAATATGAAATTTCTAAAACATTAAACATTTTAAACAAATTATTTTAAAATCATTTTCTAAATAAATTATAAACAGGTGAATTATTTTAAAACAGTCTTATTATAACAAATAGAATAATTACAAATCATATTTTTTTTAAAACAAGATTTTATAAAAAATCTTAAAACGAATGTTTAAAAATAAAATTATTTACATAAGAGAGCTAAAAAATATATAACTGTTTTATTTCTTAATTATTTCCTATATATAACTTTAATTATCTTTTACATTAAAATATTATACTGTAATGTTTATTTTACATATATATTTTACATTAAAATTTAATCCGTTTACTTAATAAGTATTACCTTATCTATCTATCTTAAAAAAACTATAATAAACATGAAAACTATTGTAGATTTCATTATACTTACTTTCTCATTTCTTTATATATTAATAATAATATTGAATACTAATAATATACTCATACTATTTTCAAATTAAAAATATATAATTGATAATAAAAAACTTTTTTATAAGAAACACACTCTTTAAAAACAAAAATTCACAATGTTTTATAAAATAAAAGTTTACTAATAATTATTTATTTAAAGTAGCTATTTATATATACTTGTAATCATATTTTATTTTTAAACATGATTTTATGATACATAAATATTATTAATAATTATTAATGTTTTATCTGTTCAATCCGTGTATTACACGGGAACTAACTTAGTTCTAGTATAAAACCAAAGTTAACTGCGTCTTATAAATGTTAGTATATAGACAATATTGGAAACGGTTAAGTTTAGCTTCAGATTTAAGATTCAAGGGGTGGCATAGTTAGAAATACTTACCATTTATGGGGTTATGCCTAAATATTTTGATATACTCGTGTATAAATACATGATCTACAATCTTTTACCGAAGAATATAACCTTTTGGATCTAAAAACATGGATGGCTTTCAAAAAGCCCACTTATTAACACAAATAATTACTTTGAAAAGAGATTGTGTATTGTTGAAAGGAATCAACGAGGGGAGATCAGGAGGCAGATCGAAAACTCTGTTATCTAGAACATCTTCCCCTTTCTCTTCTTCTGTACTTTAATCCAATCGCCCTCAGAGGTAGCCTTGCTACCATCCTCAGGTGCACAAAATCGTTATTTTTGTCAAAAAGATCCGTGTCAACGTTGTTAAAATTAAACTAAACTCAACTAGATATCAATTTTCCAAGGAAAAAAGTGGATTCGATTGAAAGCGCTTCAGTTTAAGACCGGATTGGATCAGTAATTCAGTATTAACTGTTTCAATATATTTGATTAATATTTTGCTGGTAATAAAAATCGTCTTATAAAAAGAAAGAAAATGAAAGAAAATAAAATAAAAAACAGTCTGTATCGGTAGATATAGACGCCTTGACGCCAAATATTGCTATAAGAATAAAGAATATGCGTAGCGTGTAGGAGAACCCTACAATTATGTATGATGGAGAAAGCCCTTTGATTCGGGTCGGTCCCATTTAGCGTGTTGGGTCATTGTTTCTCCCTTGAGAACTAACAATAAAGTTGTAAACATCATCACAGTCATGACATCACTCATCACCAATCTAAATGGTTCATGAGTCATGGGTCACGGCTCACGAGCCCTGTTTCAAAGGGAAGTGAACCAACGTAATGAAGTAATTCAATAAAAGTAGGAGCCCATTGAACAAGATTCAATTTCATTTATCATTTGGTTTGGACAAAGAGAGGAAGAAATAAATAAGGGGAAATGATAATTAAACACTAATTTTTTCATCTCCATCGTTATATTTACATTAAAAAAATTACATTTTTATCTTTTCCTTTTATTAAATAAAATATTTCTATATTTTTTTATTGTATTTTCTCTTTCATCCACTTATAAACATTTTTAAAATATTAAAAAATTATGAAAGTTGTACAGTATTTCTTTAAATATGAGGAATCATAGTTTTGCGGATACATGGTACAACCCCATAAAAATCTCTCTCATTTTCTCACAAACGCTTACAACTACACTCATAATATAAAAAACACGCTCACATTAAAATAAGAAACCTAACATGAATGCTCTAGAAACAATCATAACCCTAAATGTTAGAGTATTTACAATAAAATTAGCTTTTCCATCTCCATCATTATATTTAGAAACCTACATTAGCTTTTCCATCTCCAACATTATATTTACAATAAAATTATTAGTTTTTTTCGTTTTCTTTTAATTAAACAATACTTTTTATATCATCATTATTATATTTTTTTATTTTCTTCAATTATAACCACTCTCAAAAGTATTAAAAAAATTATAAAGGTTGTATCGTGTTTTTTTAAATATAGGAAAACACGATACAACACCCATAATTCACACCTATAACCACTTACAACCATCCATTATAATATAAAACACATATCATATAAAAATAAAAAACCCACTCTTAAAAACATAGGATGCTTGTAATTATGTACTTTTCTTTTGTTGTTTTTCTCAAGTCTCTTGTGAGCAAGTGGTGTAAAAAAACCGTAAAATTATATATTCCTTTCGTTCGTGATAAATATATAATTATTAGAAAATAAAATTTGTGGCATCGTCATGACTTATCATTTGGTATAAGTGGTTTGATTTAAATACGTAGAAACTAGAAACCTTACAAACTGTTAAATATTATGATTACTTTGAAGAAAATTTTATTTGATAGTCTTACAAATCATATATTACAAACGATGTGAAAATGAGTTAAAAAGTACTAGATAGGTGTCTCCGCGATACGACGAGACGCAATATGATGGAGCAAAATTTACATTCGGCACGTGTTTTTTGTATTTTGTTATTATTGTAGTAGTTTATAAATATATAATATGTTGAGCACAAGCGTATACTAAAATAATAAGAATTTAAAAGGTTATTAATAATAATTATTAAAATTTTACGGCAACGGTTAATATAAAGGTTTACAATTTTTTATTTTATTCACTATTACCTCATAATTTAAATTTTATTTTACTAGAAAGAAAATAACTTCACTTATTAGTAATTTAAATTTGTTAAAATTTTACGTAAGTGTTAAAACAAAGGTTTAAAGTTGTTTTTTATTCGTTATTACCTCATAACTGATTACTAAAATGAGTTATGTTTCATTTAATAATTGTTTACTAAATCCCTAAAATAATAGATAGGGTTGAATAATTGGTTGTTAAATTCCTAAATTAATACAAATTTTAAATATCAAATAGTTTAAATTTGTTAAAGTTTTATATAACTGTTAATAAATATAAGGTTATTATGTAATTAATTATAAGGGGTTAATCCGTACATAATAATATAATTACCTTAAAAATGGTTGTAATTTATGCATTGAGTAAAATATATATGTTCTTAATTTTAGGATATCTTAAAATACCCCTCCTAGTATAGATAAACTTCAAAATGAGGATTAATCTGTCATCTATTTATTTATAAATAATAGACAAATGTTTTTACTTACGTCGATCTACTTCAAAATATCTGAGTGTGGTTGGTATATTATATGGAATGATTTTGAGTGTTTGTGAGCAAAGAAGAGAGAATATGTTATTGTGGATTGATATATTTGAAGAATTATTGTTCAATTCTTATAATTTTTTTAAAAATCTTTAAAGTGTTTGTGAGTGGAAGAAAGAAAAAATAATAATAATAAAGATATAAAATATTATTTAATTGAAAAAAATAAAAAAATATAATGATTTTTAATACAATTATATGAAAAAAATAAAAAACCCACTATGAATACTCTTACATGCTTACACTCTCTAAACTAATTTTAAATCTACAATACACGTTTACAATGAGGGTTGAACCTCCCTCTCGGAAGGGACACAATATAATGCACTTACAGTTTTGTTTATATACTTAATACTATAAAAACACTTGGCCACTTGGGTGATATTATTCAACTAAGATAAAATAGCCTTCATCTTAATTTAAAATAACATTTGTTATGTTTAATGTAAAAACTAAAATGGGGACGGTCGTCCTTATTCTGTGGGTCCTCAACTCTTTTTTTCTTATCTCTCTTCCTTATAAATTCATTTAATTGTTTTAATAAAATTATGTATCTTGCCTCTGCTATTAAATAATAATAATTTTTATAATTCTTTCTGTATAAGGTTATATTTAGAATAGAAGTTAGGTTTGTTCATAAAGAAATTTATAATTGAACTTTTTCATTCATTTTATAAAACATTATTAAAGAATAACTACATGGCATTTCTAGAATTTATATTACAAAACTATGTAACATGTCATAAATATGTAATATGTAACTTTATATTACTAGATATATAACAAAAGTAATATGAATATAAACAGAAAAAAAAATACATAGCCATTAGAGCATTCACATTAGATTTCCAAACTCTATCTCAATAATTAAATTTTACAAAATTAGTTCAAAATTTCGCTCTAACTGATTCACTATCTCAACCTTATCATCATATTATAAGAATTTCTACAATTATCTATCAAATTTCAGAATCTACTATTCATCTTTCATCAAACTACTGTGACTAAAAAACAATGAAATAAGTATATGTGAGTAAAATAGGATAACGATAGGAAATAAGATGTAGGTTTCTAGAATATGAAATAATTATATTAAGGATGATATTTTTTAGTTAAATTATACATATATGTGAATGTTGTTACTAATAAATATAAATAACTAAAAATGTTTCCTTTTTTTTGACCTGGACACAGGCTGTGCCAGCAGTTGTGGACTAACCACGTTATGAGTTGACAGGCCCAGTCCATATATCCAAACTTTTTTTAAAACCCACTCAAATTAAATAGCCTATTTAGTCCACATTACTATGTATTATTTAATTCTTTAATTTGGTGTAATTGAACCAATTAAATTACAGCATAATGCTAATAGAATTGGCTATTTTGTAGCTATTCAAGTCATTTTTTCGGATTAAAATTGCTAAAATTACATAATTAGAAACTAAAATTCTTTTGCTAAACTCATGGCAAATCTGAAATTGAGAACTTAATTGAAGTCTTATAATCTTTTAAGCTTTATTAGAATTTAGAAAACTTAAATAAATAATCTGTTTTGTGAAATAATAATCATGTAAATAATTCAAACTTATCGTATTCTGAGTTATTTTAAAAACATTTTATGCTATTGATAATAGTATTATGAATGTAGTTTTGGAACTTCTAAATTTTTATTTGTTGAGATGATGTATTTTTGAAATTTAATTTGATTTTAAATTGAGAAGTAATATCAATATACCTTTCTAATATATTTAGTTATTAAAAAATTACTATTCTAATTAAAATGTTTGGTCGGTGGGCTTTTTCCTTTTTTTTCTTTTTTTTGTTTTTTTTTTGTTTAAAATTTTCTTTTGTTTATTTTGTTTGTGTTTTATTTTTTATTTTTTTGTTTGTGTTTTAATATGGTTCGTTTGAGTGTGGGTTCGAGATTTTGGGGTGAGGTTTTTTGTATCTGGATATGTGTCTTTGATTTGTAAGGTTCGTTGATGTTGTCTTTCTCCGGGTTCTTGATTTTCTTTCTTTCGTTATCGATACCTTGACGATTCTCGCTATTAAGGTTTGGGTTTTCCTTTTGTTTGCTCTTTTCGGGGCTTTGATTTTCGTCGGTTTTCTATCTTTGACTGTGTTACTTTCTTGCGGCTTTGATTTTCATATGGTATTGGGTTTTGATTTATTTGGGTTCTGCATGTTCTGATGTGTTATGGATTTTGGGTTTTGGTGTATTTTACTAATTTTGTGGTTTTGGACTTTATTTGATTTTGATTTAGGGTTACATTAAAACTCGCATACGCGCGCCAAAACCTAGTTAGAATAAATTCATAAGATAATGTAAACATATCTTAATACAAATTTATTTAATACTTTTAAACCAATAAATCTATCTATACTAATAAAAGAACATATTTTTGGAACACATGACACAAATCTACGCTTCTTAAATCAAATTTTCTCTTCTAACAATCTCAATAAATAATTATATTAACTATCAATCAAACTATTAAGTTTTATATTAAAATATTTTTTAATAAATTAAGAAATAGATCTATCTATAGATACAATTGGTAAATATATAATCTTTTATAGAATAATTTTTTTCAAAAACATCAAACATTTTTAAAATACGAAATATTAAAACCATGTGTTATTAAACCATAATTTGAAGACTCATACATAATTTCATTAATATTATCTTAAAATATCATTTTATAATTAATAAATTTTCGTTACTAACATTTAATATATATATATTCAATTCGTGTAAGACACGAGGTACTAACATAATTCTCATATATATTAATGTTCTAGGGAGGGGAAAATTTCAAGTTTTTTTAATGAGAAAACACTAAACATATCCTACAATAATTGATTTTTTGCCGTTCAAAACAAAGTTATTTTTTAGGCATCATTTCATTCATAGGATTTTTTAAAATTGAAATTAGAATTAGCAAATTTTCTATTTAAAGTTTTGTTTTGTTACTCACCAGATGAAATTAGAATTAAAATTTTCTCACATAAATTGAAACCGGAAGATTATATATTTACTCAAACCAAAATTCTAATTACATATATACCCATGATTAAACATTTACATATGTACCCATTTGAATAAATTTTATCAAAAATAAAAATATATACTTACTATTTTTATTTTATTGTACTAAAACTATAAATTTACATATTTACTTATTTTTAACTAGTTTTCTTATTTTTAGAAACTTTTGATTTTCAATTACTTGTTTATGTTTTAATTATTTACTTTTGATTTTTTCATTTCTTACTTTCTTTGTACTTTTTTTGGACAACAAAGAAAATTTTATATATCGATGATGGTTAGAAGAGGCTAACCAAAATATTATTAATATATGTATTTTATAGTTTACTAAATAATCAAACGGGTGAATATGTAATGTTTTTGTTTTATAAAGATGATATATGTAATTATGATTTTAATGTGGATATATATGTAATTGATAAAGTTTTAGAAGTAGATATATATAATTAAAATGTTAAGTTGAGTATATATGTAATTAGGATAGTACACCGTGTATTACACGAGTTGAATAAATAAAATATTAAGTAGTTATTAATAAAAATTAATGAGTTATAAAACGATCTTTTGATATAAGATATGATTGATATTGCGTACGGTTGATAAAAGTACGATATCATTTTTTAAACTTTTGTTTAATTTTTTTTTCTCAAAAAGTTGATTTTAAACAAATTGTTTCAAACATATTGTTTTTAAAAATGTTATTTTTAATAATTTCTTTATTATAACTTTAAAATTTAATTGATTTTGTTCTATAAGAATTTTATTTACAAAGCCACATGTGTTAAAATACATTTTGTTTTTTAAAAGTTTGATATATTTTTTATAAAAGTTTCTTAATTTATTTAAAATTATTTCTTTACACTTTGCATTAGTAGAAAGTTCTTTTTATAATCTAATAAAAATATTTTAATATGAAAAAAATTAAATAATATCATTCGTAGTAATGATATTTATTAGAAGAGAGAAACAGAAAAATAAAATTTAGAAGCTTTAGAATTATAACAAGTGGTATATAAAAGTTTTTTATTATTATTATTGATAGATTGATAGATTGATTAAATTTGTAATGAAAATATATAATTCTTTTATTGAATTCATTTTCCTTTCACTTTAACAATCTAACTAAATATTTAAAAGTTAATATTATAATTTTAGTAAAAAATTTACCAACCACCACCTTATCAGTTTTACTAACATTACATTCCAATTCCAATTTTATTTTCATTTTATTTACAACACTTTTGTAATGCATACAAGCCCTTAAATTTATATATTTTCATACAGATATGTAAATTATGTACATAAAACCATCAAACTAATTTATTCATATGTTTTTTTAGTTTCAAGTGTTTACCTACACATTCATATTCTAACATGAGATTATTAGTGTATGCGTCGACTTTGTAAAAATAAGTTCGTAGTATATTATATTTACGTTATTAAATTTTTTAATTGACTTAAAAATGTTGAATACATCTTCTATATAAATCTTTGTTTACTAGAAAGAAAATCAATCATTATAACTTTATGATAAATTACACTCATTTGTCAAACAAAGAGAGCATCGATCGACTTTTACAACTGGGCACCGAGCAAAAGGTAAATATTATAAAATTCATGTTTCAATCATGAATGAGAATATCTTAATTTATAATTTGTGGTAACCAGTTAATAAATAAATAAATAAAACATAAATAATAGTTTCCTACTAATTAAATGATTAAATCCTGTCAAGAATTGACTGATATAATATTAAATTTATATACTTTTACATTAACATAGATCATTACTATTATATATAATAACGATAATACGTTTAAACATTTAATAAACTTTTGTTTATATATTAATTCTAAAAGAAAACAATGTGACAATCATCATGGAACATGGATGACACCTAATCTTCGTTCTTCATCTAATATTTTATGCTACAAAACATGCTACAAATCTAACACTTATGGACGTACTAAACGAATCCAAGGGTTCGGTTCCAATGTGGTTTCCTAAGTTTACATGTTCGATAATCTTGGTGTTCTTCTTTAGCATCCTCCTGTCAGGGTCCAATGCAATCCCAAACTCAAGAAAAAAATCGGATCATGTCATCAAAGACTTCATTTCTCTTCAAAACCGAGCCCGAGCCGCGATCCATATGCCCCCATTAGTGTGGGACCCGCGCCTAGCACGTTATGCAAGCATGTATGCCAGGCAGCGGCGACAAGATTGCTTGTTGAAGCATTCGAACGGGCCCTATGGGGAGAACATATTTTGGGGGAGTGGTCGCAGGTGGAGGCCGTCACAAGCGGCCGCCACATGGGTGTCAGAGGGGCGTTGGTATAACCACCAGTTAATTCGTGCAATCGAGGGAGGGAGTGCGGGCATTACACACAAATCGTGTGGAAGATGAGTAGGCGAATTGGTGTGCTAGAGTGGCATGCTTTGGAGGTAAGGGTGTTTCATGATTTGTAACTATGATCCTCCTGGAAACTACATAGGTGAGAAGCCTTATTGAATTTTAGAGAGTTTATTTGTTGGGATGTGAAGATTCTATGATTCTTTTAACTATGTATACATTAGTGCAATAATATTGGGTGCTCTTTAATTGCATCTTCAAATCACACACAATAATAACATGCTTGTATGATGTATTATTAATCAAATGGCTCAATATTTAATTATTTAACAGTCAAGATTTCATGGTTTTTAATTAAACAATCATGGGTTATAACGGTAGTTTCGGTTGCGGTTTAGATTCAAGAGATCATCAAACCGATTATATAATCTACCAATTAACTTATTACTAGTTAATTAACCATATGTGAACGCTCGTATCAAGTAGTTTGCATTCTCAATACGACTATATCAGGGTCATTATCAGTGGGATTTTTCTTTATCTCCGAAATCCTAAACAATTATTTATCAACTTTGTTTCGCCAAAAACTAAAATCAATTAAATTATAGGGTTGTCACTGAAGAACGGTGTTAGACCATCCCGTGTACTCTCGCACTCTCTGGACGTGACGTGATGTTGATGTGCCATGTTAACGGGCATGAAACACCACCCCCAGGGAATTAATGGGAGTGGGAATGATGTTTTTTACGGTGTGGGTCCCTCTACACAAAACCATTCAGTTTACAATTATTTTTATATTAAATCGAGCGATGAAACCATTTAGTATCATTCAAAGTTGATGCTACAACATGTTTATAACATATGAAGTTTCAACTCTTGTTTCGTCTTTCCCTTTTTTGGGAAGATTTCTCAATCCCAATCCCAAAGGGGATCTATAAGCCAACTGAAACCGCAAACTACCTTTAAACAAAAGGGGATCTATATTTAAGTTGACATAAACATGAATATGGGAGGAAAATGCCCAATTCAAGTTCCAAATCACATAATAAAATTAAACTTTGAGGGATTTAAATAGTGTTGTGTTCGGTTCCAAATCACCGTTGGTTGTATATTTGTATTCTTTGTGATCGTCATGGGCCTAGTAACCGAATTATAGCCCAAATATATATTAATATGTTTATATAATATGTATATATTAAAACCTATTTGGGCTTGGTCTTTGAAAGTCAATACTAAGGTCTAAGCGAAAAAAAAAACTCTTTAACATTGATTTTCGGTTTAATAGTTACGGTGAAATAAACGTTTTCATGGGCGTACCTATACTTTCAAAAAGGGTACAACCGCCCACCTAAAAAGTTATTTTCGTATTTATGTATATGTGAAAATCACGACTATTTCTTATAAAATTTTATAATCCCTCCATTGAACTTTTGAAACTGAATACAAAACAATAATGTCATAAACACGTTATGTGGGTGGAAGTACAATAAGGTTGCAATCCAACGAACTATATTTTCTTGCTAACCGAGTTTGTAACCTAGTATATTTTCAGTATTTTTACCTTCAAATAATCAAGTAGTAGTAGGAAGGAGAAAGAAAATATATCGAGATAATTTCTTTTGATTATCAAACAAGCTAAATTTATGTTGGCATCAAGATATGAGAGATTAAATGTTATATTTACCAGCTGACATTGTTCTCAAACGTGTTGAACATCATTGGCATTAAAGAGTTTATGAACCATTTTAAGGATGAGTATAATGTTTCAAACATATTACATATCATCAGTTTTATGAGTATAATTGCTTTAAACATCACGTATAATTACTTTTATGAATATAATTGTTTTAATATGCTTTTGATATATATGCAAATACAAGATTTTGAAGACCATTTTAATGAGTTTTTCAATAATGAACTGGTTTAGACCCGATCTAATGAACCGGACCGAAAAATATATTATATTATGTTAATCAAATGATCCTTTTCTGACTGCCATGAAAAAAAAATTCGGGGTCCACTGTTATGTGTAGAGATTAATGAAGAGGTTGATGCAACCTAAACATCTTTAGTCTTTCCTGCATACTGCACAAGTGCATTAAAGTGGAATGCTTCGGAAGTTTCACATGTGCAATAGAAATACTTTAAGTGTGAAATCTTCCGAAGCCAAGACCAACATCTTCCGAAGCCAAAGATGAAGTCTTCCGAAGCCTCAGAGACAAAGTCTTCCGAAGCTTCAAGTTCATGAAGACAGATTTCTTCCGAAGACTTTTAGTAACATGCTTTATCTGATGTACTGTTCCATAACTGGACACCTTTTCTGCAACTCTACAAGTCACCAACTAACATGGTTTAGTGAAAAGGTCCATGTTTTTGGTAACTGTACATTGAGGTCTTGAGTCTGTAACTTTCTACTTTATGTACTTTATCCTTTTTGTAATAGATAAGGATGTGAGCTATGGCATGTCATAGTCACTAGTCAAAAGGCAATCTGCCTTTTGACTCTACAATTGATTTTGTGTGTGTCTAGTTAATTGTATCCAGCTGGCTTTCAAAGTATAGCCGGCTGTAAGATGTTGTATAAGTATCTCATGTTCTTGTATCTTTCGAATATGCTTTGTAACACTTGTAATAGAACATAGAGAAGGCAATATACTGCATTCTTGAAAACCAAACACTTGTATTCTTTGTGTTCTGTCTCATATATTACTTGTGTTCTTAGTATCACCACTTGGTTAATCCAGTTTACTGTTTAATCTAAGTTTAGTTTATCTCCTCTTTGTGTTGTTGTGTTGTAACTATACACCCTTCAATGATTTGCATTTGGTATTAGAGCATTCCAGGCTCTTGATATAAGATCTCACCATCTTTAGATCCCTCACACACAAATACTAAACTTTTCAAATGGCAGCCATTTCCAAAACTGATATGGAAACTAGAACCATGAACAAGTCCCCACTGATCACTCTTGATGAGTTTGACACCTGGTGTTTAAGAATGGAAAGTTTCATCAGGTCTCTTGATTCAAGAATGTGAGAGTCTATTGAGAATGGACCTTTCATACCTAACACACCTTCTGCTACTGGTGCTGGTATGATTCCCAAAGATGTGGCTAACTACTCTGATGAATATAGGAAGAGAGTAGAGATAGACAGAAAAGCCATGACAGCTCTTCAAACTGCCCTTCCAAACTCTGTGTACAGAGGATTTCAAGAAGTGCAAAATAGCCAAACAGCTGTAGGATGCACTGAAACTGATGTATGAGGGTTCTTCTGAAGCCAAGGAGAACAAGAAGGATCTCCTGAAGCAGCAGTTTGAAAACTTCACCTTCAAAACAGGTGAAACCATGACTCAGCTGTACTTCAGGTATGTTGAGATTGTGGATACCCTAGTGGATGGAGGAGTTTCTCTTGAAAACAACGACATTGTAAGGAAGTTCATGTCCTTACTTCCTAGGAAGTGGACACACTACTGTGTAGTGATCAAGAGAACTGAAAATCTCAAAACTCTTACTCTGACAGAGTTGTATGGGATTCTCAGTGGATACCAGATGGAAATGAACATGCAAGGTTCATCTGGAAACTCCAACAATCAAATGGGTTCAGCCCTACATATGGTTGAAAGGGACAGCATAGAACCCAAACATCATCTCTTATGCTACCCTGACAACTCACCCAAGGGTCCTTTCATCACCTTCCCAGGGACACCAAAGGAGAACTACACTCAAGGAAGCCCATTCCAAGAGACAAGCTCTTCTCAAGCTTTTGTGTCTTCTGATGAAAGCTGTGGCAACTCTCTTTTCACTCTTGAAGACCTGGACTGTATCCATCCAGACGATCTGGAATACATGGAATAGTCCAGCAGATGGCTCTTCTCACTCACAAAGCCAAGAAGTTCTACAAGAGGACTGGAAGGAAGTTTCCAAGCAATGCAACCAGTGGAAAGTTTGGACTAGACAAAGGCAAAGTCAAGTGTTACAACTGTAACCTGATGGGCCACTTTGCCAGAGAGTGTAAGGCACCTAGAACAAATGATGGCCAAACACAATCCAGACCAAACTACACTAACAAAGCTCTCCATAATGAGAAGTCAAAGCAACAAACTGTTGTTGCTGTTGAAGAAGGAGGCTTTGATTGGAGCTTTCAGGTGGAAGATGCCTCTCCAAACCAAGCATGATGGCAGATCATGATGAAGCCAAGGTATTGGAACATCTCTGTACTCCTGAATGCATTGCTAAAGTTAACAGGTACAGGTCCTATAACTTGGAACTGAGATCTGATGTTGAGTCCTTAAACATTTTAAAATCTGATTTTAGAAAGTCTGAAAATGATTATAAACTGAAGACAAGGACTTAGAGAAAACCATTTCTGTTCTAAAACATGAACACATAGATTTTAGGACTCAAATCAAAGATCTCATAACCAAGCTAACTGAGTGCCAGGTTGAGCTTTTGATGAGCAAAGCCAGGGTAGAAAAGAGTGTTCTTGAAGAAGAGACCTTTAAGAACATGATATACTCATCCCTGCACAACAAAGTGTGCTATCAAAACAGATAGAGACTGGGATCTAATGAGATAGCTCCTCCACACACAATCTTGTCAGTAAGATCTCCTAGGTGTGGAACTTGTGAAGATGAGCTTCCTTTCATAGATCCTATGAGTGAGGAGGATGAAGAAGAGATAGTGAAGAATCCTCTACAAAGAGTGAAGAGGAGGATTCCAAGAAGGGCCACTATCCTTCGAGGAGAAAGTGAAGACTGTGATGACCAAGTCCATGAGAAAGAACTTGATCAGAAAGAGCAAAAGAAAGGAAGGAAGGCTCAAGAGATCAAGGCTACTTTTGACTCTAAGCAGAAACAAGTTTTTATTTCTGCAGGGTTTAAAGTGGTAGGGACTGAAGATATCAACCAAAACTCCTTTGCTAAGAGTTCTGGTTCTTGTTCAACTCATCTCAGCAGCAAGAAGAAGACTGATCTGCTGTGTATCACTGCTGCACAGCCTGGACCATCAATCTCCAAGCACAGTCCTCAACCCAAGAGGACTGTCTCAACATCTGCAAAGATGAAGGTGGAGAAGGGAAGTGACCAAAGACAGTCTTACTCTCAAGACAAGGCTCTTATGAAGAAGAAGATGAATTGTGTTATATGTGACAGCACCACTCATATTGCAAAGGATTGTCCCTTCAATCCTAAAGGTACTGTTCATATGGCCAAAACAAAGGCTTCAAAAAGTTCTAAGAAGATTCAAGCTTCGGAAGGAAAACCAGTTTCCTCGGAAGTTCCAAATCTAACAAGAAGGGAAGTGGAAAATTCTCTTCGGAAGAATATTTGGTCTCGGAAGCAAGGAGTTCTTCCGAAGCACTGAAGTCTGCTGTAGTGTTTGCAGAATCTTTCGAAGGTTCAGTCATCAAAAATTCTAAAGCTCCAAAAGCTTCTAAAGTTTTGAAGGTCAAGTCCAAGACTCCAAAGGTGGTGTGGACGTCTAAGAAAGACCAAGTGACTGAGATTTCTCCATAAAAAAACAGCTCAAGATCCTCTTAGTACAACCATAGGATCTATTACTGTTAAATTACCTTCTGCAAATGAGCCCAAGACAAGCAAGGCTTGGGTTTCCAGATGTAACTAATCATTCTCTTTTGTGCAGGGACAATTGAAGACAAACAGAAATGTCTGGATCATAGACAGTTGCTGCTCCAGGAACATGATTGGCAATAGATCACTACTCTAGAACTTTGAAAGGATTAATGGAGGACCTGTTGCTTTTAGAGGAGAGAAGGTGGTTACATTTCTGGAAGGGGCAAGGTCACAAATGGTTATCTCAACATAGAAAAGGTAAACTTTGTAAAAGAGCTTGGATACAATCTTCTGAGTGTATCTCAATTTTGTGATCAGAGTCATAACATGCTCTTTACTGAGCATGAGTGTATTGTTCTTAAGCCTGGTGTGGTCATTCCTCATGAGCATATCCTGCTTAGAGCCCCAGGAAAGGAAACATGTACAAGATGGATTTGCAAGAAACCTCTCCCTCTAGAGAAGTTTCATGCTTTCTATCTAAAGCCAATAGTGATGAGTCTTTCCTATGGCATAAAAGAATATGCCATGTAAAATTTAAGAACATGAATAAGTTAATTAATCATGACTTGGTAACTGGAATGCCAAGAAAGAGTTTACAAGTGATGACCATTGTGTTGCATGCTTGAAAGAGAAGCAACATAAGGTATCTCACAAGCCTAAGGAAAAGAACTCATCACTACCCCCCTACACTTGTTACATATGGATCTTTTTGGCCCCACCATGTAATGAGTTTAGAAGGACCTTATACTGTCTAGTGATCACAGATGACTTTACAAGATTCACTTGGGTTTTCTTCCTTAGAACTAAGGATGAGACTCCTGAGATTCTGAAAAATTCATCTTGAAGATTGAGAATCAATCTGATCACAAGGTCAAGATCATAAGATGTGATTAAGGAACGAATTTAAGAACCTATATCCTTGACACATTCTATGATGAAAAGGGTGTTACAAGACAATTTAGTGCTCCTAGGACTCCTCAGCAAAACGGTGTTGCTGAGAGGAGAAACAGGACACTGATTGAAGCTGCAAGAATCATGTTGTCTGATTCTAAATTGCCCATCACCTTCTGGGCAGAGGCAGTCAACACTGCCTGCTATACGCAGAACATAATTTTAGTAGTTAAGACTCATGACAAAACTCCTTATGAACTTTGGCACAAGAGGAGACCTTTCATTGGTTTTCTCAGGTCATTTGGATGTCCTTGCACCATCTTGAATACCAAAGATCAAATTGCCAAGTTTGCTGAGAAATCAAATGATGGACACTCTATTGGATACTCTTCACAAGCTAAGGCTTATAGAGTGTACAATCTCAGAACTAGAATTGTTGAGGAGTCAGCCAATGTGACTTTCAATGAACACACACCTTGTGTTACTGGTTTTGGTCTGGATTGGTTGTTTGATCTTGATTTGGTTACCAACTGTTTTAACAAATCTTGTGAGAATGTTTCAGGATCTGCAGAAAATTTGAATACAGATGATCCTAATCCAAGATTTGAGATAGGAGATCTTCAAGACATTATCTTCAGCTCCAGTTGGAACCACTTCTACAAATGAGGTTTCTATCAGCCCAACAATGACAAATTCAGCTGATACATCTGGTATGCCTTCAAATTCCAGCTCAGAGGCTCTATAACTAGATAAGAACACCTCAACTATGGAAGACAATAATGGTGATGGTGACAGTGACCAAGAGTTTCTTGACGCCACTAACCATACCATAGATGAGAACATCAATGATTTCACACACTGCTTGGATCAAGTTTCACTTGAAAAGTGTGTTGATGTGGTAGGAGAAACATCTATGCCAGATAACAACTTGCTGTGATCTCTCAGCTTAGGATCCACAAGTCTCACCCTACTACAAACATCATTGGAGATGTTGTCTCTAGGGTAAAGACAAGAGGACAAACCCATGAAGCAAATGTTTGTCTTCACTCTTGTTTTCTATCCCAGATAGAGCCAAAAAAAGTTGATGAAGCTCTAAAGGATGGAAGTTGGGTTGAAGCTATGTAACAAGAGCTGCTTCAATCCAAAAGGCAGAAAGTTTGGAACCTTTGTCCTCTTCCTTCTGGGAAGACTACCATTGGAACCAAATGGGTGTTTAGGAACAAGAAAGATGATAGAGGCATCATCATCAAGAACAAAGCTAGACTGGTTGTTCAAGGATACACACAAGAAGAAGGGATTGACTACACTGATGTCTTTGCTCCAGTGGCAAGATTAGAAGCTGTTAGGATATTCCTGGCATTTGCTGCATCCAAGAACTTCAAGGTTTTTCAACTTGATGTGAAGTGTGCCTTTTTGTATGGAGTGATAGATAAAGAGGTTTATGTCAAACAGCCACCTGGTTTTGTAGATCCTGATCATCCTGATTATGTCTGCAAGCTTGACAAAGCTCTCTATGGGCTGCATCAAGCACCCAGAAAGTGGTATGAGACACTGTCTGAGTATCTCTGTAAACATGGATACAGGAGGGGAACTATAGATGGAACTCTTTTCATCAAAGGACAAGGAAAAGACATATTGCTAGTTCAAGTATATGTGAATGACATCATCTTTGGTTCAACTAATCCAAAGCTCTGCAAAGACTTTGAGAGCTGATGAAAGACAGATTTGAAATGAGTGCCGTGGGGAACTCAATTTCTTTCTGGGAATTCAAGTGAAGCAAGTTGAAGATGGACATCTTCATAAGTCAGTCAAAGTATGTTCAGGACATACTCAAGAGGTTAATATGACTGACTGTAAGATTGCTAAGACACCCATAGCCAGAAACCACTCTCTTGGTCTGATCTTGAGGGGGGTATGTAGATGAGCCTTTATACAGGGCTATGATTGGGTCTCTTATGTATCTACTGCTAGCAGGCCTGATATCATGTTTGCTACATGTATTTGTGCAAGATATCAAGCCAACCCTAAGATGTCTCACCTTATCACTATCAAGAGGATTTTAAGATACCTCAAGGGTGCATCAACACTTGGCCTATGGTATCCCAAGAATTCTGACTTCAATCTGTATGCCTATACAAATAGTGATTATGGTGGTTGCAACATGACTGCAAAGTCTACATCTGGGGGATGTCAATTTCTTGGTGAAAGGGTTGTCTCATGGCAATGCAAGAAAACAATCCAATGTCTCTACATCAACTGCTGAGAGCTGAATTCATTGTTGTTGCAAGCTGCTGTGCTCAAGTACTTTGGATTCAAAATCAGATGTTGGATATGGATTAAACTTCAAGGAGACTCCCATTCACATAGACAATAACAGTGCTATCTTAATTACAGAGAACCCTGTGCAGCACTCAAGGACAAAGCACATCAATATCAGGTATCATTTAATAAGAGATAACTATGAAAAGGGATTAATTAAACTAGTCAAGGTTCACACAGATGAACAATATACTGATCTGTTTACAAAGGCTTTTGATGAACAGAGATTTAAATATCTTATATAAGCTATTGGGATGATCAACCTTGAGTAGATCTTTGTTAAATCTAATTCTTATTATTTCTTTAAAATCATGTGTGTCCTAAGTTGTCTAGTTCATCACTTTCATAAGCTCATGTTTTCTTTGGATGGAAATTTCTTTTGAAGACTTTTCTTAGATTTTGAAAATTTCTGATACTTCGGAAGTTATGTTTTTTAACTTCGGAAGTAAATTATGCCTTCAAAATAAATAAATGTCTAAGAAGTTTACCTTCGGAAAAGTTTTCAAACTTATCTTTCGAAGCTTAAATATTTGTCTCAGACACTTACTCATTTTTAAGGACCATTTACTTTCGAAGCAAAATTAACTCTCGGAAGCTTTGTTAGTTTATACACAAAGCACTCAAGCTTTATTTTTCTTCCGAAGCAAAATTTTCAAATCTCTCAAGAAATTCTTCCGAAGTCAATTTAGCTTCGGAAGCTTTTTATTAAAACTTCCGAATGATAAACCTTCGGAAGCTTTTTGACTTCCAAGAAAACTACTTTTTGAGCAAAAAGTAAACTACTTTTTCAGAGGTGGGACCGACATTCGGATTTCAAAGTTTATCCTTTTCATTAAACTTTATCTGAAATCCTTCTCACATATAAACCCAACGGTTTCCCCCTCTTTTTATCATCTGTTCTTCCTCCAAACCTAAAAACCCAAATTTCTCTCTAAAATTTCTTTCTTTCTTCTTCCTTCGTCCTTAAGCTACTTCAAATGGCCAACCTTGCTCACAGAAATGATCCTAACTTTACCATGCAGCTACACAGACAACATAATCAAGTTGCTCTGTTATGCTCTGAGAAAGATCCTTATTCTCAGAGGTTTGTCGTTTCTTGTCTCTATCAAAACTACTTCACCTCCCTCACATTGATCCTCCACTCTATGAGGATCAGTTGCTTGAATTCTGGAAGACCTGCCAAGAGGTCATTATGGATGGGAGAAGACACTGTCTCCACAGTGCAAGGGGAGAACAATCTCATCACTCCGGCCATCATCAACTGACATTCAGCTGGATGATGAAGAATGTGAGGTGTTCTTCCCAAAGAAAGCTGTTAATCATTCCTGAGAGATGGGGTATGAGGGAGATTTCTCTGTAAAGACCTTCAGGAAAGGGAAGGTCTCATCCCAATGGAGATTCCTGCTCCATGTGGTCATCCACAGCTTATCAAACAATCATGGTGGATGGGACAGATTTCTGAAGATCTCTCCTTCATAGTCCATGAAATGGTTCAAGGGGTCAAATTCAGGTACTCTCAGTTTGTTTATACAAATTTGCTTGCTAATTTAGACTCCTTAGAATATTACATGTGTTTCCTAGATATGTCCAGTACATTCTTAACTGTGAACTGGGCTCACAGTTAAGGGAAACAGGTAACATTTTAATTGGGACAGATGAAGCCCGACATCTTTAAAATATTGAGAAAGTCCACTGTTGGATTCTCTGGCGTAGAAACAACCCTAGTCCCAAAAATGTTAGAGCTCATTGCTCAAGGTGACAACCTAGCAGCACAAGCTAGTTTGAACCCACACCTGCTACTTCCAACCACCTACATAGCCTCAAATCTCCATCACCTACCAAAGAAAATACAAACGAACCCCTACTCAGACTATTCAGTCTGTGGAGGTCCTTATATACTCACCCATACAGGAAGAAGTGGACACTGGAGCTCCCATTTTCCTAAGGAGCAGACCACCACATCTCTTCAAGAGATCAGTGTTGAGGTTCCTCATGCTCAGCGTGATGTGCTCATTAGCCCTACTTCCTTAAGCCATCACTCTGAGTCTCAACACTTAAGTGATCAACCTTCAGGGGACAGTTACCATCCCCAGCCTATAGATCTCAACCAACCCATTCCCACCTTGAATTCTATACTGATGAAGATATAGGTTTCAGTGAGTATAATGAATCTCTCTTTTTCCCTCTACTCAAAGAGAGATGATTACTACTGAGTCTCTTACATCTATCCCACATCAGTCACCTACACTGAGGTGGACACTACAAACTTGTTCAGGATGTCCATATGGAAGAGGCTCTCACTTCTGAAAGTGATTACATCATTAAGACCTCAACCATGGAAACTCAGCCCACTGATATCTCAACTAAGACTGCCAGTGAGTAGAGAAAATCTAGTAGCCAAGAACTTAGAACTGGTCATGAGAGAAAGGACTCTGGTCCAATCTTCTCCACCCCTAGTGATTCTTCTGATGAAGATGAGGGGGATCTGAGAATAAAAGTGCAAAAACTGTCTAAAACATGCACTTACCTAGTCTCAAAGGTCAGTCACCTTGAATCTCAGGTGACTACCTTACAACACAGGATCAATGATCACAACTTGAGATTTCATATCTTAAGGAAAAACTAGTTGGAGACCCTTAAGGAGAGCTCAACCAGGAACACAAGAACTGTGGATGTGATTGACCTATCCTCCAGCTCACCTATGCAAGTGGGTGATGCTACCAAAAAGGGGGAGAAAGTCATTACAGCCACAGAACCTAGGAGTTCCCCGAGAGAATGGACATTGAGGACTCACCATCCTCACCATGCATTCTCAGCAACTCCTCTAGTTCACATTGATGTGGACTACACAGACTCCTTCATACAGAGTCTGTTTGAGGATGGGATACCAAGGGCTATGTCACCTTCATCATCCTTCAATCAATTATTGGGTGGAGGTATGACAACAACAGGAAGGCCCTCATCATAATAGGTTCAAGGACAAGAAGAAGTCTTCAATTTTCAGAACTTGGACTATTATGAAGGTCTGGATCTAGTCAAATGCCACTTATCAACCCAAGCCAATCAAGACAAGCTGACAAACTGGCTAAAAGAATCCAAGACAGGATCATTGCAGAGTTCAGCCTAAGAAGGAGACTAAGGCAATCAGGCAATGTCATCGGTCAACTGGATGTTGAGGCAGACCCTAAGATTAGCTTCATAGGGGAAACCTTGACTGAAGGCCCGGTGACAGAACCTGAGAGCCCTGTCTCATCATCTCCAACTGCTGTAGAGATCCATATCCTTCTAAGAGACACTTGCTGGTGAAGGTGCTTCTCAACCTCTCTCTGGCCTGAGCTCAGATGTTGCAACGAGCAATGAAGGTCAAAGCTCTCTCCACCCTGAGTCACAAAGGTCTAAGAGTAACAAAGGAAAAAGAAAGATGACATTGAGGAGATGAGGAGGAGGAGAGAGAGGAGAGAGAGAGAGGAAAAAGAGGCTAAGGGGAGAAAGTTCCTTATTGAGTCTCCAAGACTCATGAAGTCTGCAATCAGGGCTGCCCTCAGACCAAATACTCAGAATGATGAGTTAAGGGCAGTCAGGATCAACTATCTGCAGACTAGGAACTATGACATAGATAATGTCATTTCTCTTCCTTGGATGAATTAAATGAGGGTTGATCTGGAAAGGTCAAGAGAGAAGAAGGAGGCAGAAGATGCAGAACTCCTAGTACAAGTCAAAAAAGAGAGAAGAAAGAAAAGGACTGTACAAAGGTATGCCTACCCTCACCAGTTCAAGAAAGTCCTGAACAAGAGGATGATGGATTCAACAAGAACCTCAGGTAGATAAGGAAGAAGACAGAATCAAGATGGTTAATACCTGAGTGCCACAGGCCTTATCAGGCAGATGCACTCCTTCCCTTATCTTATGACTATATTGAGTTTGAGTATTTAAAACAACTTGAGCTTGAGTTAGTCAAGGAAAGAAAGACAACAAAGAAGAAGCTGAGGGAAGAAGCTGCAAAGTCAAGAGCCATCATCAAAAAGAGCATGAAGAAGTTGCTGATAGGCAGAGGATGATGAGCTTCTTGAAGCTGTATGGATTCTCGGAAGAAGACTTGGACCCATGTCTCTATCCACTATGGATGAGCATATCAGGGTAATCAAGCAGAAGATTAAAAGTGGAGAGCTCACTGACTACACTCCACTCCAAGTCAGGCCCCCACTGAAGTGGAGGTTAAGGTTGAACAAACAGACCAAACACAACCCGGACCTCCTGCTAATGCTCAGCAGCTTCATCTTTGATCCACAGTAGGGTCAACCTCCCTCTCCATCTGAAACTGAGAGAGAGGAAGTCCAACTGAGAAAGACAGTGAAGATCAATCTGGTGCTGCAGGCTAGTCTTTTCAGTTAAAATTTGGAAAGAGAAGGAAAAGGATGGCTTCTAAACCAAAGTCTAAGAAGAAGAAGAAGCCTGCATCCCCTTCTGAACCTCAGGATGAATCAGAACAGCCTGAGAATATGCAGCCAAAGGATGCTCAATCAACTCCAACTTAGTAGCTCCTCTAGCATCAGGAAGACCCATCTTGTCTTGGACATACACCACAAATCCAGAAAGGTGGCGTGTTATTAGAGATCAAGGCATTAAAGACATCTATACATGGCAAGATATGTTTCAGTTGCCTCTGCATGACCTCTTTGAAATGAGAAGACATTTTGACAGCCTGAAGGATCCTGATCATTTATGAAGAGAAAGGAATGGTGATCATCCTAACGAGGACTGTTAATATCTGAAGTTTTCTAAATGTTTTGGTAGCATCAGCCTAGGGGGAGTTTGTAGAGATTAATGAAGAGGCTGATGCAACCTAAACATCTTTAGTCTTTCCTGCATGCTGCACAAGTGCATTTAAAGTGGAATGCTTCGGAAGTTTCACATGTGCAACAGAATACTCTAAGTGTGAAATCTTCCGAAGCCAAGACCAACATCTTCGAAGCCAAAGATGGAAGTCTTCCGAAGCCTCAAGACAAAGTCTTCCGAAGCTTCAAGTTCATGAAGACAGATTGTAAGGATTCCTGAAGTCTGATGCAACCCAAAACTGCCTAAGTGTTTCAGCAACATGCACTAAGTACTGAAGTGAAGAATGCTTCGGAAGAATTACACAAAGCATTAGAAAATACTCTAAGTGTAATATCTTCCGAAGCCAAGACCAATATCTCCGAAGCCTAACATGAAGTCTTCCGAAGCTTGAAGAGACAAAGTCTTCCGAAGCTTCAACCTATGAAGACAGATTCTTCCGAAGACTTTTAGTACACATGCTTTATCTGATGTACTGTTCCATAAAGCACCTTTTCCGCTGCGTCTCTGATAAGCCACCAACTTACAAGAGTTGGTGAAAAGGTCCATGCTTTTGGTAACTGTACATTGAGGTCTGTGTCTGAGACTTTCTACTTTATGTACTTATCCTTTTTGTAATGTATAAGGATGTGAGCTATGGCATGTCATAGTCACAAAGTCAAAAGGCAGATGCCTTTTGATCCTACAATGATTTTGTTAGTGTCTAGTCAATTGTATCCAGCTGGCTTTCATAGTATAGCCGGCTGTAGGTTGTAGTATAAGTATTCCAAGTTCTTGTATCTTTCCATATGCTTTGTAACACTTGTAAAAGATCTTGAGAAAGCAATATACTGCTACCTTGAAAACTATATTCTCTTGTTCTGTCTCTGCTTAACTTGTGTTCTCTGCATCATCTTTGGTTACCTAGTTCACTGTTTGATTAAGATTTAGTTAATCTCCTCATTGTGCTGTTGTGTGTAATGGTGTTCAAGCCCTGAACGATCCTGCAATTGGTATCAGAGCTCTCAGGCTCGTGATATAAGATCTAACCATCTTAAGATCCCTCACACACACAAAAACTAAACTTTTCTCAAATGGCTTCCATCTCAAAGACTGATATGGAGACTGGAACCATGAACAAATCCCATTGATCACTCTTGATGACTTCGACACCTGGTGCATGAGGATGGAAGGCTTCATCAGGTCTCTTGACTCAAGATGTGGGAATCTGTTGAATATGGACCTTCATACCTAGCACCCCCTCTGCTACCGGTGCTGGTATGATTCCTAAAGATGTGGCCAACTACTCAGATGAAGATAGGAAAAGAGTAGAGATTGACAGGAAGGCCATGACTGCTCTTCAGACTGCTATTCCAAACTCTGTGTACAGAGGTTTTAAGAAGTGCAGACAGCTAAACAGCTGTGGGATGCACTGAAGCTGATGTATGAAGGCTCCTCTGAAGCCAAGGAGAACAAGAAAGATATTCTGAAGCAGCAGTTTGAAAAGTTTCACCTTTAAAACAGGTGAAACCATGACCCAACAATACTTCAGGTATGTTGAGATTGTGGATACCCTTGTGGATGGAGGAGTTCCTCTTGAGAACAGAGACATTGTAAGGAAGTTCATGTCCTCACTTCCTAGGCAATGGACACACTATTGTGTGGTAATCAAGAGGACTGAGAACCTTAAAACTCTTACTCTGACAGAGTTATATAGGATTCTCAGTGGATACCAGATGGAGATGAACTTACAAGGTTCATCTGGCAACTCTAACAATCAAATGGGTTCAGCCCTTCATGTGGTTGAAAGGGACAGCATAGAACCCCAACATCATCTCCTATGCTACCCTGACAACTCACAAAAGGGTCCTTTCATCACCTTCCCGGAGACACCAAGGGAGAACTTTACTCAAGGGAGTCCATTCCAAGAGACAAGTTCTTCACAAGCCTTTGTGTCTGCAGATGAAAGCTGTGGAAATTATCTCTTCACTCTTGAAGATCTAGACTGTATCCATCCAGATGACCTGGAATACATGGAGATAGTTCAGCAATGGCTCTTCTCACTCACAGAGCCAAGAAGTTCTACAAGAGGACAGGAAGAAAATTTCCAAGCAATGCTACCAGTGGAAAGTTTGGCCTGGATAAAAGCAAAGTTAAGTGCTACAATTGTAACCTTATGGGTCACTTCGCCAGGGAGTGTAAGGCACCCAGAGCAAATGGGGGTCAAACACAACTCAGACCAAACTTCACCACAATACCCCTCAGGCTGAGAAGACAAAGCAACATGCTGCGGTTGCTGTTGAAGAGGGAGGATTTGACTGGAGTTTTCAGGTGGAGGATGCTTCTCCAAACCAAGCATTGATGGCTGATCATGATGAAGCCAAGGTATTAGAACATCTTTGCTCCCCTGAATGCATTGCTAAAGTAAATAGATACAGGTCCTACAACCTAGAGATGAGATCTGATCTTGAGTCATTAAACATATTGAATCTGACTTTAGAAAAACTGAAAATGATTACAAGTTAAAGATAGAAGACTTGGAGAAAACTATTTCAGTACTAAAACATGAACAACAGATTTTAGAACTCAGATCCAAGATCTCATCACTAAGTTGACTAAGTGCCAGGCTGAGCTTGTGATCAGCAAAGCCCTGGCAGAGAAAAGTGTTCTTGAAGAAGAGACCTTCAAGAACATGATATCCTCATCCCTACACAATAAGGTTTGTTATCAAAATAGACAGGGACTGGGATCAAATGAGATAGCTCCTCCACACACAATCTTGTCTGTAAGATCTCCTAGGTGTGGAACTTGTGAAGATGAGCTTCCTCTCATAGATCCAGTAAGTGAGGATGATGAAGAAGTGATAGTGAGGAATCCCTCTGAAAAGAGTGAAGAAGAGGATTCCTCCAAGGGCCACTATCCTTCTGAGGAGAAAGAATTAACTGTGATGACCAAGTCCAAGAGAAAGAACCTGATCAGGAAGAGCAAAAGGAAAGCAAAGAAAGCTCAAGAAATCAAGGCTACCTTTGATGCTAAGCAGAAACAAGTGTTCATCTCTGCAGGTTTCAAAGCAATAAGGACTGAAGACATCCACCAAAGCCTCTTATCTAAGAGTTCTGGTTCATGTTTAAATCATCTCAGTACAAAGAAGAAGACTGAGCTGCTGTGTACCACTGCTGCACAGCCTGGACCATCAAATTCCAAGAACAGTTCACAGCCCAAGGAAACTGTATCTGAATCTACCAAGATGAAGGTGAAAAAGGAATGTGACCAAGGCCAGTCTTGCTCTCAAAAGGAGATTTCTTTGAAGAAGAAAATGCTGTGTGTTATGTGTGAAAGTACTTCTCATATTGCCAAGGATTGTCCATACAATCCTAAAAGTACTATCCACATGACCAATACAAAGACTTCAAAGAATCTCAAGAAGTCTCAAGCTTCGGAAGGAAAGTCTGTTTCCTTCGGAAGCTCCAAATCAAAGAAGAAGGTAAATGGAAAATTACCTTCGGAAGCAAAGTTGGTCTCGGAAGAAAGGAGTTCTTCCGAAGTACTAAAGTCTACTGCAGTGACTGTAGATTCTTCCGAAGTATCAGTCATTAAAACTTGTGAAGCTCCAAAAGCTTCTAAGGTTTTGAAGGTCAAGTCCAAGACTCCAAAGGTGGTGTGGAAGTCTAAGAAAGACCAAATGACTGAGGTTTCTCCATCAACAACAGCCGAAGATCCCCTCTGTACAACCATAGGATCTATTACTGTTGCATTACCTTCTATTACACTTACTGAACCCAAGACAAGTAAGGCTTGGGTTCCAAATGTAACTAATCATTTTCTTTGTGCAGGAACAGCTCAAGACAAACAAGAATGTCTGGATAATTGACAGTGGCTGTTCCAGGCACATGACAGGCGATAGGTCTTTACTTCATAATTTTGAGAGAATTGATGGAGGACCAGTTGCTTTTGGAGGAAATGAAGGTGGTTACATTTATGGAAGGGGCAAGGTCACAAATGGTAAGCTCAGCATTGAGAAGGTAAATTTGTTAAGGAGCTTGGGTACAATCTTCTGAGTGTATCTCAATTTTGTGATCAGAGTCATAACATGCTCTTCACTGAGCATGAGTGCATTGTTCTCAAACCTGGAGTGGTCATTCCTCATGAGCATATTCTGCTCAGAGCCCCCAGGAAAGGGAACATGTACAAGATGGATTTGCAAGAAACATCTCCCTCTGGAGAAGTTCATGCTTTCTATCTAAAGCAAATAGTGATGAGTCTTTCCTATGGCATAAAAGAATGTGCCATGTAAACTTTAAGAATATGAATAAATTAATTAAACATGATCTGGTAACTGGAATGCCAAAGAAAGAGTTTACAAGTGATGATCATTGTGTTGCATGCCTGAAAGGGAAGCAACACAAGGTATCTCACAAGCCTAAGGAAAAGAACTCCATCACTACTCCCCTACACTTATTACATATGGATCTCTTTGGCCCCACCAGTGTAATGAGTTTAGGAAGGACCTTATACTGTCTAGTGATCACAGATGATTTTACAAGATTCACTTGGGTTTTCTTTCTTAGAACTAAAGATGAGACTCTGAGATTCTAAAGAATTTCATCTTAAAGATTGAGAATCAATGTGATCACAAGGTCAAAACCATAAGATGTGATCAAGGAACTGAATTCAAGAACCAAATCCTTGATACATTTTGTGATGAAAAGGGTATTACAAGACAATACAGTGCTCCCAGGACTCCTCAGCAAAACGGAGTTGCTGAGAGGAGAAACAGGACACTTATTGAAGCTGCAAGAACTATGTTGTCTGACTCTAAACTGCCTATCACCTTCTGGGCAGAGGCAGTTAATACTGCTGCTATGTGCAAAACAGAGTCTTAGTAGTTAAGACACATGGTAAGACTCCTTATGAACTTTGGCACAAGAGGAAGCCTTTCATTGGCTTTCTCAGGTCATTTGGATGTCCCTGCACCATCTTGAATACCAAAGATCAAGTTGCCAAGTTTGCTGAGAAATCAGACGATGGACACTTCATTGGATACTCTTCTCAAGCTAAAGCTTATAGAGTATACAATCTCAGAACTAGAATCATTGAGGAGTCAGCCAATGTGACTTTCAATGAGCACACTCCCAGTGTGGCTGGTTCTGGTCCGGATTGGCTATTTGATCTTGATTTAGTTACCAACTGTTTTAATAAATCTTGTGAGCATGTTTCAGGATCTGCAGAAAATTTAATACAGGTGATCCTGATCCAAGATTTGAGCTTGGAAGACCTTCAGCTCCAGTTGGAACTACTTCGGCAAATGAGGTTTCTATCAGCACAACAATGATAAATCCAGCTGAAACATCTGGCATGCCTTCAAATTCCAGTTCAGAGGCCTCTCAACCAGATAAAGACACCTCAATTGCAGAAGATAACAATGGTGATGGTGAAAGTGATCAAGAATCTCTTGATGCTAATAACCATACCATAGATGATAACATCAATGATGTCACACACTCATTGGATCAAGTTAATTTTGATAAGTGTGATAATGTGGAGGATCAATCTTCAAGACCAGATCAAAATTTCTCAAATTTGGATCTATCTCAGCAACTTGCTGTGATCCCTCAGCTAAGGATCCACAAGTCTCATCCTACAAACATCATTGGAGATGTTATCTCCGGGGTAAAGACAAGAGGGCAAACCCATGAAGCAAATGTTTGTCTTCACTCTTGTTTTCTATCAGTTAGAGCCAAAGAAAGTTGAGGAGGCTCTAAAGGATGGAAGTTGGGTTGAAGCTATGCAACAAGAGCTGCTTCAATTCAAAAGACAGAAAGTTTGGAACCTTTGTCCTCTTCCTCATGGGAAGACTACCATTGGAACCAAATGGGTTTTTAGGAATAAAAAGGATGATAGAGGAATCATCATCAAGAACAAGGCTAGACTAGTTGTTCAAGGATACACACAAGAAGAAGGGATTGACTACACTGATGTCTTTGCTCCTGTAGCTAGAACTAGAAGCTGTTAGGATATTCCTGGCATTTGCTGCATCCAAGAACTTCAAGGTCTACCAACTTGATGTAAAGTGTGCCTTCCTATATGGAGTGATTGATGAGGAGGTTTATGTCAAACAACCACCTGGTTTTGTAGATCCTGATCATCCTGATTATGTCTGCAAGCTTGACAAAGCTCTCTATGGGC
Source organism: Flaveria trinervia (assembly GCA_025506515.1). Classification (NCBI taxonomy): domain Eukaryota; kingdom Viridiplantae; phylum Streptophyta; class Magnoliopsida; order Asterales; family Asteraceae; genus Flaveria; species Flaveria trinervia. The sequence continues at coordinate 20,278,942 of CM046444.1, forward strand.
TGCATCAGGCACCCAGGAAGTGGTATGAGACACTGTCTGAGTATCTCTGTAAACATGGTTACAGGAGAGGTACTATAGATGGAACTCTCTTCATCAAGGACAAGGAAATAACATTCTGCTAGTTCAAGTATGTGGATGACATCATCTTTGGCTCAACCAATTCAAGGCTCTGCAAAGACTTTGAAAAGCTGATGAAAGATAGATTTGAAATGAGTTCAATGGGAGAACTTAATTTCTTTCTAGGAATTCAAGTGAGAGGGTTGAAGATGGCATTTCATAAGTCAGTCAAAGTATATTCAAGATATACTCAAGAGGTTCAACATGACTGATTGTAAGACTGCTAAGACACCCATAGCCAGAAACCACTCCTTGGTCCAGATCTTGAGGGGGAGTGTGTAGATGAGCACTTATACAGGGCTATGATTGGGTCTCTTATGTATCTTACAGCTAGCAGGCCTGATATCATGTTTGCTACATGTATTGTGCAAGATATCAAGCAATCCTAAGATGTCTCACTTAATCACTGTGAAAAGGATTTTAAGATACCTCAAAGGTGCTTCAACACTTGGTTTATGGTATCCAAAGAATTCTAATTTCAATCTGTATGCCTATACAGACAGTGATTATGGTGGTTGCAACATGACTGCAAAGTCTACATCTGGGGGATGTCAATTCCTTGGTGGAAGGGTGTCTCATGGCAATGCAAGAAACAAACCTGTGTGTCTGCATCAACTGCTGAGGCTGAATACATTGCTGCTGCAAGCTGCTGTGCTCAAGTGCTTTGGATTCAAAATCAGATGCTAGACTACGGATTTAACTTCAAAGAGACTCCTATCCACATAGACAACAACAGTGCTATCTCTATCACTGAGAATCCTGTGCAGCACTCAAGGACCAAACACATCAATATCAGGTATCATTAATAAGAGATAACTATGAAAAGGGGTAATTAACTAGTCAAAGTTCACAGATGAACAATATGCTGATCTGTTCACAAAAGCTTTTGATGAACAGAGATTTAAGTATCTGATATCAGCTATTGGGATGATCAACTTTGAGTAGATTTTTTTTAAAAACTAATTCTAATTATTTCTTCTTAAAAATTATATGTTTGTCCTAAGTTGTCTAGTTCATCACCTTCATAAGCTCATGTTTTCTTTGAATAAAAAAACTCTTTTTGAAGATTTTCCTTAGATTCTTGAAAATTTTCTGATACTTCGGAAGAAAATGTTTTACCTTCGGAAGAAAAATATGTCTTCAAAATAAATGACTGTCTAAGAGATTTTACCTTCGGAAGAAGTCAATTTATCCGAAGCTTAAAATTCTCAACTTAGACTTATTCATTCATTTTTAAGGATTTTCCTTCCGAAGCAAATTACTTTCGGAAGCTTTGTTCATTCTTATACAAAGCTTTCCAAAGTTTATCTCTTCCGAAGCATAAATCTTTAAGACTCTAGGAAAATTCTTCCGAAGTCACTTTAGCTTCGGAAGCTTTTTCAATCAAACTTCCGAAGACAAATTACTTTCGGAAGCTTTTCGAACTCCAAGAAAACTACTTTTTGAGCAAAAAGGTAAACTACTTTTTCAGAGGTGGGACCGACATACGGATTTCAAAGTTTTCCTCTTCATTAAACTTTATCTGAAATCCTTTCTCTCATATAAACCCAACGGTTTCCCCCCTCTTCTATCATCTGCTTTTCTTCCATACCTAAAACCCAAAGCTTTCTCTCTGAAATTACTTCCCATTCTTTCTCTTCATCTCTGAGCTACCTCACAATGGCTGACCTTCCACACAGAAATGATCCTCACTTTGCCATGCAGCTACACAGACAACACAATCAGGTTGCTCTGTTATGCTCTGACAAAGATCCTCATTTCTCAGAGGTTTGCCGTTTCTTGTCTTTGTCTCACTACTTCACCTCCCTAACCATTGATCCTCCTCTATATGAGGATCATTGCTTGAATTCTGGAAGACCTGCCAAGAGGTCATTATGGATGGGGAGAAGGCACTGTCTGCCACAGTGCAGGGGAGAACAATTTTCATCACTCCGGCCATCATCAATCGACATCTTCAGCTGGATGATGAAGCAGGTGAAGTGTTCTTTCCAAAAGAAGCAGTTAATCATTCCTTCGAGCAGATGGGCTATGAAGGAGATTTCTCTGTAAAGACCTTCAGGAAAGGGAAGGTCTCATCCCAGTGGAAATACCTGCTCCATGGTTATCCACAGCTTATCAAACAAGCATGGTGGATGGGACCAGATTCCTGAAGATCTCTCCTTTATAGTTCATGGGGGGTTCAGGGGGTCAAGTTCAGGTATTCACAATTTGTTTATACTAATTTACTTGCAAACTTAGACTCCTTAGAATACTACATGTTTCCTAGATATGTTCAACAATTCTTAACTGTGAACTGGGCTCACAGTTGAGGGAAACAGGTAATATTCTTAAACTGGGACAGATGAAGCCCGGCATCTTTAAGATTATGAAGAAGCCAACTGTAGGCTTCTCAGGGGTAGAAACAGCCCTAGTCCCAAAAATGTTAGAGCTCATTGCTCAAGGTGACAACATAGCAGTCCAAGCTAGTGTTGAACCCACACCTACTGCTCTCCTACCCTCTTCACAACCTCCAATATTCATCACCTACAAAAGAAAATCCCAACGAACCCTGCTCAGGCTATTGAGTCTGTGCAGGCCCCCAAATACTCAACCTTACAGGAAGAAGTGGACTCCAGAGCTCCCACTTCTCCTGAGGAGCAAACCACTCCCATTACTTTACCTATCAGGGCTGAGGTTCCTCAAGCTCAACCTGATGAGCTCAGTAGCCCAACAACTGTAAGCCTTCACTCTGAGTCTCAACACTCAAGTGAACAACCTTCAGGGGATAGCTACCATCCCCAGCCTTTGGATCTAAACCAACCAATTCCCAACCTATCCTTTACACTGATGAAGACTTAGGATTCAGTGAGTACCATGAGTCTCTCTTCTCCTCCCCTACTCAAAGAGAGATGAGTACCTCTGATCTCCTCAGTCTATCCCTCATCAGTCACCTATTACTGAGGTGGACACATCTGAACCTGTTCAGGATGTCCATATGGAAGAGGCTCTCACTTTTGAAAGTGATTACATCATTAAGACCTCAACCATGGCAACTCAGCCCATGGCATCTTAACTGAGGTTGCAGTGAGCAGAGGAAAACCAGCAGCCAAGATACTCAAGCTGGTGGTGAGAGAAGGGACTTTGGTCCAATCCTCTCATCCCCCAGTGATTCTTCTGATGAAGATGAGGGGAATTTGAGACTAAAGGTACAAAAATTGTCACAAACATGTACCTATCTAGTCTCTAAGGTTAGTCACTTGGAATCTCAGGTGACTACCCTGCAAACAGGGTCAATGATCAGCAACTCCAGATTTCATATCTGCAGGAAAAACTAGCTGGGAGACCTTAAGAAGAGCTCAACCAGGAACACAAGAACCTGTGGAAGTGATTGATTTATCCTCCAGCTCACCAATGCAAGTGGGTGATGCTACCAAAAAGGGGGAGAATGTTATCACAAACACAGAACCTGGGAGTTCTTCACAGAGAATGGACATAGAGGACTCACCATCCTCACTTGCTGTTGTGCATTCTCAGCAACTTCCTCAAGTTCACATTAATGTGGACTCTATAGACTCTCTCATCAGAAGTCTCTTTGAGGAAGGTATACCAAGGGCTGTCTCATCTCCACCACATGGAACTGGCAACTACATCATCAGATGGAGGTATGATGATGACAGAAGAGCCCTCATACTTCACAGAGTTCAAGGTCAACAAGAAGTCTTTCAGTTCCAAACCTGAGCTTCTATGAAGGATTGGATTAGTCAACATGCCACTTGTCAACCCAAGCAAATCTAGACAAGCTGACAGGCTGGCTCAAAGAATCCAAGACAGGATCCTTGCAGAGTTCTCTCTAAGAAGGAGACTTAGGCAATCAGGCGATGTCATCGGTCAACTGGATGCTGAGGGGACCCTAAGTAGTTTCATAGGGGAAACCTTGGCTGAAGGCCCAGTGGCAGAACCTGAGACCTCTGTCTCACCATCAACAACTGCTGCAGAGGTCCAAACTCCATCTGAGACACCTGCTGGTGAAGGTGTTTCTCAGCCTCTCTCTGGCCAGAGCATGGAAGCTACACCAAGCAATGAAGGCCAAGCCTCAATCCACCCGAGTCACAAAGGTCTGTTGGTGACAAAGGGAAAAGGATAATGACTCCTGAGGAATTGAGGAGGAAGAGAGAGAGAGGAAAAGGAGGCTAAGGGGAGAAAGTTCTTCTGGGTCATCAAAACTCATGCAAGCTGCAATCCGGGCTGCCCCCAGACCAGATACTCAGAATGATGAACAAAGGGCAGTCAGGATTAATTATTTACAGACCAGGAACTATGATGTTGATGAAATCATCTCCCTCCCCTTAGAAGAATTGAATGAACTGGCTGACATGGAAGTGTCAAGAGAGATTAAGGAGAAAGAGGATGCAAGGTTACTTCTCCAGTTCAAAGAGGAGAGGAGACAGAAAAGACTTCACAAGCATACTCCCACTCTCTCTCCAGTTCAAGAAAGTCCTGCACAGGAAGATGTGGCTCCACAAGAACCTCAGGTAGATAAAGAAGAGGATAGAATCAAAATGATAAACTACCTGAGGTGCACAGGCTTCTATCAGGCAGATACACTTCTTCCCCTGTCCTATGACTTTATTGAGTTCGAGTACTTAAAGCAACTTGAGCTTGAGTTAGTCAAAGAAAGAAAAACAACCAAAAGGAAGCTAAGGGAAGAAGCTGCAAAGTCAAGGGCCATCATTCAAAAGAATGCAAAGAAGTCTGCTGACAGACAAAGAATGATGAGTTTCTTGAAGTCATATGGATTCTCCGGAAGGAGACTTGGTCCCATGTCTCTATCTACAATGGATGAGCATATAAGGGTAATCAAGCAGAAGATTAGAAGTGGTGAACTCATTGACTTGCACTCTCTTCCAAGTCAAGTCCCACCTGAAGTGGAGGTCAAGTTTGAACAACCAGAGACACCTGAACCAGAACCTCCAGCTGAGCCTCAGCAAACTTCATCTTCTGATCCAAGACAGGGTCAAACTCCTCTCCTTCTGAACCTGTGAGGGAGGAACACCCAACTGAGAAAGACATGATGATCAACATGGTGCTGCAGACCAGTCTTCTCAGTTAAAGACATTAAAGAGGAAGAAGAAAATGGCCTCTAAACCAAAGACTAAAAGGAAGAAGCCAAAGTCATCAACCTCTACTCCCCAGGGGAATCAGATCAACCTGAGGAAGTGCATGATGAGGCAGCCCAATCAACCTATGCAAGTGGCTCCTCTAGCAACCGAGACACCCATCTTATCCTGGACTTACTCTACCAATCCAGAAAGATGGAATGTTATCAGAGATCAAGGTGTTGAAAATGTCTACTCATGGCAAGACATAATCAACTTACCTCTGCATGATCTCTTTGAAATGAGAAGATACTATGAGAGTCTTGATGATCCTGACCATCAAATGAAGAAAGGGATGGTATGATTATTCTGAAGAATACAAACATTTAAAGATCTTCTAGGTGTTTTGGTAGCATCAGCCTAGGGGGAGTTTGTAAGGATTCCTGAAGTCTGATGCAACCCAAAACTGCCTAAGTGTTTCAGCAACATGCACTAAGTACTGAAGTGAAGAATGCTTCGGAAGAATTACACAAAGCATTAGAAAATACTCTAAGTGTAATATCTTCCGAAGCCAAGACAATATCTTCCGAAGCCTAACATGAAGTCTTCCGAAGCTTGAAGAGACAAAGTCTTCCGAAGCTTCAACCTATGAAGACAGATTTCTTCCGAAGACTTTTAGTACACATGCTTTATCTGATGTACTGTTCCATAAAGCACTTTTCCGCTGCGTCTCTGATAAGCCACCAACTTACAAGAGTTGGTGAAAAGGTCCATGCTTTTGGTAATGTTACATTGAGGTCTTGTGTCTGAGACTTTACTTTATGTACTTATCCTTTTTGTAATGTATAAGGATGTGAGCTATGGCATGTCATAGTCACAAAGTCAAAAGGCAGATAGCCTTTTGATCCTACAATTGATTTTGTTAGTGTCTAGTCAATTGTATCCAGCTGGCTTTCATAGTATAGCCGGCGTAGGTTGTAGTATAAGTATTCCAAGTTCTTGTATCTTTCCATATGCTTTGTAACACTTGTAAAGATTTGAGAAAGCAATATACTGCTACCTTGAAACTATATTCTCTTGTTCTGTCTCTTGCTTAACTTGTGTTCTCTGCATCATCTTTGGTTACCTAGTTCACTGTTTGATTAAGATTTAGTTAATCTCCTCATTGTGCTGTTGTGTTGTAATTGTGTTCAAGCCCTTGAACGATCCTGCACAGATTTCTTCAGAAGACTTTTAGTAACATGCTTTATCTGATGTACTGTTCCATGAAGCTGGACACCTTTCCGATGCAACTTTGCAAGTCACCAACTAATATGGTTTGGTGAAAAGGTCCATGCTTTTGGTAACTGTACATTAAGATTTTTGAGTCTGTAACTTTCTACTTTATGTACTTTATCCTTTTTGTAATAGATAAGGATGTGAGCTATGGCATGTCATAGTCACTAGTCAAAGGCAATATGCCTTTTGACTCTAAAGGTGATTTTGTGTGTGTCTAGTCAATTGTATCCAGCTGGCTTTCAAAGTATAGCTGGCTGTAGGATGTTGCATAAGTATCTCATGTTCTTGTATTTTTCGAATATGCTTTGTAACACTTGTAATAGAACATAGAGAAGGCAATATACTGCATTCTTGAAAACCAAACACTTGTGTTCTTTGTGTTCTGTCTCATATATTACTTGTGTTCTTAGTATCACCACTTGGTTAATCCAGTTTACTGTTTCATCTAAGTTTAGTTTATCTCCTCTTTGTGTCGTTGTGTTGTAACTCTACACCCTTCAACGATCCTGCATTATGTTTTCAAGATTAACAAAAAGTCGTAAATATTACGAAGATACAAAAGAAAGAAAAGGATAGGATAGGACATTTACTTCTTGTAAGTAGAATTACGAGACCTAATAATTTATTTTTGATTTAGCATTCTTGCCACTATGCAACTCATATTACGTGATTAACACATTACAATGAGCATTTTCTAGCTCATGCAGCGAGACCTATGCACTACCACATGTATTTCCTATCTTTATTGCACTCAAACAATTAGATCAACAACAAAAGTCATGTCAATAGCATGTCTATCTTCTCAACTAATCAGTAATCAGTATTCTAGTCTAGCACAAATCAGTATACGCCTCCATTGTGAAGTATTGAGATTTCGAGACCATCAATTTTTACAGATTTCTCTAATAATGATCTACTATGTTAACTCTTCTCACAAATTATGCCAAACAACCATCTGCCATATTTGAAATATAGCTAGGATTCCATTTTTAGGTTTAAGATATTGACCATCACCACCTTAGTTATTTATAGAAAGTTTTAGACATCAATGGTTGGTCTTTGTTGTCATATATACGTATAATCTCCTACAATTTTGATCGAATGATTCTCGTTAATTGACTGCACTAACAAATGCCTAGAAAAGCTCAGTGAGAATAAGAAGTCTAATCCTTATTTGAGAGTAATAGGTGTATCAGATTATCTATGGTCGGTGCATAGCTCGAGTCATGAAAGACCATAAGCGTTTTGCTCATTTGTCATACTCTCTTTCCTCTATAGTACTTAACATCTTACATATTCAAAACCAAAAATGTTTCTTTTGTTCTTGTGTGACGATTCAATCCAACTATGTTCTCAAGATACAAGAGAAGAGATTCTTGATGAACTTATTATAATATCTTATTCAAACACTTGCATTATAGAAAGAACAAAATAAATAGAAAATAGTTGTAACTGTATTTATTACTTATGCTAGTTAGACATGTGTAAAGATGATCACCACATTAAAAGAGACGTTGAAGAGTGATAATCACGTACTATCCATTTATGAGACTCTAAAGATGTGACCAGTAACCGGTTATGACACAATTATAAACATGACTACTATCATGCCTATTGAGAATATTACAGTAAAATCAAGTTCTTATTGAATACCAGGAAGTGAACATAAGATGCATTTAACATCTACCGAACACAATTGAGCCTTTTATGTTGAGGTCTCCTCAAACGTGTTTACTGTTAACGTATCTCTAAATAATAAAAATATTAACAAACTTGCTTTAATATTCTATTTTTAAATATAGTTAGACCATGTGTAATGGGGCGTTAACCCATACATAACGTCACATAATACATTTATCGTCATTATGGTGGGGCGTTATGTTTAAAAGGATATTATTATTATAACGCTACAATCACCAAATTCATAGTGATAAATGGGCATTATAGGGGCATCAACCATAAGTTGTTTTTTAGCAAAAAAAATAGTGGCGACTTGACACTTATGTGATAGAAAATACCTTTTATTGGCATTAACCATTACACGTAATCTTATTAATTTAATAATAAACTAATGCATCGCAACTCTTAAGTTTTATTCCCTCTCTAGTTTTGTACCCACCGTTATGAGAACACCACCCAATTTTTTTAGTATGAAAACATCTCGTTCTATATCCTATATAAATAAAACACACAATTTTGTAATTGATTAGTACACTACTTATCATCAGAACTTCTATTAAAAACCATCCACCACTAACTAATTAAAAATATAAAAAAATTATTGGTTGGAATGTTTATGAGACCCGTGACAAAAGCAAACAAGTCTAGAAGACCCACGCGTCACATTTTTGCAGCAGAATTCATGGAATGTCACATGCTCCAAGATTATTCACGGGTTCAACCAACAAAACTACCCTCTCTCATTATCTATGTATATCTATCTATATGTGTGTGCTCTTAAAAGAATACATACATATATGTGCATCACACACACATATCTTATATATTTATATAATATTACATATAAATGCATGTGTACCCCACACCACACATGGTTTTGCATAAATGTTAGGCTAGTAACTTCCAATCAATGGCAGTCACATCTTTGTGAATGTCACATTCTGTGTTGCAACAATATTTATACCCGTCTCAACTGACTCCCCTATCAATGCCCAATTCCATTCCAATCATTCTATTCTACTTTTAGTCTTACAAACAATGACAACATCTTCTCTACTCTTCTCCTTCCTCCTACTAACTTCCCTAACTCTTTCCATCTCAACACCATCCCGTTCTTTCCACCAAAAACCCGACAATGAAACCGTCTACAGAACCTCTAAACAACTTTGTATTGGTTGCACTTACGAGTCTTTGCAGTTCTTGTTTGCTCAGAACCTGGTCCGAGCAGCCAAGTGGGAAATCCCCTTGGGTTGGGATTTCCAACTGCAAAAATACGCACAGTGGTGGGCGGGACAAAGGAAAGAAGATTGTGAACTCATGCACTCGTTTCCCGAGGATGATTTTAAGTTAGGGGAGAATATATATTGGGGAAGCGGGTCTTCGTGGACTCCGGTGGATGCTGTGAACACGTGGGCGGGAGAAGAGAAGTACTATAGATATGGGAGTAATACGTGTGAGTCGGGCCAACAATGTGGGCATTACACGCAAATCGTGTGGAAGACAACTCGGCGTGTTGGGTGTGCTAGAGTGGTTTGTGACACTGGTGATGTGTTTATGACTTGCAACTATGACCCTGTTGGAAATGTTATAGGAGAACGACCATACTAGTCGACCATCTTGAGAAATTGTTGCCAATCTAGTCGTCGGAAAAGATTGTGTCGCGTTTATTATCATGATATATTCCATATATGTAAAAAGATATCATAGTATTACGTAATTACATATATCAGTAGAATTATATAATACTTTCTTGTGTCCTCAATTGGATCGTTTTTTTTTGTTGAAATACAATTCTTCTCAGTCGTAAGCTTAATTAAACGAGTGACTAAACATTTTCTTGACAATTGTATTAACATGTAGGGCATGCATTTTGTATCCTATATTTCACACTACTGCTGAAAAAAGATGTATTAACATTTAACAACCAAGTGGTTTGTGAGTTTAAATCCATCAGTGTGTAGGTTTTATGACTGGTCTTTTTAATAAAAGAAATTGTGTTAAGAAAAACAACACAAAAATTCGTAGTAAACTTTGCAAGGGTTTACGCGGAAAAACCATCACAAATTAATTAACAAATTAAAAAATTAAGATGTAACATTAACGACGAACTTGGGCCTCTACTTTTTTTCATCGCAACACGAGATACAAATGCTTATGAGTTATCACATAAATATTAGATCGTATAACGGTGTATATCTTGTAGAAACTAGAAAGCCTGAATAAAACTCAAATCAAGAAAAACTTTTATATACTACATTAAAAGTTGTTTTAATACTACAAATCAGCTTTATAAATTATTTATAGGTGACTCGAATATCTTATGAATTAACATCGATTAAGGCAAAGGAGATAACAAGTATAATACTAAATGAAAATAAAAGGTGATAATATACGGTCAATATAACTAATTTGAAGAGTTAAAAAAAATACAGAATAAAAATCTGGAGTTTCAGAATTCAAGAACTATATATATTATTTATGAATTAAAAGTTATATTCTTTTAAATTTCACTACTCATAATTATTTCTTATATTCTTATGTTGCATGATCACTAATACAAACAAAATGGAACAGCCTTAGCAAATAACATATTGAGGTGTGAAAATGGTGGGGTGCATGTGATGCTAGACATTATTTTTAAGATAATATTTTATATATGAAACTTATATTACTAAATTTATACAAAATTTTGGTTTTTATGTTATAACATCTGAAAAATACATTACATTATAATTATTTTTATAATTTAAAACACATGAGGAGGAATAGTTAAATTTAAGGGTGTTTTAACTTTACCATGTAACTATGGGTTTTTAAAATTTTAAGACAAAAAGTCCAATAGTTTTAGGTCTTTTCTTTTTCTTTTATTTTCATTTTCATCCTGCTTGTCATATGTAAGTTGCACCTTTTTTACATTTTTTTATTTTTTTTTAACAATTTTAGTTTTTTAATAACTTTCATTCATTAACCTTTTTTTAAGAATGCATGACTGACTTTATTACTTTTTGACAACGTTTTGATATAATTTTTTTTAAAAGAGAGTATTAATTAAAATTAAGTAGTATTTTTTTGGTATTATAAAGTATAGAGAGTGCAGTTATCTTTGCGGTATCATAATGAACCAGACTGATTATGAGCAAAAAAACATTATCGCAGTTATCTTGAGGTATCATAAGGAACCAAACTGATTACGAGCAAAAACATTATTGTTTGTATTGGTATTATTATAACCGGTTTTGACATTCACTTTTATAGTTTTCGATGAGCTGATCAAACACACGTCGCGTAGTGCGGGGAAAAACGACCAAACCTCGTCGCTTAACGCGGGAGGAAAAAGTAGTTATATATGATTTTTATAGATTGAGGAATTGACTTTCTATTTTTTAACTTTGAACATGAAATGTTTTGGGTTTCTCACTTTTGCCAAATGGTCTATGCATTTATATATCACCTTTCTCTTTGGGTTTCGTATAGAGAGGGTTTGGCCAAGGCGGATGACCACCGCCTTTGCTCACCATCGTTTGAGCCCCATTGCCGCCATTTGGTTTGCTTTCATAGATTGTGTCTGTTTATATACTACCATACTACCCTCTTTTAGGGTTTCCTAGAAAGAGGCTTCAATGAAGGAAGTCGAGCACCATTGTTGGTCGTAGTCACTACTGATGGCTATGCTTTTTATATTCTCTTTTGATTGTGTGTTGTTGTCCCTTTCGCACACAAAAAAAAAATTAAAAGGTAGCTGGCTGGATGTTGTTGGTGGTGCCAGCCATAACGCCTTCACCACATGCATGCCCTATGCTAGAATTTTTTTTCTCACTTCAATTTGAGAGAGACACTTGCCCCATATCGTTGACCATTTCGGCTAACGCTCCTGGGCGGCATCAGATCTCTTTCTTTTTGATTTGTTTATGGTGTGTTGTGATGGTCATGCAGGACCTTTGACGCCACTACCGGCCTTATCGGTTGGCAGGCTTTGGTGCCTTCGGTCTTCTTACCTTCGATTAGCTTTTATTTTAGATACTTATTACATTTAACCCTAACTTTTTAGGTCAAAAGCTTGGATTGTTTTTTTTTGTTTTTTTTTTATGTTTGTAGGATTTGAGTGTTCTTTGGTGGATGTGGGGCGATGATGGTGGTGACTGCTTATCTTAGACCCATTGTTAGTTCTATTATGGGTTCAAAATTATTGCTTTGGTCGAATATAGATGCAACAACCAAGTGATATTTCTTGGTTTGCTAGATGCATGTGTTAGTTAGATTTAGGTCAATGACTTTTGACTTTTTGTGCGATGAAACCCCAACTTTTTTAGGGTTTAAAACTTTGGCCATTTCTAGTTCGTTTATGTCTCTTAGATTTATATTTTGTTTGGTGTGTTTGAGTCGATGATGATGAACTTTAGTTCATCTGAGATTTTCTCTGTTTGACAAAACTGATGTGTGAGGCTTTTAAAAAATAAATAAAGTTTTAAAGAGATGATGGTTTTTTTTAATACGGGAGATGGGGATGGGGATGGGAAAACTAATTCGAATGATCGCACATTAGCATCCACATCTTCAACCACATCTCTAAAATATAGGATAAGATGAGAAAACATATAATTTTGCATTTACATCACGTTTCTTATTCCTATTTCCATCTTTTATAACTAGGGAAATCATAATGACCTCCTATAGGACACTATCCATCTTCGATATATATTATTTTATATTTTTCATGAGTGGTTATAATCGAAAGAAATTTTTTTTAAAAAAGAAAATAATTACATAATATTAATAGACCAAATGAATGAATAGGAGAGTTTGGTCTTTTAAACTTGGCCACAACACTTTTTAAGACTTCTATATTTAGCCCTACTTTATGATTTCTTCAATATCAGACACTAAGTCTTTAAAATTTTTATTTTTATTTTGAAACGCCACAACATTTTTAATACTTCTGCTTTTAGCCTTACTTTATGGTTTCTTTAACCTCGGCCACTAAGTCTTTAAAATTTCTATTTTTATTTAGAAACTAAAAAAACAGTTGTTTTTTTTATCTTTTACTACATTTGCTTTGGTTACAGAAATTTGTTTATTGTATGAGACAACAGGTCAATTTAAATATAATAAGTTCATTTGACGGTATAAATATGTGTTGATGTAAATTTACATATTAGGAAAATAATACGTGTCATTCGACGATATATACGTTTTAACATAAGTTTAGTTCAAAAATGAGTCAGGTGCAGTTGTAATATATACTTTATCATGTTGCATACAACGCTACCGCATGTGCTTTTTTCATGTATCTTTTGGCTTGATCTACATTTCAACATAAATTTGTTTGTAAAAGAGTCGGATCAAATATAATACATTTTGACATAAGTTTAGTTCGAAACAAGTCGAGTCGATTGTAATCTATAATCTATCACGTCGTGTATGATGTCGCCGCACGCGTGACGGTTAAAAGACTATTTAAGTTAATTATTTATTGAAATAAGGACAAATATGAGAAAGCTAATATGAAAGAATTTTAGAAAATAAACAATATCTTTATGTCATGGTGGGGTTTTTTAATTATGAGAGATGGAAAAACTACTATAAATGGTCGTGAAGATGTCTATTTTTGTTTCACTTTTAGTGAATTAAAAGAATTTGCGATGATAGCTTGGATAACATAATTAAAGCATTTCTAACTCAGCCCCCTACCTCATATTTATACTTTTAACAAAACAACATAAAATTCTCTCCATTATATACATTATTAAATTCACTTTAAGTAGATATGAGTGAAAAAAAGAAAAAATAAAAAAAATTGTTTAATTAAATAGAGGTAGATATTAAGGCCTTCCAAATCACACGAAATTCAAAACTTGATAAAAATTGCTGATAAATTCACTCCTTCGATTTTGGTTCGGTTGAAAATGAGCTTAGCAGTTCGGTTTGGTTTGTAAATGAACCAAGCATGAATAAAGTTAAGCTTGTTTGTTTTTGCTTGACCTATTTTTTGGTTATATATATATACATATAATATATAGAGAGAGAGAGAAGCGATCTTAAAAAAACCAAGTAGTTTTAAGAAAACCATTTTTGTCAATTATAATTTTCATTATATATTTATATTTATTATCTTGGGTTTTAGTAACTTTATATATAATACATTTTTAGTGACTAGTTATTGTTAACTAAATCCTATCTTTTACTCCATTATTAAACAAATCATATACAGAGTTTTTAAAAAACCTAATTCATAGAAGAATTAGATTCTTCACCAATTCATCAACCATATACGAATGATATCTCAAAACAATCAAAGTTAAAGGTTACCATTGATGATGAAACAAACTCAAATGTCGCATGGTTTGTAGCAAATCAAAAAGTAAGATGATGATGGTGATAAAATCAAGGTAGAGGTTAGCGACTATTGAATTGGTTCTTGATATATTCAATCAATGGATGGATTCATGAATACATTTGTTATATTTCCGCATTGGATGGTGATGAAAGAAAGAATATGAAGGCTTGTTATGTAACTTGAGTTACATATATTGAACTGGAGAATAAGGCAACTTAAGAACATAAAAAGGATCTAGGTATCTGTTGATACATCTGTTCGTAATTTATGTGTTTAAATGTAAAAGTCATTCATATCTTACATATGTGTAATATGATGATTTAATGAAGTATGATATATGCCTTGATGTTTATTTATCTTTCATTCTTATGTATGAACTTCTTATATAGGTTTGAGGTTGTTGTACACAATTCTAAGTCAATAATGATTGGGAAATGTGTTCAACCTAGTCGGGTGATTATTCATGCTAATGGACCATACTTATGGACCATACGCAGAATAAATCATACTAATGAACAAGTCGCACGACTGAACCAGGAGACTGGATCAGTCGTATGATTGAGATATAAGATTGACTCAGTCGCACGACTGAACCTTTAGTCGTGAGTCAGTCGCACGACTGAACCATGCTAATGGTTCAGTCATACGAATGGAAGCTCAAAAACTTATAAATACCACTTAATTTGTGAAAAAAGACTTTGAGAGATCTTCGAATATAGATAAACCCTAGTTGCCCAGAGCGTCCTAGAGAGCCAATCCAACTTCATAGTTCGATCTTGATTGATTCCTACTCATTGTTAACGTTTAGTTCATTGTTATATTGATCGGGTTATCGTTCTCACTGATTGGATCACCAATCAAATAGATTCCGCACTATTGATCTGATTTCACGTAGAATCCATTAGAACTCCATACCTACATGGTCCTAAAAAATGGTATCAGAGCTTTGGCTCGTGATTTTGCATTGGATTCGATTAGTTTTGATGTTAAAAACCTATGTTTTAAATCAAAAGAGTCACCACTTTGCTTCAAAAGGTGTTTTTGACGTTTGCATGCATTAAAGTCTCAGTTTTTCATTATACGACAGATTAGGGTTCCTGGGAAATTAGTAATTTTGTGTCAAAGTGTCAAAATATTCGATTTTAGAAACACAGCAGCCTTTAGTTGCACGATTGGTTCATTCGTACAATTGAACAATCGTATACTCCATCCGCAGGACTGAACTCAGTCGTATCCCTCATTCACACGACTAAACAACTCTAGTAGTTTGATTCTAATCGTCTTGTTCATACGCACGACTGAATCCAATCACACGATTGAATTCATTCGCATCCTTCATTCGCACGAGTGATCCATACTCATAGCCCATTCGCATGAGTGAAACTGTCATATTCTAAAAGTATCAAGTTTAAAGCAATGTAAGACCAATTTGCTGGATTTACTACCGGAAAGGACTCCCGCATCCAGAATCTTCTACTTCTGGAGAATGAGATTGGAAATCATAATAAACCTCCAAAGTTGTTAACGTTAGATGAATATCCACAGTGGAAACAACAGTTTGATATCTATTTAAATGGAGTTGACCAAAATCTTTGGACATCTATTGAGACTAGTTATATGATACCAGTTAGTGCTAATGGAGTCAAGTTGACTTGGGAGGAATGAGTGAAGCTCAAAAGATTCTATTCAATGCTGAAAAAATAGTATATGCCTTGTTGACTCAGTCAACACCTAAAGATATTTTTCATCAGTTCTCTGAGAACAAGCAGGCTAAAAAGTTACAGGAGGCATTGGAGAGAGATATGATGGAAACGCAACTCTTAAAGCACTGAAGGCTAAAGCTCTCAAAAAGGAATTTGATAATTTCTCTACGATAGGGAATGAGAGCTTAGATGATATTATTGACAGATTCTATCTTCTGATGAGTGAGTTGCACACTCATGGTGTGACAACATCTATGGAAGATAAAGTTTCAAGCTT
This sequence comes from Flaveria trinervia, assembly GCA_025506515.1. Classification (NCBI taxonomy): domain Eukaryota; kingdom Viridiplantae; phylum Streptophyta; class Magnoliopsida; order Asterales; family Asteraceae; genus Flaveria; species Flaveria trinervia. Next base: position 20,295,406 of record CM046444.1, read on the forward strand.
TGTTGATAGTTTTCCTGATAAATGGGATTTATTTGTGTCTAATCTGAGACAAAACAACATTCTTGCGACGTTAGACATAAATGATTTCATCTTGAAGTTAAGGGAGGAAGAACTGCGAATGAAATACAAGTCGAAGAAAGGATCCTATGTTCAAAATCCTTCACTTCAAAACTCAGTTCCGACTCCAGCTATTTCAGGAGTACCATTACAAACAACATTCGTGTCTAGTTCTTCTGCTCCTTCCCAAAACAGTGGTTCAGGAACCGAAATGGCAGGGGTATCTGGAACCCAATACATAGTTCCTGAGGCAAACACTACTAAGTAAGACTGAGAATCTTGGTAATGTCACAGTGGAAGTTGCTAAGGAGCACATGAATCTTCTAGCGGTTGTTGTACAATTTTATGATGGTTTAGTTTCCGGTAAGCTTGGAAATTTTCATCTTGCAGATGAGGATAACGAGCAAGTTGATGTAAATGAGCTAGAAAGAATGGACATAATGTGGGCCTTGGTTAGTGCAGTCAAAAGAGCAAAGAAGTTTGTCAAAAAGACGGGGTGAAATCTAGCTGCCACTAAAGATACAACTTTTGGTTTTGACAAAACCAAAGTCACATGTTTCAACTGTGGTGAAAAAGGGCACTTTAAACGTGAATGTGTAAAGCCCAAGAAAACTAGAAATGAAAACCCATTTCTACATTCAACCGTCAAGACAAAGACATGATTGGAACTACTTCTTCAAGTACAGAGATAAAGGCTCTGACTTCTCAAGGTGATTGTAACACCCGAATATTTTCTTTGAAGCCGAAGGAAGAAGAAAAATAAATAAAGTCCAAAGTCGAGGGACCAAACTCGCCAACGAGAGGAAGTTGGGTGAGTGGAGGTATTTAAAGGGAGAGGGCAGCCTTACCCTCTCCCCACACTTGTGAAAAATCAGCCAAAAGAGAGGAAAAGAGGAAAAAGCTTGGTTCGAGTGAATTCAAGCGTGCAAAATCGAAGTGTGGCGGATCTAATTGAAGCTCTTCTCGTCGTGGTCATTTATGTGAGTTCTAGGACCCCTATTTTACATGTTTTTGAATGATTTTGGGGCTGGAACACATCTGAAAATCGTTTTTGAAGTGTGTGTGTGTTTGACCCGTGTGTATGTGTTTGTGTATGATCCGAGTGATGTATGATTTCGGGCTTGTGTGTGCGTGTATGGTGTTGTGGTATGTTTTCCTAAGGTTTAGGATGGTTGATTTGGGATTAGAAGAGGTTTGGAAGAACTTGGAAGTCAAAAATGGCAAATTGGGTTCGGGAGTGAGCTGTATTCTACACAGTAGGGCTATGCGACCGAATGGCATGCCAGTCGTATGACTGAAGTCCACAAGCATGCCAGTCATGTGATTGAGGTTCATTCGCATATGAGTCATGCGACTAGAGCCCATACGCATGCCAGTCGTGCGACTGAGGGTCATTCGCATGGGGAGTCATGCGACTGAGGCCCATACGCCTAGTTCCATCCGCATTAGGACCATTCGCATAAGTGTTCATCCGCATTGGGTCATTCACATAGGTGTTCAATCACATATTATCCACTCACATGATGTACAGTCACCTGGAAGGCCATGCGACTGAAGGGTGCCATACGCCCAAGTAGAGCTTATGCACCCGAGGAAAACGGAGTTTATTTACTGACTTTCGAGGGAAAATGCAGATGTAAGTTTTGACGTGGAAGGTTCCCGGGGGTTCATATAAGTTGACTTTTGAGGTCATAGATGCTATGTTGGGCATGTTGAAGATGTATGATGTTGTTTGATTATGCATGATGTATGCTATGTATGTATGATGCGCCTTGCATGTTGATGTTATCTATTTATGATGATGTTCCTTGCTTTGTATGTTATCTTTCCCATGACCTTACATTGAATGCTAATGAATGAAATGAAAGTATTATGTAACGTAAGGTGAAAGATAATAAAAAGAGGAACATGATAAATGCATACATTAATGAATGATGAAAGTAATGAAAGTCTTCCAAGCCTTGTATGTCGCTACCCCATGAGGATGCATATCAGGGTCTATCTTTGTGATTGTCTATTTTTATGGAACCATTGTTGCTTGCCTTAGGTATTGTGGCCAGGAGGTGCTATGCACCGTAATGGAAGGTCTATGACAGGCTTAGGCCTAGTACCATTAGACTGAAGGGCATAGCACATGACAATGGTACACCTAAACTTTATCTTAGGTATTGTGGCCGAGAGGTGCTGTTCTCTGTAATGGAAGGTCTATGATAGGCTTAGGCCTAGTACCAGAAGACTAAAAGGTAAAGTTCATGGTTTGATGGAAAGAAAAGATGTAATGATAAACGAATGAATGAAAGTAAGAATGTATGAATGAATGGAAGATAACGAATGAATGATGAAGATAATTATGATACTATCTATGTGTACGTATGATGTATGATCGCATGAATGTAAAGAACGGGTTTTAATGAAAGAAAAGTATGTTTTATTATAAAACTAGAACTCACTCAGCAACGCTGACTTTTATTTTTTTCCCAGTTGGCAGGTAATGATTGTTGAGGATGGCACGAGGTGGCTACTCAGCTCTTTTGGGATGGCATCCATTTTTATAACGCTTTTGTGATGTAATGCAACATGTATTTTGTAACTTGATAATGATGTATTGTTTTGCAAAAGCTTTTATAATGAAATGAGATGTCTATTTTGATGATTCCGCTACGAGGTGTTATTTACGATAAATCAAAACATATGTTTTATGTGCAATGATCGACCAGCTGTAAGCGTCCCAGGAATGGAGCCTTACAGTGATGAAAGGCAATACTAGTCCTTCCACTTTGTTTCTCCAGGTGAATCAAATATTGCCTTTGTCGATGCAGTGGATGATGGATCTGCTAGTGAGGGTAAGATCATAGCTGAGCAAGCAATGCCAGATACCGAAGAAGCTATGAATGTTGTTAATCACTTGGTTGAGGAAGAGCTCAGAGTAACAAACTCAGAATCTCTAGTCAACGAAGAGTTTGATATAACTTTGATGGTTGATTCGTTTGATTCCTCATAGGTAAGTTCTAAAGACCAATTATTTGAAAAACATGCTTGTACTAAATGTGACAAATTTAGGGAAAGCATTGATCTAAAATTTGCAAGGTTATTAGAATACAATGATTATTTAGTAAATGATTTACAACTCTACACTTAGGCTAACTGTATCTTAAAACAAAATGAGTGCAGTTTCAAAGAAAAAATAGAACTTTTAGGAAAACAACTAAGGGAAACCGAGGTTGTTGCATTAAATCAAGCAAATGATATAAAGTTTTATTTAAATTCTTTGTAAGAAACAAAAAAGGAAAAAGCAGTTTTAGAAATCGAAGTTGAATCTTTAAAACAAAAACTACATAGTTTGGCTAGTTCTTCTCACATAGTTCAAAACTTAGTGAAAGAATGAAATGATGGGGACGGTCTGGGTTATAAAGTAGTTTCGCCACCACATGCATCCCTTTTGAACACTGAATGTAAACCAATCAATAATAACCCAGTAAAAGATCATGTGGTGTCCACTCTTCTGGTTAGTGATCTAGATTCTACGGGAAAATCTGTGAAAAACATCACTAAACAGAAGAGATCTACTTTGAAATCAATAGAGAAGATGCCTATTGAAAATTTGGATGATCAAATTGAAAAGGTTAATTTAAGGTCAGGTTCACACATGTCTACTTCTGAACCCAAAATGACTAATCCAGTTAACCAAAAACGTGTTATCCATCAAAGTCCAAATAAACTAAAAGTTAAAGATGTTCAAAATGTTAAAACAATTAATTTTGTTAAAGAAGCTGAAACATCTAAAAAAGAAGTGACAAAACCCAACTAGACACACCTCACACCCTTACCAAACTCAACACCACATAAAAATTTTCTTCAATCTATAGAAGAGAGATCATGCTACAGTTGTGGAAAACGAGGACATATCTCTCCTAATTGTCCTTATTAGCAGACGCCCAAAAAAAGTGAACTTTATGATGCAAAACCAAGTTTTTCTAAAATGAGATCTAATACTCCACCTAAGAGTATTAGTGAACCTAAAGTTCAAACCATAAGCCAGTTGTAACACCCGGTTACTTTTTTAAAGGAGAATAAGAGTTGAAGAATAAAAGTAAGAAATGCAATTTAACCCAAGTTGAGGGGTTAAAAGTGTTAAAAGGACAAAAGTACAAAAGTTAGTGTAAAGGTGGACATGGCCGCCCACCCTCACTTCACATCACCATTTTCATTTTGGTTCTAGAGAGAGAGAGCCGAAAGCTTACGGGTTTGGAGAAGAAGAAGAAGAAGAGGTTGAATTCAAGGTAAGAATTCAAAATTTCTTAGTGTTTGTGTTGGGTTTTGTCTCGGGTATATGCTTATGTGCTTGTGTGTGTTTGGGTGTGTGTGTTCTGTGGGTTTCTAGGTGTTTGAACTCATTTGCAAATGGGATAGAAGGAAGATACACCAAAGTTGCACCATGTGAGTTTCTAGACCCTGGTTTTACTTGTTTTAAACTCTTCTTGGGGCTGAAAATGTATTAAAATGATTTTGCAATGTTTATGTATGTATACCCGTATGTATTATGCATCTTTGATGATGTTCCTTAGGTGTTATTAAGTTGTTCATGTTTAGAACAGCCTTGGTAAGCTTAGAACTAATAGGCTTGATGTTTGGTTTCGAAAATATCCTAGAAACATGCTGAACAAAAGGTTCATGCGCCTAAATAAGGCCCATGTGCCTGGAAATGCCTTAGAAAGGTTTAAGTGTAACTAATGCGCCTGAATAGTGCCCTCATGTGCCTAGAATATTAGTCGGACGACTAAGTGTAGAGCCATGCACCTAAATAGTACCCATACGCTCGAATGGCCCATGCGCCTAAGTTTCCATACGCCCGAATAGCCCATGCGTCTAAGTGTCCATGCGTCCGAATGGACCATAGGCCCGAATAGTGTCCATGCGTATGAAATAGCTCATGCGCCTAAGTGTTGAAACGGTTAAGTATTGGCTAATGCACTTGCATAGTGATGAAACTCCCAAACAGGGCTCATGCACCCAAATAGTGTTGGTGCGCCTAACACTTAGAATTTATTACAGAATTTTTGTTAGAATTTATTACAGAATTTTTGTTAGAATTTATTACAGAATTTTTGGGAGTCTATGCTTTTAGGGTTTTAACTGAGGATTGACTAGGACTTATTAATGCTAGGTTTCATGCATGATTATGATTGCTTTATGATTGTTTATTATTATTATTATTATTATTATTATTACTATTAGTATGTGACTTTACGTGGTGTGTTTATTATCGTAACGTAAAGTATTATTAATAATAATAAAGTGAAAGAGCAATGAAGAAGAGAAGTGAAACCTAATTTAAAATGTTAACAAGTCTTGTAAGCTTATAGGAGGTGCACGACCATGAGATCGTTAGCTCAACTGTGATGCGGGTTAGCTACCCTAAGATGCACACGGGGCCAGTCACATGAGATTGGCGGACCTTTGCAACATACCCTAGGTGTCTGGGCCAGCCTTGTATACAGTATTTAGAGCCCCTTGTGGGAACAGAGGGCCCAACACCACTTCCCCCGCGCACATAGTTTAGGATATTGCTCATTGGTCCACACAGACAGTGAAAGATGAAGATAAAAGAATACAGAGTAAACAAGGCATACAGTAAAGAGATAAAGCATTATCTGATTGTATAGTTAATGCGTGCTCACGTATAAAGAGATGACGTTTTCGTAAAAAAGAGTATTTTCATATGTATACCTATAGAAAGTATTTTATTACTTTTAAAACTAGAACTCACTCAACAACGCTGACTTTTATACATTTTTAGTTGGCAAGTAAATATTGCTGAGGATGGAATGAGGGTGAAGCTACTCGGCAGGAAAAGACCGACATCCATTCATACCTATTATTGCTGTTGTTTTGTAATGCAATTAAACAATTCTTTTGTATTCAACTAAACAATAGTGTATTGCTCAACAACAGTGTTTTAATAAAATGAATAGCTTTTGTTAAAATAATTCCGCTGCTTAAGCTTGTAAATTTATAATGTTTAAGATATTTAATGCTGTGAATGACCAACTGTGAGGTCTCCGGGTACAGGGCCTTACAAGTTGGTATCAGAGCCAAAGTTTAAGAGAAATGGGTTAAATAAAATTTTAAAACCTAAAATTAAACTGAAAATGGGACAATGGAGGGATGTCAGCCCGAGTAGCTACGTGCCATTAGGTATGTCTTTTCTTAATCTTAATCAACATTATGTGCGCATGCTATTTGATTTATGTGCTCTTAGTAGATTTAGATACTGATTAAGTCAGGATAGGAAATGCTTGGGGTATGAAGAGTAAAGTAAGTGGCTAATCACAACTGGCCACTGTAATTAGGGACTTACTATACTTGACATAAACTAAGTTATTACCTTGAATGACCGCGTTAGTGTTTGAATCTTATAGCGTGTTAGAGGATGGGTGGATGGAAATCTTCCAAGACTCCTAGAGGCAGAGGCCATCCACGTGTGACTAGGAGTAGTGCTAGGGCTCCTGAGACGACCTATGAGAAAGAAAATGAGAATGCTAGCCTGAATGCCTCAGCTAGGGAGGCGATTGCTGATGAAGTACACCAGGTCATGCAGACAGTCTTACTATCTGTGGTGACTGAAGTCATTAGGGCTCTGAGAAGCGAGGAAAGGAAGGAGAAGGAGAATAGAAAGGGATCAACGGGAAAGGGAAGCAGAAGGGAGGAGGAACAACCAGAGCCTGAGACTGTGTTGTCCGATGAGGAGGAGGGTGATGTAGTGGGGGTAGCGACCAGAGGGTGCAGTTATGGGGCGTTCCAAAGGTGTAAGCCCCCGAATTTCGATGGCAATGGCAATGCTGCTGCCGCTCACCGCTGGGTGAGGGAGATGGAGGCAGTCTTGGAGATCAGTGAGTTCCGCAAGGACTAAAAGGTGAAGTTCGCGACTCACTCTTTCGTTGATTCAGCGCTGTGTTTGTGGGACAATATTGTCCAAGTTGAGGGTACCACGGCAATCGGAAGGATGAGGTGGAATGAACTAAAGAAGTTGGTGGTCGAGGAATTCTGTCCTCACAGGGAACTCGATAAAATCGAGAGGGAGTTCTTACAACTTGAAGCGGGAACCATGACCCATCAGCTGTACACCACTAGATTCAACGAGATGGCGAGGCTGGTGCCGGATCAGGTGATACCGGTGTCAAGGAAGATCAAGAGGTACATCCAAGGACTGCTGGCTGACATTCACAAACACCTGATTGCTGCTCAGCCAGGTACCTTTCGATCGGTGGTGGACTTGGTGGGTAGATTGTATGATGAGCGAGAGGAGGCTGTGGTGGAGGTGAAGAAGACGAGTGGAAATGGTAACAACTGGAATGAGAAGAGGTTTGGACATGGTGGTTTCACTCCAAACAACAAGAAGAGGAAGGTGGACGACCATGGGGTGTCGTCAAGATCAGAGCTGAAAAAGTGTGGCAGATGTGGAAGGGAGCATGCTGGTGAGTGCAGGATGGGAATGAATGTATGCTTCAGATGTGGCAAGCCTAGCCACATCGCTAGAGACTGTAGGGTGCTGAAGTGCTATAGATGTGGCGGGGAGGGTCACGCGACCAAAGACTGTAAGAAGCCGAGGGCGGAGAATTCTGGAGTGAAGAAGAAGCCGGAGGAAGGAGGGCAGAGGGCAAGTGCTAGAGCTTACACCATGACCCGACAGGAAGCTAGAGCTGATCCCGATGTCGTATCAGGTATGTTTCTAGTAAACCAAACTTGTGCCTCTGTATTGTTTGATTCCGGTGCTAGTAGGAGTTTTATTTCCACTACTTTATGTGCTAAGTTGCCTATTAGTAGTAGAAATGTCAGTGAACCATTCGATGTGGAAACCGCTATTGGCAAGTCCACTAGAATTACTGATGTGATAGAGGACTGTGCTATAGAACTAGAAGGTCATCGGTTTGCTGCTAGATTACACGTGATGCCCCTAGTTGGATTCGATGTAGTACTAGGGATGGACTGGTTAGCAGCCTATGAAGCAAACATCGTATGTCGCAAGAAGATGAGTCGATTAGTTGCGCCCGATGGGAGTTTGGTTACGATTTATGGAGATCGCGTTACTACGATCCCGAAGATGATTTCGATGGTGGTGGTGGGGAAGTGCATGAAACGTGGATGTAGTGCCTACTTGGCCTACGTAAAAGATGTGGATGCGTCGGTACCGCAATTATCTGAGGTGCCAGTGGTGTGTAACACCCGGTTATTTATTATTTTAAAGCCGACGAAGGAAGAAAAAGAAATAAAGTCCAAAGTCGAGGGACCAAACTCGCCAATGAAAGAAAGTCGGGTGAGTGGGAGTAGTTTTAGAAGAAAAGATAGAAGCTAAGTGAAGTTGTTGCTTTTAACCAAGAAAATGACTAAGGGAAACCGAAGTTGTTGCTTTTATTATTTTACAACTGTGCACAGAAGCTAACGGATTTTAAAACAAAATGAGGACAGTTATAAAGAAAAGATAGAAATTTTAAATAAACAACTAAGGGAAACCGAAGTTGTTGCTTTTAACCAAGCAAATGACATAAAGTCCTACTTAAACTCCATGGAAGAAACTATGAAAGAAAAGGCAGTTTTAGAAGTCGAAGTAAACTCTTTAAAACAAAAACTGCACAGTTGGACCGGTTCTTCTCACATAGTTCAACACTTAGTGAAAGAACGAAACAACGGGAAGGGTTTGGTTTACAAAGTGGTTCCACCACCACATGAGATCATGTTAAATGTTAAATGTAGACTAATAAATTACAACCCAATTAAGGATCATGTGGTGTTCACTCCTCTAGTTAGTGATCCAGATTCCACTAGTAAACCGGTGGAATCTGTCACTAAACAAAAGGAGGCCACTTTGAAATCTAAAGGTAAGATGCCTATTGTGAATTTGGAAGAACAATTTGAAAAGGTTAATGTTAAGTTTGGTTCAAACATGTCTATTTTTGAACCCAAAAGGACCAAACCAGTTAACCAACCACGTGCTCCATGTCATAGTCCAAATAAACAAAAGGCTAAAGATGTTAAAAATGTTCAAACAATGAATTTTGTTAAAGAATCTAAAACATCGAAACAAGACGTGACCAAACCCAAATAGACTAAAGTCACACCTATGTCACACACTTCCCCTCAGAAACAGTTTCACTAATATATAAAAAGTAGATCATGCTACAATTGTGGAAAGAATGGACACATTGCTTCTAATTGTCCTTATTATCAGACCCCAAGAAAGAAAATTGACCTTTATGATACTAAACCAACTTCTCGAAAAGGAGTTCTATTACTCCACCAAAAAGAAGTAATGAATCTAGAGTTCAAACAGTAAGCCAGTCGTCTGTTTATCACAAACATGCATTACACGAAACTAGCTTGTGGAAGGAAAAGTCAAGTCATGTGTTTGATAATGAGAACAAGAAAAAGAATGATCAGCCCCCACCCTCAAATGGACAATGGGTTGAGTTCATGATGTGTGATTCCTCTGGGTCACCCAAGCCAGTTAAGGCTTGTGTCCCTAACCTAAACTAATCATTTCTTTTGAATGTGTAGGGTGTCCGCTATAGTGCTACGAAAAATACCTGGATTGTTGATAGCGGGACATCAAGGCACATGACTGGGAACCTGTCTCTCCTGTCTAATGTCAAACAAATTAAAGGGGGACACGTTTCATTTGCTGGAAATAAAGGAGGATATATCACTGCACAAGGCAAAGTGGGAAACCAGAAAGTTAAGTTTGTTAAGATAAACTATGTTCAACAACTTCAAAATAACTTACTTTTTGTCTCCCAGATATGTGACAAAGAATTCAAGGTTGTATTTGACGACAATAAGTGCTATGTCCTGAAAAAGGACTGTGTTATCCCGGAGGACCAAGTCTTAATGTCAGCTTCAAGATATAACAATTTATATGTCTTGGACCTATCAAAGGCCTCCACAACCGATCATAATGTACAATGCTTCTTGTCAAAGGCAATAGAGAAAGACTCTATCTCCTGGCATAGGATAATGGGACACATTAATCCACGAAAGATGAATCACTTGATCCAGAATGATCTAGTGCGTGGAGTAAATGTTAAGAACTTCCAATTACTGGATTGTTGTGTCGCGTGTAAGAAGGGAAATAGACAAAGAAGTCTCATAAGGCAAAGAAAGTTCACTCAATTGACTTAACTCTTGAGCTTCTTCACATGAATCTGTTTGGGCCAGTTAGTACAAAGAGCATTGCCAGCAATTTGTGCTACTATGTAGTTACGGATGACTACTCAAGATTTTCTTGGGTGATGTTTCTGAAATCTAAATCAGAGACATTTGAATCATTCAAAGAGCTGGTAACTACATCTGAGTCACTCTACAAGCTGAAGGCAAGGCAAGTTCGCTCAGACAACGGTATCGAGTTCAAGAACCAGTGAAGGGAGGCATTCTGCAAAGAAAAAGGAATTTTGCACCAGTTCACATCTGCCTACACTCCTTAAATGAACAGAGTTGATGAGAGAAAGAATCGAAGCTTGATAGAGACAACCCGGACGATGCTGGCAGACTCGAAACTTCCTATCCAATTTTGGAACGAGGCAGTAGCTAACGCATGTTACACCCTCAATCGAGTCTTTGTGGTCAAACGTCATGCTAAAACGTGCTATGAGTTGCTCCAACGATGTAAACCAAATATGGTGTACCTAGAACCATTTGGAGCACCATGTATGTTGCTGTAAGGCCCCGTTCCCGAGACACTTACAGCTGCTCGATCATCACACATAAAGCATATATATTTATTATCTTACATAAAAACGTTGTAGCGGAAACATTTAACCCAACATTCCATTTAAATATAATAGCTTTTGCAAACAATATGTCGTATCGAATTAAAAAATTCATGTTACATTTCATTACAAAAGCATTATAACAATGGATGTCATCCAAAGAACTGAGTAGTCGCCCTATGCCATCCTCAGCAAATCCCTGCCAACTGGAAACACATCAAAGTCAGTGTTGCTGAGTGAGTTCTAGTTTTAAAATAAAACATATTTTACTTCCATTATAAAACCATTCATTACTTTCGTATGCAATCACACAACATACATTCAGATAATATAATTATTATCTTCCATTACGTTCGTCATTAACTTCCATTCATTCATACGTTCTACTTTCATTCATTAATCATCGTACGTTACATTATCATTCACTTCATTCTTTCATAACATCATTAACTATTTCCGGATCAGTGTCATCAGCTATACCCCAAACGTATACACACAGCGGGTACTGGGACGAAGGTCATAAATGACTTCCACAACGCACATAGCCTGGCACCCGGGAAAGCGACAATGATCCCACTGCTCTATACACCCCCAACATTATGCATACTCGAGTACTGGCCGAAGATCATAAATGACTTCCACACCACACATAGCCTAGCACCAGCATCGAGGTGGGTAACCACTATAACCACGTATACAACACCCCCAAATTATGCATACTCGAGCACTGGGCCGAAGATCATAAAATGACTTCCACACTGGACATAGCCTGGCACTAGCATCAAGGTGGGTAGCCACTATAACCATGTATACACACCCCCATATTATGCATACTCGAGTACTGGGCCGAAGATTATAAAATGACTTCCACACTACTCATAGCCTGGCACCAGCATCGAGGTGGGTAACCACTATTACCACGTATACAACATCCCCACATTATGCATACTCGAGTACTGGGCCGAAGATCATAAATGACTTTCACACTACACATAGCCTGACACCAGCATCGAGGTGGGTAACCACTATAACCACGTATACAACACCCCATATTATGCATACTCAAGTACTGGGCCGAAGATCATAAAATGACTTCCACACTACACATAGCCTGGCACCAGCATCGAGGTGGGTAACCACTATAACCACGTACCATACCGTTGGTCAGTCACAAAGACTGGAACCCCTATGTGTATCCTTACGGGTTACCTAAACCACACGCAGGTGTGCTTACGACTTCATAGTGTCGTGCACCTCTGTACATATTGCTTGCAAGCCTTTCCATACACTCATTCGTTACATTAATGCATACAAACCATTATTATGTTCCTCTTTTCATTATCTTCCACTTTACGTTACAAAACACTTTCATTACATTCTTTAACGTTCAACTCAAAACCACGAGAAGACAACCATACATAATAATAAGAACATAACATCATACAACATCAATCACACAAGGCAACATCGCACGCCCATAACATACATCATGCATAACATACAACATGCATAATCACACGACATCAAACATCACACGAATCACGCGCATCACAACCTATAACCATATGGCATCACACATCATCATGATGAGCATCACATCTCATCATGCATCATCAACATCATCTACAACCCCAAAGGTCCGAGCCTACGCCCGCACTTCCCCGAAAGTCAGACAATACACTAAGTTCATTCGGGCGTATGGACCCTATTCAGTCGCATGGTCTTCCGTACGTATGCGAACACTCAGGCGAATGGACCTCCAGTCGCATAGCCTCCAATCGCATGCTTTCCCACACGAATGGACCTCAGTCGCATGACATCCGGGCGTATGGACCTCAGTCGTATAACCTTCATGTAGATGGCCCTCAGTCGCACACCTTTCATGCGTATGAGCCTCAGTCACACGGCTCACAGGCATATGGACTCCAGTCGCATGACCTTCAATCGCATGACCTTCATCCGCATTTCCTTCACTCGCAGACTCTCATCCGCATTTCCTTCAGTCGCATGACTCTCATGCGTATGGCTCTCAGTCGCACGAATGAACCTCAGTCGCACCTCTTTCGTGCGTATGGCCCCCAGTCACATGCCATTCAGTCGCATGGACCTCCAGTCGCATAGCCCTAGCTGGGCGCAGAATGCAGTTCCTCCCGAACTGCAGCCGCCAAATCCAATCTCCAAACTCTTCCAAACCTCTTTTAAGCTTAAATAAACCATTCTAAACCTTAGGGAAGCACACCAAAACATCATTCAAGAACACCAAGGCTGAAATCAAGCCCCAAACGAATCATACACCTACGCATACATACATAAATGGGTTTACACCAAATACCCGAAAAATGGTTTTTAGATGTGTTCTAGCCCTAAAATCATTCAAAAACGTGTAAAAGGGGTCCTAGAACTCACATAAATGATCTCGTCGAGTAGAGCTTCGATTTGACCCGCTACACGATGATTTCCACGCTATAATCAACCCGAACCAAGCTTTTCTCCTCTTTTTCTCCTTCTCTTCTCCCTTTGGCTGAGTTTTGTAAGAATGGGGAGGGTGTGGGTTGCCCTCCCCTTTTATACTTCCACTCATCCAAGTTTCTTCCCATTTGGAAAGTTTGGTCCCTCGACTTTGAACTTTATTTCTTTTCTTCTTTTGTGGGCTTCAAAGAAAATTTCCCGGTGTTACAGTTGCTGAAGAAAACTCAATCAGGGAAGTCCAGCGAGAAGGCTAAAGAAGGGATTTTCCTAGGATACAACATACCAAATAAGAGAGTTTATAACAACTCAACGGGTCAAGTAGAAGTGTGGTGCAACGTTGATGTACAGAGATACACCATCCCGCTTGCTGGAAAAGGACCCTCATTCTTTTTAGACTATGATGGACTCTTAAGTCCTTCAACATCCCTCTCCCCCCTCCTGAGGATGAGTTATCGACCATAATGATGTATGATGTGTTAAACATACCATCACTGGACTCAATAAACTTAGCTTCACAAGGTGAGTCTTTTAGTATTTCAGGGGGAGCACTTAAGGTAAGTGACTCCTCCTCTGATGATGAAGACGTGGAAAATGATCAGGTGGATCAGGCGGAATAGGTTCCTACTCCTGTAAGTACACAAGCATCTGATGTTGATGCCTCTGACACTTCAAAACTCACACTCCCACTGCCTCAGATACTGAACCTGGTGTTCACAATCTGAATAATGAGGTAGTTGTTGCCACTACTCTTGGATCACGACTAAATGTTTATCATCCTTTGGACAATGTCATTGGAAATGTTTGATCAGGAGTACAGACTAGAAATCAGCTATCCTCAGCTAATTATGCCTCGGTAATGGAAAAGGGATATCTTCATGATGGTGCGTATCAATGTTTTGTGTCTTAATTTAAGCCAAAATATGTAAGTGAAGCTCTAAACAACGAGGCATAGGTTAGTGCCATGAAAGAGGAACTTCTTCAATTCAAGTAGTTAGGAGTATAGACACTAGTGGATAGACCAAAAGGTGCTAAGGTCATTGGCACTAAATGGGTCTTGAAATGCAAGAAATATGACCATGGGGTCATAATCAGATTCAAGGCTCGACTTGTAGTTCAAGGATTTTGACAAGTCAAGAGTATTGATTACAATGAAGTGTTTGCACCTGTGGCAAGAATAGAAGCAATCTGTATCTTCTAGCCTATGCATCTTACATGAAGATCAAAGTTTATCAACTAGATGTAAAGAGTGCATTCCTTTATGGTGAAATCCGTGAGACAGTGTATGTCAGTCAACCTGAAGGATTTGAGGATCCTTATTATCGGGACAGAGTTTAGAAACTAGATAAGGCTCTCTACGGGCTCCATCAAGCCCCAAGAGCATGGTATGAGAAGCTCTTGACTCATCATATGAAACACGACTTTCACAGAGGAGTGATTGACTGTACACTGTTCATCAAAGAAAAGGATGGTGAGTTACTGGTAATTCAGATTGACATTGATGACATAATCTTCGGTTTCAAAAACAAAGAATTATGTAAAGAATTTGAAGTAGTAATGAAAGCTGAATTTGAGATGAGTGCCATGGGAGAAATGAAGTTCTTTCTCGGGTTACAGGTGGATCAGACACCAAAGGGCATATTTCTACATCAGACTAAGTATGTAGGCGATATTCTCAGTTGGTTCGATATAGGGAATGCTTCGGCAGCTGGGACTCCACTGGCTACAAACCATGATGTGGCATGCGACGAAAATGGTGATCTGGTGGATGCCACCATGTACCGAGGAATGATCAGATCCCTCATGTACCTCATTTCCTCACGACCTGATATCATGTACGCAACGTGTCTCTTCTCCAAATATCAGGCGAAACCGAAAGTCAACCATCTCATAGGAGTTAAAAGGATATATCGTTATTTGAAGGGTATTCCAACACTCGGTTGTGGTATCCTTATGACGATGACTTTGAGCTTACAGCATATACCGATTCGGATTATGGCAGCTGCAAAATGAATTACAAGTCAACATCAGCAGGGTGTCAATTTTTTGGTAGACGGTTAGCCACCTGGCAGTGTAAGAAGCAGACCTCCGTTGCTCTGTCAACATGTGAAGTTGAATACGTTGTTGCTGCAAGTTGCTCTTCACAAATCATCTGGATTCAACAGTAAATGCATGACTACAGTTTGAAATTCTCTAACACTCCTATTTTTGTTGATAATTCTGCTGCCATCGCCATAACTAAAAATCCGGTCCAACATCCTAAAACTAAACACATCGGAATTAAATATCACTTTATATTTGACTATTTTGAAAAGAATTTAATCGATGTGGTTAAAATTAATATGGGCTTTCAACGCGTTGACCTCTACAAAAAAGCGTTTGCTAAACCGAGATTTTTATATCTGTTAGAGGTCAACGGCGTGAAAAAGAAATATGACGTGATTCCAGAAGATGAAAGTACATAGTCCGACGAGTAGATTTATTTTTATTTATTTTATTTCATTTTATTTTATTTTTTATTCCTTCGCCTATTAAAATTCAAAACACAAAAATATTTTTGTTTTTAGTATTTTAGGGGGAGAATAGGTTAGATTAACATTAATTTAGTAGTTTTATTTAATTACTTAAAAAAAAGGAGGAGGACAGCTTAGCTAAAAGGAAAGAAATCAAATCTGTTATACTGAATCAACGAATTTGGAAAATGATAGTACACAGGGAACAGATTATTTGGGACTTCAAAAAGTTTAACTTATTAATATGCAAAATTCAAAGTTTAAGTCTGAAAAGTCTAAGCAAAATAAAAGGAAAAATGATAGTAAAAACTAGTAGGCTACCAAGGTAACATAGAGAAAGTAGACCCAGAGGCTGCTAGTTCATTATATGGTGTGTCGGTAGATTCAAAACAATAGATGAGTAGACCTCATTGGTGGTTTAAAATTCAAACTAAGTTTTTCAACAAGATGTGAGTTCCCATCTTATCCCGGGTTAACACAATCAACATTGTTCCAATAAGGGGTGAAGAGTAAAATAAACGCTACATGTGTGTGCGGATGACCATAAAATATGTGCAAAGCACATGAAAAATGCAAAAAGCAATCAAGCTAGTAACCTATGTTGTTGGTGCAATATGTGCAAAAAGAAAATAATTGCTCAAACAAGAAGATAGGTTGTGTGCCTCTCTGTTGTGCGGTGGCACTGACCTAAAGATAAACATAACCTAAATATTCTCGAATTCATTATTGTTTGTGCCTATCTGCTGTGCGGTGGCACTAACCTGAGGCTTAGCATCTCTTTGAAAGCTCTTAGAATAGTTTCTTCTTGTAATATACCAGTAGATCGCTCAAAAATCTCCTGAGGAACGTTGATTATCATATAAGCGTGGGATCACAAATGCTTGTTGAAATAATTAAACCTTAAATCATCACCAATGTGTGTCAAAAATCTATGTATGGATTTAAGAGGACAAGTATACTGACAATCATCATTAGCTCCTGTTCTTGAAAGTCAAAATCATTATGTGCATCTAGTAGCTCTAGTATGATTTCCTAAAATTGCTATTGACTATCAGTGAAAACAAGGATCAAGCATCAAATTTGTTTATTAAAATGTCCCAAGTGATTCTAATATACCTGTATGATTCCAAAATGAATCATGCCAGAAATAATTAACTAGAATTGAAGCTGTGTTGTCCAGAAACTAAAATCAATTAGAATTATTCTAATAGGTTGAATTCCATCTCTAATCAAAAATACAAAATATGTCTTGTTATTTTTCTTAATTTCAAGTTGTTCTGTTTAATTTTAGTTAATTGTAAGGTAAAAATCAGACTCAACAACTCGTAGTAATCTGTAAATCACTCACTAAAAGGGTCATGTTTGAGGTGACCAAAACGTTGAAAAATAAAATGAGTCACGTCTGAGGTGACAAATTCGTTTTAAGTACAAGGATCATGTCTGAGGTGATCAAAAGTTGTTTTCAATTAAAAAGGTCATGTCTGAGATGATCATCGCTCATAACGCGTTATCAGTTGTTAAAAGGATAAGTGTTTGAAAGTGCATAAGGTAAAATTAACAAGTCAGAGTCATTCGCA
Organism: Flaveria trinervia; assembly: GCA_025506515.1. Classification (NCBI taxonomy): domain Eukaryota; kingdom Viridiplantae; phylum Streptophyta; class Magnoliopsida; order Asterales; family Asteraceae; genus Flaveria; species Flaveria trinervia. The sequence goes on from CM046444.1 coordinate 20,312,779, forward strand.
CGACTGGACCTGTCGCATGAATGGAGCATGAGAATGAACCATTCGCACGATTGGATCATGAGTATGAGCCAATCGCACGAATGGAAGTGACCGACTGAATCAATCATATGACAGATCCCAGTCGCACGAATGGATGATACCGATTGAACCAGTCGCACGATTGAGACCCAGTCCCCCAAATGAAGCATGCGAATAGGTCCAGTCGCCCGACTAAAGATAACATCACTATAAATAGGGCTAAAGTCGGTTGTATATCCTCATCACCCTTCAATCGCCCAAAAATCGCCTGCAAGCACATACACTCTACCAAAATTTGATTGAGTCAATTTCTCACCACTATTGTGTTACTGACGTATTTTCGCATCATCTGCAGGTAATGAGTGACTGAAATCACACAAAATGCACGGTTTATTCAAACCCTAATAGGCCAAATTGATTAAAAATCAAGAAATCAGTAACAACCATCAAATAAACCACAAACATGCATAATGGTTAAAATGAAAGACGTACTATGACAATTAGGGTTCCTGCGAGTCTAAAGAGTCTAAACACAATGTTTAACTTCAAGGTTTAACCTAAATTCGGGGTTAAAGTGTCGAACAGAGAGCTATGCGACTGGTCACTCCAACTGAACTTTAATTGCACGATTGAACTGGGTGAATGACTCAATCGGCCGAATGAACTAGGCATATGAGCACAATCGCTCGATTGAACTCAGCCGCATGCACAATCGCCCGATTGAACTCAGCCGCATGCTCAGTCACCCGATTGAACTCAGACGCATACTCAATCAACCAACTAAACTCACTCGTATGGTTCAATCGCACGATTGAACCAGACTGATATCAAAATAGTTTAAGTTTCAAGTGTTTTTGTTATGGATTAATCTGATGTTTATGCGTCTTATGCTACAGAAACATGGCAGAAAGGTGGACTATAAACACCAAGCACAACATCTGTGCCCACCTTGATCCTACTTCCCAGAACGCTGCTGAGTTTTCAGGGATTATTGCTTTTCTGCGCCGATCACAGATCTTCAAGACTATCTTGACTCCGTGCACACCTTACAGGTCCATCCAGCAGTCATTCTGGGAGAGTGCCAGGGTTGACAGATTAGTTGAGCCCTATTGTATACGGAGCTCAATCTCGGGTCAAGAGATAGTGATCACTGAGGAGGACTTAAGGTGGGTCGTAGGTTTGGGTAAGGACGGAAGCCACCCAACTAAGTTACATCCCCTGACTATCCGGGAATGCTTTATGAGGATCAAGTACACCAATGACTTAAATGTCGGGGTACTGAACAAGAGCAACATGTGCCCTCAATTTAAGTATTTGGCAAGTGTGATCCTAAAGTACATAGCCTCCATGCGTGGAGGATTTGACGACCTCTCTGACCAAATCCCTGGTACTGAGCCATCCATTCAGTTTCTCCCGCCTGATCTTCTCCTATCTAATCAAGAATATGGAGGCCAAAGGCAAGGAAGGCTTCTGCATGTACCCCCGATTCCTACAAGAAATTTGAGGAGCTAATGAAGAATATGAGACATTAATGTAAACTACGTCCAAGGGGGAGTTTGTTGATACATGTGTACCTAGTTTAGGAGCTTAATGTAAATGTTTATCATGTCTTACATATATGTAATGAATGGGTATGAATAAAATACAATATGTGATTGATGCTTATAATGTTTAATGTTTCATTGTTTATTGTGTGATAAATTATCGTGAACTAACTATATAGGTTTGTGGTTGTTGTACATAATTCTTAGTCAATAATGATTGAGAAACGTCTTCACACTTAATCGTATGAAGTCCTCATGCGAATGGACCATACTAATGGACCATACGCATGAATACTTCATGCTAATGGACCATACGCATGAATACTTTATGCTAATGGACCAGTCGCATGACTGAACCAGGAGACTGGATCAGTAGCACGATTGAGACATAAGATTGACTCAGTCACACGACTGAACCTTCAGTCGTGCAGATGGATCAATCACATGATTCAGTCGCATGATTGAACCATGCTAATGGTTCAGTCGTACGATTGGAAAACCCTAACCTATAAATACCACCTAATTCGTGGAAAAACGTAACAATTCGAATACTTACGCACATAATCCTACCCTAGCCGTCCAGAGACTCAAGAAAGCTTGTTCCAAGTTCATAGATCGTAGTTGATGTTGTTCTAATCGTTCTTAACATTTCTTTAATCGTTAGATTGATCTGAACTGTGTTCTCACTGATTGGATCGCCAATCAAATAGGATTCCGCACTATTTGATCTGGTATACGCGCATTATCAGTTAGTACTCCGTACGTACACAGTCCTAACAATATTTAAATTTTTATAAAAATATTTTAGTTATTTTGGATATCCAAAATATCCGAAAATTCTCAAAATTACTATCCGAATCCGAATCTAAATCCGAATCCCGATATTTGGATATCCGAATTTTGGATTTTTGGATATTTCAAAGTCGGATATATTTTAACACCCCTACTTTAAACCCCTCGGTATACCCGAGTGGATGAGTTGTTGTCTCATGAGTGTTTTTAGTGAACATATTCATAAAGTTCATGGGTTGCGTACCAGTTAGTGCTAAGTTTTAGCTTTTTAGCCAGATCGTACCTGTCACCACTAAGGTGGTCAAAGTGCACATTTGCCTACCGAGTTTCTAACAAACGTTCGATAATTGACATGCCAGTCCATATGTAAGGCCCCGTTCCTGGGACGCTTACAGCTGGTCAATCATCGCACATAAAACATACATTTTCATTATCTTAAATAAAGCATTGCAGTGGAATTATTAAAACAAACATTTCATTTTATTATATTAAACGCTTTTGCAAGATAATACAACATTCATTACAAAATATCGTTTGTTCGCATTATAATGCAAAAACAATATACAAAAGAATACCATTCAAAATGAGCCAAGTAGCCGTCCCGTGCCATCCTCAGCAACCATTATCTGCCAACTAGAAACACATAAAAATTAACGTTGCTGAGTGAGTTCTCATTTTAAAATAAAACATACTTTACTTTTTTTTAAAAACATTCTTTCCTTTTGTACATGATCACACGTCATACATACACATAGATAATAACATTATTATCTTCATCATTCGTTCGTTAACTTTCTTTCATTCATCGTACGTCATTACCATTCACTTTCGTTACTTTCATTCACTTTCATACATAACTTTCTTACTTTCATTCGTATGTTCATTACTTTCGATGACATGTATAGTACCCCGAACATTGTGCACAAAGCTTGTTACTGGGCCTGAGGTCTTTCATAGACCTCAAACATTGTGCACGAAGCTGACTCCAGTACCTAGGGCAAGTACATTCACCACTTATCTTTTCTCTTCATTCTAGATCAATGCCATATGCTATACCCTGAACATTGTGCACAAAGCTAGTTACTGGGCCTGAGGTCTTTCATAAACCCCGAACATTATGCACGAAGTTGACTCCAGTACCTGGGTCAAGCGACAAGATCCCATACATATGATCAATCATAAGGATTGGACCCCAGTGCGCATCCTTCTTGGGTAGCTAACCCGCACACAGTTAAGCTAACACCCTTCATTGGGTGTGAACCTCCATACGTTGCTGCAAGACTTTCTTACTTTCATTCATTCATTAATGCATGCATTCTTTCATTTCGTTCCTCTTTTCATTATCTTCCACTTTACATTACATAATACTTTTCATTTCATTCATAAACATTCAACGTAAAGCCACGAGAAAATAATCATACATAATAAGGAACATCAACATGAACATACAAACATCACCATACAAGGCACCATCATACATACATAACATTCATCATACATACCATCATGCATAAGCATCAATCATACATCATCATTCCATAACATACATCTCCCATTACCTCATCTATGACTTCAAAAAGTCAACTTACATAGCCCCCAAAAACCTCCCAAGTCAAAGCCTACATTTGACATTTTCCCCAAAATCAGAAAATATTTCTAAGTATTTAGGCGCATGGGCACTATGCAGGCCCATGAGCACTATGCAGGCGCATGGGCACTATGCAGGCGCATGGGCACTATGCAGGCCCATGAGCACTATGCAGGCGCATGGGGAACTTTCATGCGCATTGGCACTATTGGGGGGCATGGGCAACACTTAGTCATTTCTGGGCAATTCTAGACGCATGGGCACTATGCAGGCGCATGAGTGCCTAGGCGCATGGGAATCCTGGGCGTCTAGAGACATAGAAAATTTCAGCCTATTTCTAGACGCATGGGTACTATTTGAGCGCATGAGGTTTTGGGCGCATGGGACACTTAGACAATTATTTCCGTTAGGCGCATGGGCCACTATTTAGGCGCATGAGCAGTCTATAAACACTTAAACATCATAATTTAGTCCCCAATCATCATATAACCTGTTCTAAGCTTAAATCTTATATTCTAAGCCTTAGAAACACAATCATAACATCATCAAACACATACATTGCCAAAATCAACCCCACCCATAACCACATGCACATACACACACACGGGTATAAAACCTAAATTTTGTAAAAACGTACATACATGCATTTCCAGCCCCAATACAGTTTAAAACAAGTAAAAAGGGGGTTCTAGAACTCACCTTAACAACCTTTGGTTATGACTTCTTCAAACCCCGTTTATAATTGAGTTCAACCGCTTAAAAACCCATAAAAAACACACACGAACACATATAAACAAATAAACACATATAAACATATAACCGAGGCTAAAGCCAGTTAAGAACATCTTAAAATCGTGAATTCTTACCTTGAATTCGACTCCCTGCTTTTGTTCTTCAAACACCCGAGAGTTTTCAGCCCTCCTTTCTTTGTCTCTCTAAAAATATCCGAAATTGAGTTGTGAAGAGAGAGTGATGGGCAACGATGCCACCTTTATCACCAACTTTTAAACCTTTTTGTCATTTTGACACTTTTTACCCCTCAACTTGAGTAAAATGGTGTTTCTTTCTTTTTTCTTCACTTTATTCCTTCTTACTAATTTTAAAAGAATAACCGGGTGTTAAACCATATATGCTTCCTAATGATGGGAATATAAAAATGAAAAGTTGTGGGAAGCCACTTCATGATACTTGTCCAATGTCATGCAATGTCACATTGCTTTTCTTCATCCTCAAATCCTATTCCTTAACTTATAAAAGTTGGAGTAATATTACAAAAGAAGGGTATGAATAAAGTTTGATTATCTTAGTCTCTAGTTCTTATAAGTTTCATGTCTTGCTTCAAAGGATTTGTAACCATTTCTTCCATTGTTTCCTCAGCTATTGTTAGATCTAGGAACAATAGATCTAGATCATTTTGTATAGGTTTAGAACTTTAATCAATACTTGTAATGAATAATTATAATTCATCATTTTGATGTTAGGTTAACCCATATGTCTGTTGATTTGTGTATGAGTGTAGGTACATCAATTATAATTGGTGAATTACTAAAATTGACCAAGTGTAAGAAACATCTACGAATGAACATTTGTTCTTCCATAGATATGTTTCTTACAAGTAAAATACATCTGAAGATCCTCTATGTATGAACACCAACTCTGAAGTTGAAGTGAAGATCCCTTTGGAAGAACAAGATAGCTTCGGAAGAACAAAGTATCTTCGGAAGAACAAGATAGCTTCAGAAGAACAAAGTATCTTTGGAAGAACAAGAAAGCTTCAGAAGAACAAAGTACCTTCGGAAGAACAAACATCTACGGAAGACTATGTAGCTGCGCAGTCCAAACACTTGTATGCAAATAATCCAAGTGTTACAAGTCAACACATCAACAAGAATGTTGTGTAAATCCTAAGAGATCTGGTGTTTCCTTACCTAAAACACACATGCCTATAAATATGGATCCTAGTTTTTACAATATAGAAGAGACAGTGACGAACATTAGATGACCAACACAAAAACATCACATCAATTCACACAAACATAAACCCTAGTAGCCGTCACATCAACATCAACACGACCAAAGTATTTATTGTTTATGTCATTCATTGATTATTCATTTGTAATAATTGAAAATTTTTAATACATTTTAATCAAATCCTGTTTTATTATTAATTGTGTTCGTCATAATCATTATTCATTAATCAAATAATTAAACAAGGTTAATGTTGATTCCGCAAACATTAACTTGATTTCCTTTAACACTGATAATTTCTGATTGCGATCCTTGGATTCACAGGTGATATTATAGCCAAGTGCTCATTGATTTAGATCGATTGATCTATCAATGTTAAAGGTGATTAATTGTCTGCTTGTTTTTAACTAGATTTGTCAATTTTGCTGATTAGATCTACTATTTTTTAAGCAAATCGTTTTTGTGTGAACACTAAAAACTGTGAATTGTCTTTCAGCGAGTACTGTTCCATTGCTCAATTAACTTAGATCAATATTCAAATCAATTGATTAGGAGATCTGGGTTATTGATTGACATTCATCATCTGTTCAATATTATTTAAACAAATACATTAACAAAATCCTTGATTTGATAATTAATTATCATTATAAGGATTGACTGATTCGTGAACTCTATTGCTTAATTTTTGTTAAGTTTTGTCATTAATTAGTTCATTACCCAAAAGGTACTCTGTAATAGTTAAAATCTTAGACTTTAACTAAACATGAGTAACTTTGGTGGATCATCATACCAACCTTCAAATTTGGAAACTAAAGCAAATTTTAAGTCCTGGAAAATCAAGTTCAAGAATCATGTGAATTATACAGACTCTGACTTATGGGTTTCAATAACTGAAGGTCCTTATATTCCACCCACTCTTGGGCCGGATTACAATGACAACAATCAACCCATAAGTACAAAGGATGTGTCACCTGATGATATTAAGAAGGTGAAAGTTGGTATTAAAGCATATAGCTTGCTTAGTATGGCTTTACCTGAAGAAATATTAATTAGATGTGAAAATTATAAAGCAACAAACTCTTTGTGGAAAATTCTTCATATACTTCGTGAAGGGAGTGATGAAATCAAAAGCATTAGGAGGGAAACCCTTCGTTCATAATATGAAACCTTTCATCATATTGAGGGTGAATGAATTCCTCAACAACTCCATAGATCTATGCAACTTGTAACAGAGATGAATATCTTGGAGTTGAAATATACAAATAAGGAATTAAACAAAAAGATGCTCCAACTATGCCAGAAATTTGGAAGCAAACAGTGTCCATGTTCAAGAACACCATTGACCTCAAAGCAACTGGTTTAGATACATTAGTAGCTAAAGTTTAGGCTCTTGAAATGGATGAAAAATCAAGAAACAAGAGTGTGAGAACACTTATCTCACCCTATCATTTTAAAGAAACAAAAAAGTGCTGGAAGTGCCTTTATTTCCAACAATGATAGTGACAACTCTTGTACTTTGAGTGAAGATGAAGATGAAGTAAGTTTCTATGCTTCAAAACCTTCAAAGAAATCTTCTCAAAGTAAGTCAGGAAAAGAAAAAAGAAGATTTGATGATAGAAGAGAAACATCTATAACAACCAAACTGAGCCTATCACTGTTGTTATGGACTCTGAAGAACAAAAAACAGCCTTTGCAGCTTTCAGTTCAAGTTTTCAAGCTTACCTGGGAAGCTCCTTAACATCTCCCAACATTTGCAAGCATGACTTGGAAGAACTACATCTAGATGTAGTAGAGGAGATGGATCTACAATAGCAAATGGCAATGAATGCTTATAGAGCCAAACAATATCTTAGGAGAAATAAAAACTTGGCTGCAACAAGTAAATCATCAAATTATCAAACGAATCAATCAGGAAGATGCTTAGTGTCATAGTATGATCCCACTCTATGTGTATATATGCTTGTACATTGTACTTATTTTGCTTTTCTTTATTTTAACTTGATTTGTTTTTGTTTGGCATGTTTAAACAGACATGTGTCTTTCATGATATTCTTCTTATAAATTTATGATAAATGCTTTTGTTCATCATTGATAAAAAATTTAAGGGGGGAGTAGAATCATGAAAACAATTTAACAACAAAATTGTCAAATGTATTGTCATATAAAGAAATTGGAACCTGAGCACTAACTTGGCTTTGAATACATGAAGTTTTTAAAATAAAAACCTTTTTATGCACAATTGTCATGAATACAAAGTCAACAAGGTCCAATAGCAATAAATGGTTCTATCAGTTGATTAGAATCATAGAACAAAATAAGTTGCAATCTGTTGATACATGTATGTCCCTAGATAATGATATGTGATGTAATAGATCTTGTTTGGTATGATTAATGACATGATATTGATAGTTTGTTAGTTATAATGTTTAATGTTTCATTAATGGGTCGACATTGGATTGGTTAATTAGGTTAGTGATTGCTTGAATGATTACATATAATGTTTATTAATTAATACATTCAAACTTAACAGAATGAAGTTCTCATGCGAATGGCTCATGTGAATGAACCATACGCATGAATAACTTCACATGATTGACTCAGTCGCACGACTGAACCAGGAGACTGGATCAGTCGTACGATTGTAACATAAGATTTGCTCAGTCGCACGACTAAACACTCAGTCGTACGAATGAATCAACCGCATGGTTCAATCGCACGACTGAACCATACTAATGGTTCAGTCGCACGATTGGATAGTACCAACCTATAAATACACCTCAATTCGTGAAAAACAAAACTCCCGGTTAATTATGATTCCAGACGTACCCTAGCCGTCCAGAAACCTTCCAATTCGTTCTCCAAGTTCATAGAACACATTAGATCGATTCCCAATCGATTTCTAACGTTAGTTTCAATCCTTGATTGATTCTTCGTGTGTTCTCACTGATTGGATCGCCAATCAATAGGATTCCGCACTATTTGATCTGGTTTACACATTAATCTCTAGGTATTTCGGTCAATACCAGGTCCTAACAAGTGGTATCAGAGCTATTGGCTCTTGATTACGTGTGATTCAATCAAGATTGATAAAAAGTTTGTGTTTTTGCACTAAAAACGCAATCTTTTGTGTCAAAAGTGATCTTGGACGTTCCCTGCTCATCAAAGTTTGGTTTCTACGGACTTAGGCAATTCAACCTTGTGAAAGTTCGAATTTTTACGGCTAAAACACGTTTAACCTAGAAATTTTCGCATAACAGCAGCTTCAGTCGCACGAGTGAGCCATTCACACGACTGGACTCATTCGCATTGCTCAGTCGCACGATTGGACATAGTCGTATCTCCATTCGTACGATTGAACCGTTCGGTCGCACGGTTCATACGCATCAGATTCATTCGCACGACTGAGCTAATCACTTAGTTCAGCCGCACGATTGAACCAGTCGTAGAGTTCATACACACGACTGAGTGTTCATACACACGCCTAGTCCATTAGCACCCTTCAGCGGCCGACTTAAAATTGCTTATTAGACTAAAGTTATTTACAATGGAAGATCAATGGTCAGCCTTTACTGCTGGGAAGGACTCTAGGATCCAGAACCTGCTGCTACTTGAGAGTGAGGTGGGTAATCATATAAACCACCAAAGCTTTTAACGTTAGATGAGTTTCCCCACTGGAAACAACGTTTTGAGATCTACCTCAATGAGTGGATCCGAATCTATGGGAGGCCATCGAGATTGGATATAGTACACCGGTGGGAGCCGATGGAGTAAAGTTAACTTAGGAGGGATGACAGACGCGCAGAAAGTCAAATATAATGCAGAGAGAGACGAGGTCTATGCATTGATTACACAGTCTATCCCTAAAGAGATATTTCCACCAGTACTCAGAGAATAAGCAGTCCAAAACTATGGATGAGCTGCGAGAGAAGAGTACGACGGGAATGCCGTTGAAGGCATCAAGGCTAAGGAGTTAAAGAAGGAATTGACAACTTCTCATCGATGGGGAAACGAGAGTTGGACAATGTTATAGAAGATTCTACCATTTGATGAGTGAACTGCATACACATGGGGTGGTTACTACCATGGAGAGAAAGTTAATAATTTGCAGACGGATGCTTGAAAAATGGGTTTCATTCGTGTCTAATCTTTAGACAGATGGAATGCTGTCAAAATGGATATTAATGACTTCATCTGAAGTTGCAAGAAGAATCACTTAGAATGAAAGTACAGAGCTCAGAAGTCTACGTACAATCAAAATCCAGCTTTATACAAGCCACTCCTCAAGCTAAGACATCTGGAGCACCCCTCCAACTGCTTCGTGTCTAGCTCATCGAGTCCTACACATGCACCTGCTCCAGGTTCAGAAACGTCAGGGTCTTCTTGTACCCAATACATTGGATCTGAAGCGAATGCTACTAGACTAAAGACCGAGAACCTCGGTAATGTGACTGTGGAAGTAGCTCGAGAGCACATGGATCTATTAGCAGCAATGGTCCATTCCTATGATGAACTTGTTGCTGGAAAGATTGGAAACTGCCATGGCAGACGAGGACTACGAGCAGTGGGACGAAATGGGAGCTGGAGGAATGGACATAATGTGGGCCTTAGCAAGTGCTGTCCGGAGGGCAAGAAGTTTGTGAAAAGACTGGACAAACTTAGTTGCTACTAAGGATACCATTTTGGCTTCGACAAGAGTAAAGTGACCTGCTTTAACTGTGGTGAAAAGGGGCACTTCACGAGAGAATGTGTGTGAAGCCAAAGAAGACTGGGAACTGGGAACCCGTTCTCATCCTTCACTCGTCTAGACAAGCAAACTACCAGCTCTACTTCCTCAAACAAAGACCTCAAAAGCCTTGACCGCTCATTGATGATGAAGGACAGGATGGAGCTTTAGGTTTGTCTCACCAGGGGAATCAAACATTGCAAATGTAGAAGATATTGACAGTGAGTTCCACTAGTGAAGGAGATCTAGCAGTTGAGATAGCAATGTCACATAGTGAAGAAGCAACTGCAACCGAGGTCAGTTACAAGCCAAAAGTGGAGACTACCATGTCAGAGATAGAAAAGCAGAGCAAAAGAATCAGAATCATCTAATACTGCATGATGGCAAACGCTTCTGAATCTGCTCAGGTAAGTACTACTGACACAATGTTTAATAATCATGCTTGTTCTGATTGTGATGCCTTTAGGAATAGCATAGATGCTAAATTTGCTAGGTTATAGATCATAAGGAAACTTGATAAAAGATTTGCATCTATGCACTGAGGCTAATAGGGTACTAAAACAAATGAGCTCAGTTATAAAGAAAAGATAGACCTTTTGACTAGACAGCTTAGGGAAACCGAAGTAGTTGCCTTTAATCAAGCTAATGACATTAGGTATTATCTAAACTCCCTAGAAGACAATAAGAAGCAAAGGCAGTTCTAGAAGTAGAAGTAAATCACTAAAAACAGAACTGCATAGTTGGACGAGTTCGTCGCACATAGTCCAACACTTAGTGAAAGAAAGGAACAACGGGGAGGGACTGGGTTATAAAGTGGTTCCGCCACCACCTGAGACTTTGATGAACACTAAAACTAGACCTTTAATAGTAATCCCATCAAGGATCATGTAGTGTCTACTCCTCTTGTAGTGATCCAGATTCTTGGTTCATCTATTGACACTGGGAAACAAACAAAAGGAGACCACTTCAAAGGCAAAGGGTAAAGTCTTGTGTTAATCTGGAAAGGAAATTGAAAAGGTTAACTTAAAGTCAGGTTCAAACAAAGTCAAATCAAACAAAAAGGGCTTTTAAGGATAATCTTTCACATACTTCAAGTCAAAGACCAATTAACCAAAAAGAAAAGGATGTCAACAGGTTAAATCATTAATTTTGTTAAACCAGTAAACACATCAAAAGAACCAGAGTCAAACCTAAAGTGAGTGATGTACTAGAGTGTCACACACGTCTCCACAAAGGAAGTTTTAATCATAAGGTGATAGCAGGGTGTGCTACAACTGTGGAGAATGTGGACACATTGCTTCCTACTATCCTTCATTATCAGACACCTAGGAGAAGATTGCACTTCAGGACTCAAAACCTAGGGTCTAAGAGGAGCTCTTTAACTCCACCTAGACGAACTAGTGAACAGAAAGTTCATCTGTTAGCCAGTCAACTGTTTATAACAACAGGCATTGCAAAAATCTGGCTATAGAAGAAAGAGAAGCAACTTTTGTGGCTGATGATGAAGACAAGAAGGAACCGGAGCTACCCTCACCTTCTAAGGTCAATGGGTTGAATTTCTGATGTGTGGTGCCTCTGGGAAACCCAAGCAGTAAAGGCTTGGGTTCTAACCTAAACTAATCCTTTACCTTGTATATGCAGGTTGTTCAATACAGTGCTGAAACTAACACGTGGATAGTAGACAGCGGAGCATCCAGGCACATGACAGGAAACAGAGCCTTTTATCAAATGTCAAACAAATAAAAGGAGGGCATGTTTCGTTGCTGGAAACAAGAGAGGATATATCACAGCTCAGGGAGAAGTTAGAAATCAAAAGTTAAGTTTGATAGGGTAAACTACGTCCAGCAACTTCAAAACAATACTCTCTGTTTCAAAAATATGTGATAAGGAATTTAAAGTCATCTTCGACAACAAGAAGTGTTATGTACTGAAGAAAGACTACGTGATCCCAGAGGACCAAGTTTTGATGACTGCTTCAAGATATAAAGATCTTATGTCTTGGATCTGTCAACAGCTTCTACAATGGATCATGAGGTTCAGTGTTTTCTATCCAAAGCTACTGAAAAGATTCCATCTCCTGGCATAGGAGAATGGGACACATCAGTCAAAGGAAGATGAATCACTTGATTCAGAAGGATCTGGTGAGAGGTGTAAATGTCAAGAACTTTCAGTTCCTGATTTCGTATAGCTTGCAAGAAAGGTAAACAGACAAAGAAGTCTCATAAGGAAAAGAAAGTTAATTCAATAGAACTCCTCTTGAACTTCTTCACATGGATCTGTTCGGTCTAGTCAGTACAAAGAGCATTGCAGGCGACTTGTACTGTTTTGTGGTCACTGATGACTACTAAGGTTCACTTGGGTAATGTTTCTGAAATCCAAATCAGAAACATTTGAATCATTCAAGGAGTTGGTAACCACACTGGAATCTCTCTACAAGCTGAAAGTTAGACAAGTACACTCAGACAACGGAACAGAATTCAAGAACCATTGGATGGAGGAATACTGCAAGGAAAAGGGGATTGTGCATCAATTCACTTCTGCTTACACACCTCAGATGAATGGCGTTGCTGAGAGAAAGAACAGGAGCTTGATAGAGACAGCACGGACTATGCTGGCAGACTCGAAACTGCCTATCCAATTCTGGAATGAGGCAGTGGCAAATTCATGTTATACACTGAATCGAGTCCTCATAGTCAAGCGCCACGGAAAAAAAAACATGTTACGAGCTACTACAAAAGACGCAAACCGAACTTGGAGTATCTCGAACCATTTGGGGCGCCGTGCACACTTTGAAGAAGACACAAGAGGGTAAATTCGGCCGAGAAGGCAGATGTAGGCATTTCTAGGATACAACATACATAACAAGCGAGTTTACAATAACTCAACAGGTCTAGTAGAAGTTTGGTGTAATGTTGATGTTCAGCGATTCACATACCGCCTACGGCAAAGGACCCGCATACTTCTATTGACTATGATGGATTCTTCAAGTCCTTCAACATTCCTCTCTCTCCCTTGGATGAGAATTAGCTACACGAATGAGTATGATAGCTTGAATCCACCAACATCTAGCTCACAGGAGAATCATCTACTCATTTAGGGGGAGTAATCGACGACAGTGACACCTCCTCTGAAAATGAAGCTGAAAAGAAGAACCTAGAACAGTCCAGGAGGAACAGGTTCCAGTTCCTGAAAGTCCACAAGCATCTACCAGTGGTGCACTTCAATGTCAGAGCCTCAAACTCCAACTACCTCAGATGAAGAAACCAATGTTCATCTTGGCTCTGAGGTAGCGTTCCTACTACTCCAGGATCATGTCTAAACGTATTCATCCCTTAGACAATGTCATTGGGGATGTCCGATCAGGAGTGCCAAACCCGAAATCAGTGTACTCAGCTGACTATGCCTCTGTTATGAAAAGGGATATTTCATGATGGGGCTATCGGGTGTTTTGTCTCACAGGTTGAGCCAAAATATGTCAGTGAAGCACTAAATGATGAGGCATGG